>BSBM01000303.1:4737500-5337500 GCA_027924585.1 Larix kaempferi | reverse complement strand
GCCTTCGATTCCACATGTCCAATCCTTTCTTTTCTCTAAGTTCTTCCATGGTTTCTTGAGGCTTCTCTTTCCTTTCCGATTTCCTTTTTCGATTGTGTGAATTCCCCATGACCACAATGAGCAATACCAAGAAAATAGATTCTAAAGGTGTGCTCAACTATTCAAATATACAAATTCTTTCTCAATTGTGAATATAGGTTCTTCAAGCTTGCTCAATTGTGAATATATATACTTCCTAAATTGTGAAGATAGATTCCTCAAGCTTGCTCAAATGTGAAAGTAACTTCTACCTCACTTGTGAATATAGAAAATTATTCATTTGTGAATATACGTTCTTCAATCTTGCTCAATAGTGAATGTAGTTTCTTCTTCAATTGTGTTCATATAGATTCCTCAAGCTTGCTTGAAATTGTGAATGTAGAATCCTCTTGAATCTTGAAATTATGAATGTAGAATCCTCTTGAAGCTTGATAATTGTGAATGTAGAATCATCTTGAAGCTTGCTAATTGTGAATGTAGAATCCTCAATTTTCAATGCTAACTATAGAATCCTCTTCAATCTTGTTGATTGCGAACATAGAGTATAAAGCTTCCTCAATTGCCTTGACTTCTTATTGTGAACATAGGGTATCAAGTTTTTTTGCAATGCTGCCGGGGAGACAAAACAAAAACTTGGGGTTTGAAATAAGCAGAGTATTCTGCTGAATTTTTGCATAGACAAAATGCGCTAGCATTATGGATACACAAAACACGCTAATGTTTCTTAAAAGTATAACATGGGAGCATTTCTTAAAACTATAATGCACATGCATTTCTTCGATGTTAAAAATTCCAAGGCAATTAATATGTTTGGTGCATGACTAAATAACTCCTAGTGGCCAAAAAAAGCTGAGCATTTCTTCGTCAAATAACACGCGAGCGTTTCTGCATTAAAAAACGCGCTAGCGTTATGGCAATCTACACAATTTGCATTTTCATCAAAACCTTATTTAATAGTTTCTTCCCAAGAAAATAAATTTCCTTTATTTCCCTAGATCCCTACTTATCTTGAAAGGTTTTGGGATTCATGTTCTATGGGTTAGGAGGTTAAATAGGGATTTGGTGTTAGGGGCTAAGGGGTCAAGGGGTTTAGGGGTTAGAGATGGGGGGTGGTTAGTGGTAGGGGAAGGGGGATTAGGAGAGAGAGAGGGGAGGACTAGGAGAGAAAGAGAGATAGAGGGGGTTAGTTAGGGGTAAGGGGATAGGAGGGGGGTTAGAGAGGGGGAGAGAGATAGAGAGAGTGAGAGAGGAGGTTAGTAATGGTTAAGGGGGGAAGAGGAGGGGGAGAGAGAGAGAGAGAGGAGAGGGTGTTAGGTGTAGGGAGAGATAAAGAGAGATGGGAGGTGTGGTTATAGGTAGGTGGAGGTGTAGGGAAGAGAGAGAGACTAAGAGAGGGGTTTAGTAAGGGCTAGGGAGAGGAGGGGGTTTAGGGATAGGGGGAGTAGGAGAGAGATAGAAAGAGTAGGATGGTTAGAGATGGGGGATAGGTTAGGGAGAGGGAGAGGGTGTTTAGAGAGAGAGAGAGAGAGAGAGAGAGAGAGAGAGAGAGAGAGAGAAAGAGGTGTATAAGTAGGGAAGAGAGAGTGAGAGAGGGGGTTTGTAAGGGTCACCTAGAGGAGGGGATAGAGAGAGGGGGATTAGGGGTATCGGGAGTAGGAGAGACAATAAGAGAGGGGAGGTGGTTAGGTGGGGTGGGGTGGGGTGGGGTGGGTTAAGGGGTTATAGAGAGATAGAGAGGGAGGAGGGTGTCAGGGGGTTAGAAGAGAGAGAGGGGTGGGGGATAGGGGTTGGCGGAGGAGTACATAGGATATAAAGAGAGAGGGGGTTAGAAAGGGTTAGGGATAGGAGGGGATAGAGTGAGCGAGGGTTATTAATAACAAGATTATGAGCACGGGGGCTTCACTCAATAAATCGCTATCATAGAACGTTCGTTCGTGGCATATGAAACAATACCCCTAATTTCACTAAATATTGGAAAATGCCTTCCAAAATTGTTTGTTTAACCCCCTCCCAATATGACTTCCCAATTTAAAAAAAACCCTATTTTCACTAAATATTGTATGTATCAATTTTTTCATTAACATTTTTTATACCCCTTTATATTTCTACCTAGTATATTGATATGATAGCCCTCTTATAAACCCACATGCATTCTACAATGCACCTTGCTTCTTTCGATGTATATTGTGGATGCACATTACTTCAACCACAGTGCAATTAATCAACCACATATCATTATGCTTTGCAACATCTAATGGTATAATGAAGAGATAGGAGATCACTTCTTGTATGTCACTAGAGCCAATGCACATAGTGCAACATTTAGATTGCATGTTACAGTTCCCCAATCGCTGACTAAGCCTGTTGTGGGCTAGGTATCCAAGCTCCCAGGGCCTGTAACAAGCTCTAGGAGGATGACTAAACCTCCCAAGCCCTGTAATAGGCAAGAATGGTTGGGTATTCAAGCCCCCAAGGCCTATCGAGGGCCTATAACAGGATTTGGAGGCTTAGAGCCTCCCAAGGATATTGGTAACAACTGGCTGAGTGTTATTGGTAATAATATGCTATCAATGACCACTGTTTCTCGACTATGATCGACTAGAAACCCATTCATAATCCCAACTGCAGGGGTTGAAAGTAATAATATGACATAAAAAGAAGGAGCTAATAGAAAAATAAGCAGGTTTACAACGAGATTAGACACAATAGACGTCTTTCAAAATGCATGGTATAAATGACATGGGATAAAAATGAACACTTTCTACAATTATAAAAGCATATTATTGAATGGTGATGTGAGAGTTGTGCATGGTAACAGTGGCTTGGAAAAATATAGGGCGAACATTGTTTCACTGGTAGCTACTATTAATAAAATTGTAGAAGAGAATTTAGAAAAATATCCACATCTTACACAATTAATCAATGAATATGGAACAAGGAAAACCTTGAAATTATTTCCATCTAATATTTCTCATGGTTTGCTACGAAAAATGGCTAATGATGAATTCGAAAGAATTGATTTTCCTCCAGTATCACAATCCTCCTTTAGCAAGGTGATGAGAGAAGATTTTTGAGATGTTAAAATTTCTAAATCAAACTCCTTTGTAAGGTGTAATGAGTGCATTACAATACAGGATAGGCTTAAGGGGAACACTGATCTAGCTGAGGTGGAAAGGTTAAGAGGAAATCAAGCAGCTCATAATAAATATATCATAAGTTGTCGCCAAGTATATTATTCTCACAAATTAGCTTTCCAAAGGATTTTATGAGTATTGTTCATGAAAAAATGGATAAATCAAAGACTTCAATTCCAAGGATGGGTAAGAAGGAAAAATATTTTAGTAATGTTATGAATCTTCCCATATCATTGAATGAAATGTTGACTCATGGGCACAAGACTGGGGGTTTTGGCCATTTTAGCCTGTCATTTTTAGAGATGGGATCGAATTTCACTGTGGCATCCCTGGCTAAATGCTTGAAGTGTCTTGAAGAACCAGTGGTTGATAAATATGGTGATTTTCTCTACAAAGGCGGAACATCTAAGCACAAATTGCACGATGCTCTATTGCAATTAGATTCATATGAAAAATGTTTGATATACAGACAAGATATAATGCAATATGATGCATTATGTGTTGATGGTACTAATTAATGCATGCCAAATAGAAAACTACCACCCATATTGTTGTTGCAAATGGATAATTGTTTAGGTGATAATAAAAACCGATTTGTATTTAAATTTTTATCTCTTTTAACATCAAGGAGAGTGTTTGAGATAGTTGAAGTTGGATTCTTCCCAGTCGCACACATCCATGAAGACATATATGGAACTTATGGCAGGTTATCAGTAAAGCTAATGCCCAAGGATATATTTTCACTCTCTGAAATGAGCGATACGTATATGACATGTGAAGATAAAAATTTCTATGTCCCCTATATAATTGATGAACTTTATGATTTTAAGAGTTTTGTGAAACCCCACCTTTTGGATGGAAATTCCAAGATCATCGGTATCAAAAAATGCCATTTTTTTAAATTTCAGCTCATAGATTACATTCCAGTCATGCAATGGAGGGCATCACTTCGGGATGAAGCTTGGTCGTCTCCTATTCATCTCTGGCGGTCATTTCCAAATGGTAGCGCAGACTTGTCGGCGGGACAACCTAGGTTATTAAATTTGCTATCAAAAAGAACTTCGGACATTGACGAAATAAAAAAATGAATAGAAACATATATTTCATTTAGGAATCAAGGGATTGAGAAGGGAGGTGAACAATTTTGGCGTCCCAAGTTAAAATATTGGGAGGCTGTATATAAAGCTTGTGCAATCACTAGAGACAGATTGTGCAATCTGCTTGGGTAGGTTGATTGGTAATATTTATTAGGATTCAGATGCTAGTACTGTTGGGTCTTATAAAGTAGAGGTGATATGGTGGAATCCAACATGAGCATCGAAGGATCTGAAGGTCTTGTACAAAAACTGCTCATATAGAAAGCAACAATGGGTTGTTGGTGCAGAAGAAAATATTATTATCGATGTAAATATCATCATATGCGCATGGTCACCAAGGCAAGGATGGACAAGAGAAAAAAATAGAATAAACGAGAAGGGCCTTACAGCAGTTAAGGAACAACGAGAGAATATGGGGCTCAGAGTGGGATGGATGTTGCTTCAGATATCGTTTGATGTGATCTTATCCCAAACAATTTATATTTTGTTGCAATCCTTCTAGTTTGTCTATCAACCTGGATGGGTCTTTTCTGTGCCGACCGTTTTGATGTCAAACAGTAAGGCTTTATGTTCAGTCTCCAAGGTTGAAAATAGACATGGTAATTTCTCTATATGGCAGTTTTTGTCTCAGAAGTGCAATGTGAAAAAGAAGACAGATGTAATCTTTTTTACTAGTATATAATTCAACATTTCTCGTTTTTTGCTTTAAAAAAAAAGACAATCCTTTCAATAAACAAGAAAACTAGTGGCACACATGGATCAAATTTGAAGGGCTGAACTTAATTTCAGGTTGAAGGTTATATATTCATACCACCCTTCTAGCATGAAGGGATTTAATTAAAAAATAATAATAACTAAAAACACTTTTCATTCTTTTTATGAGATTTCATTCTATTTAAAAAAAACAAAAAGAAAGAATGCTTCTATTAAAAAAAACAAAAGGAAAGAATGTTTCTATTTAAAAAAAACAAAAAGAAAGAATGCTTCTATTAAAAAAAACAAAAGGAAAGAATGTTTCTATTTAAAAAAAACAAAAAGAAAGAATGTTTCTATTTTAAAAAAAAAGAAAGAAAGAATGATTGTATTTAAAAAAAATAGAATAGTATTCGTATAATGCCACTATATTAATTTTTTATATGGAATGGTATTATTATCTATTCCAAAAATTTACATAAGTTAAATCCATATGTTTATATTGAAATGGTACTATTAATATCCTTAATATTCGTTTATGCAATCTTTAAACTAATTTTAAAAATCAAATATGTCATGTGTCACAATCTGAGCGTTCGACGTGTAACCCTGGGATACTAGATATCAACATTTTAACAACAAAATTTATAAAAGTTTTGCTTCAAAGACTTTGTTGGCAAGTGGAAATATTCTCAGAGAAAGAATGGCCGCTCTTTCTCCAAGGTGTTCTATTTTTACAATTCCCTCGTAAATGAACGGTCGGACAACCTTTCTTATTCCCAATATTCTTTTCATAATAGTTTGACACTAGAAGAAGGGTCTATCGATCCTTCTTATGTTATCCATTCTAGATATAGCTGATTTGCCGGATAAAGGTTCATAAGTAGTAAAAAAACACACTATTCGAATAGAAAAAAAACACACTTTTCAAAACCCATATTGCCACTTTTAGAACCTGTTTTTGCACTTTAGAAAGGTTGATATTGACACTTTCAAAGTCTAAATTCACACTTTGTTAGTCCAAAATTTGCCTAATATGTCCAAATTTAATAAGTTTCAATTTTCCTAATTTGTTTTCATTGGAAGGCGCTCAAAGCGATGATGGATGAATGAGTGAATAACTTTTTGAGGAAGGAGCGGTTGTTCCTTTTTAAAAGGATCCCTTGGACCATAGAGGTTGGAAATATTTATCAAGATAATATATTATTAGTAAGAGTTAAATATTATGCATGAATTTGCTTTACGTATTTGAATTACAAATTATATTAGGCGGTATCAATAAAGGATATGCATCCTTAGCTGTCTAACACGCATATATCTGAATGGAGTGCACAAGCTTTGAGCCTCTTTCTTATGACCATCTACTTTCCCCAACCCCAAATTGGAAACCATTGAGAAAGGATCGACCACTCTTTCTGAGATAAGAATCGTTTCTAAAAGGGTCCATACATATAAGGATCAAGCACTATTTTTTCTTCATGCCCTCGTGCTCCTCACAGGGGTTAACGCTCTTTAAATGATTTACATATTCACATAAATCATATACGTTATTCAGAATTACAAACAATTCACAATCGACCTACTTTTTTTTTAATAGAAACGAGGTAATTAGGTTTGTATTCAAAAGGTTGTGCACAACCATCCATTACAAAAAGGAGATCCTGGGAGCATAAATAACTTTCCCAGTATGGATCTGTAATAGTTTTTGATTTGCTACCTATTATTTGTAACTACAAGGGAGGGATAAACCCTTACAAATTGGAAATTTAACAAGATGCAAAAAAAAATTCAAACTTTCCAAAATGGAGGTAACAACTCATCGAAGTAGGGATCTCTTCTAAAATAAATTCTGCTGCTAAATAGAGATTTCCTCAACAATTCTCATCTCCACAGAGGGGGATTCCTGGCAGTGGCTTCAATGTGACATCCTGGCCATCTTCAAAATTTCATCATTTATAATATCTATTGTCCCCGTAAGTTCAATAAAATTGCATTCCAAATCATCAATTCTTGAGTCCTAACAGGTTAATTGCTGAGATATATACCTCATGTCGTCGACTGAATCTCTATGCGCTTTGACTCCCAAGTCGATTGCCTCATAAAACTTTCGCAGGTGCTGTTTGAAGTCTTCTACAATGGAATTTAGGAACATCATTCTGTCTGCAAGGCCCGCCACTGAACTGGGAGAAGAGGTCAAAGAAGGGGCCAAACCATCCTGTTGCCCTAGATTTTCTCCAAACTGTCTTATGAGCATGAGAGACTCTGCGACGACCATAGGTTATATTCTCCTCTTCCTCCTAATGATGGTCGTCCATAATGCTCGTCGAAGTGAATTTTACTTGTCGAAGTAATTGTAAATAAGTAACTTTACACATTTACATTAGTATCATTATATTAGCATTATACAAATACTATTCTATTTTTTTTAAATAGAATCATTCTTTCCTTTTGTTTATTTTAAATAGAAACATTCTTTCCTTTTTTTTTTTAAATAGAAGCATTTTTTTCTTTCCTTTTTTTTTTTAAATAGAAGCATTCTTTCTTTCTTTTCTTTTTTCCTTTTGTTTTTTTTTTTAAATAGAAGCATTCTTTCTTTTTGTTTTTTTAGTTTAAATTTCATTTGAATTGTAAGAAAAAATTACCCTTCTATGAAAAGCTAGCCACTCGCTATATATAGGATGAACCATACCCCATATCGCAACAAACTGAAATCATCGGGAAAGCCATGGCATTTTTCATTATTTCCTCTGTTCCATTTCCTTTGTTGTTTTATGAGAAATACTTGAGTCTTGTGTATGCTCCCCACTTCTCTTCGTGATATATGAGCATTTCCACATCAGTTCCCTAACAAATCCTCTCCACACCATGATATATGGGAATTTCGAGCACTCTCGAAGCCCCAAGACCACAGATTGTCATTATGTTCCTTGCCACCAATCAAATTCCCTAGTGGTGGAAGATGTTGGGCGACGTGAGAAGATTAGTGTTCCTTTCCACCAATCAAGTTCCGCAGTGGTGGGAGATGTTGGGCGACGTGAGAAGATTACTATTCCTTGCCACCAATCAAGTTCCCCAATGGGGGGAGATGATGGACGACATGAGAATATTAGTGGTCCATGTAAGTGTTTTATTGGACACTTCCTTCTCTAAATAAACATGAGCTTCCATTGTTGTCAACGTTAGGCTCCCAGTAGTCATTTTTCTATGTTGCAATTGTATAGAAAGGTTCCTTACATAATAGAAAGAGTGATCTTGTATCAGAAAGAATTGGTCAGTTGTATTAAAGTATTTGTTAATTTAATATACTTCCAAGCTATTCTTTTAATTCTTAAAGGTAGACTGTCTCCTTACCGGTGATGGAGGGTGATACCATTTTTGGATATTTTGATGGGGCTTCAAAGCTTGGTATGTGCGGAGCAGGTGTTGTATTTTATATTCGAATGAATCAAAGAATTATTATTTTCATTATTAATATTATTTTTTTATTTATCATTGACTGAGCCAACTTGTCATATTGTTTCAAATTAGAATCATTTTTCTTAGGAAAGCCTGATCTGCTTGATGTTCTCACAATAAATCGTTTTCCACGTCATTATTTAATAATCTCAGATGTTATGTGAATATGTCCTCATTCAATCCATTAACCAACAATGCATCAAGTGTCTGCAGGCATTCAATCCAAGACTTGTGGGAATTTTAAGTGCATCTCAATTTATGGTGGCGGGCATTTTTCTTGCCATGAAGGCCTGCAGGCATTTTATATCATTGCTGGCGGGCATTTTCCTTGACCTTACATCAACTATGGGCATTTCCTTCAGAATTGCGGGCATTTTTCCAGGCCCTGCGGAAATTACCACTTGCCAAGCGAGCATTTTCATAAGCCTGCAGACATTTTTTCAATCTCTGTGGGCATATTATTAAGGCCTGCGGGCATCTTTACTAAGTGCATTTGCTTCACACAAAATGTGAACTTGTGGGCATATTTTACAGCCTTTGTGTGCATTCTCCTCACACAATTATTACCTATTCCAAAAATTTATATAAGTTAAATACATATGTTTATATTGAAATGGTACCATTAATATCCTTAATATTCATTTATACAATATTTATATCCCACGTGTCACAATTTGAGCATTCCACGTGTGACCCTTGGATACTATATATCAACATTTTAACAACAAAATTTATAGAAGTTTTGGTTCAAAGACTTTGCTGGAAAGTGGAAATATTCTCAGAGAAAGAGCGGTCGCTCTTTCTCCAAGGTGTTATATTTTCATAATTCCCTCATAAATGAAGGGTCGACCGACCCTTCTTATTCCCAATATTCTTTTCATAATAGTTCGACACTGCAATAAGGGTCGATCGATCCTTCTTGTGTTCTCCATTATGGATATAGCTGAATTGCTGGAGAAATATTTTCACAATTAACTACGAAAAGAAGGGGCGGCCGATCCTTCTTTTTGGAAAATGAAATTCGGGACAAACCATTTTTATTTGTTATAACTTAGCCAAGGTTTGGGTCCCTACTATTTACAGTGGAAGTCGGAAGTCGAGAATTGTCGGCATAGCCTTCCTAGATCAAATATTTTTACATTTCTTACGTAAATGAAGGATCGACCGCCCCTTCCTGTGCTTAGTATTATTACATTGTTAACCATTTTGGATATACATGAATTGACATCTTAGCCTTCGTAGGTTGAATATGTTTACGATTCCCTCATAAATGAAGGGGTGACTAACCCTTTTTCTTCCTGGTATTCTATTCATTTGATGTGATCTTATCCCAACAAATTGATATTTTGTTGTAATCCTTTTATTATGTCTATCAACCTGGATGGGAGAGAAAACGTCGAACATCTAGAACGTCCACGAGCATCTATGCATTGAGGTGAAATTACTATTGTGATGTTGAATACACTGTCTATTGGTTACTACTGTGTAAGTAAGCTATGCATATATAGATTACAGAGAGAAATCCTACCTCATTTGGAAATTATTAAATTTATTTCTGTAAAAAGATAGATATTCTTAATACTGTATAAAAAAATAAACAAGAATTGATTGACTTGTTATTCAAACAATGATTGAATATTTTAGACATTGAAATTTTCACCTTAAAATGTTGAACATTTGCAAATGAAAATTGCACTTTTCAAATAAAAAATTGCATTTTTTTATTTGAAATTCACACTTTTCAAATGAAAATTTACATTTTTTGATTTGAAATTCACACTTTTCAAATCAAAATTTGCATTTTTTGATTTGAAATTCACACTTTTCAAATCAAAATTTGCATTTTTTTTATTTGAAATTCACACTTTTCAAATCAAAATTTGCATTTTTTATTTGAAATTCACACTTTTTGAATTGAAATTCATAGTTTTATAACAAAAAACTGCAATTTTAAGGTTCATAAGTAGTAAAAAACACACACTACCCGAATAGAAAAACACACTTTTCAAAGCCAATACTACCACTTTTAGAACCTAGTTTTGCACTTTATAAAGGTTGATCTTGACACTTTCAAAGTCTAAATTCACACTTTCTTAGTCCAAAATTTGCCTAATATGCCAAATTTAATGAAATTGGCGTTAGAAACTAGGATGGCCTGCTAAAGGAGAATCATGAGCTTCCTTCAAGATCTTGTGCTTTAGGTTCAAACCACAAACCAAGTATATTCGGTCCTTATAGTATATTAGGCCATTCAATATCTTGTATATATCATCTCCTTTGACCCCATCTAACACATCACAAGAAAAACTATCTTTGACATACTCTACTATTAGCATATCTTTCCAATATTTTGAAATGTCCATAAGGGAAAATGAAGGTCTAGTCAATGCATCTGTTACAATATTATTCTTCCCTTTTACATATTCAATGTCAAAATCAAAATCTTGGACCTTACTGACCCATTTTTTTTCCTTCCATTGAGATCCTTTTGTGTGAGGAAATGCTTTAAACTGTTATGATCAGTTTTGACCACAAACTTGTTCCCCACCATATATTGTCTAAAATTGGCCAAGGAATGCATGATGGATAACATTTCTTTGTCATATATGGAGTAGAGCTTCTCATGGGGATGCAATTTTCTTCTCTCAAAAGATATGGGGTGTTTATTTTTCTTTAGGACCACCCCTATTCCTTCTCTTGATGCATCACATTCCAAAACAAATGGTTTAGAAAAATATGGTAATGCAAGTACTGGACAACTACTCATTACCTATTTCATTATTTGGAAATCATTTCCAACCTTTTTATACCATTTGAAATCATCCTTCTTGGTCAAATAAGTAAGGGGAGTAGTTAGTTTGGAAAACCCCTTCACAAAATTCCTATAGTAAGTGCATATCCTAATGAAGCCTCTCAATTCAGTGATGTTCTTGGGTGTTGGCCATTCAAGAATAGCCTTTATTTTCTCTAAGTGCACCTTTAATCCATATTTCCCAATGATGTTCCTGAAATAAAAAACTTCTTTCAAACAAAATGATGTTCCTCCCATGTCTTACTGTAAATCAAAATATCATCAAATAAAACCAAAAAAAATTACAGAGCTGCTTGCAAAATATTTTTTCATGCATGATTAGAATGTGGATGGAGCATTGGTCAAACCAAAAGGCATGACAAAAAATTTGAAATGACCATAGTGACATCTGAAAGTAGTTTTCTGCACATCCTCCTCCTTCATTCGAATATGATGGTAACCAAATCTAAGATTAATTTTGGAGAAGAAATTAGTTTCCAAATAGCTCATTTATGAGCTCATCTATTCTAGGGATGGGATATCTATTCTTTATTGTATTCTTGTTTAGAGCTCTAAAATCAATGCACATCCTTAGGAATCCATCCTTTTTCTTCACCAAAACAAATGAAGAAGCATAGGGACTTGAGCTTGGTATAATGAGTCCCATTCCCAAGAGCTCTTGAATATCCTTATCAATCTCATCTCTAAACCTTTTTGGGTGTCTATATGGTGTTATTTGTATAGGTGAAGTTCCCACCTCCAAAACAATGGTGTTCTCAACTCCTCTGTCAGGTGGTCTTCCAAGAGGAAGGTATCCAAAAACCATTTCATATTTGTGTAGTAGTTTCCTTATCTCCCTTGGATGTTTTGAAATATTTATGTTTGTATTGGGTTAAGTGATGAAACATTTAGCATCCCATTCAATATCCCCATGCCTCAATATGGACCTCATACTATGGGAAGACACCACTTGGTTATGATAGGTGTGCATTCCTCTCACTACCCTTTGTTTTCCTTCGGAATCTTTGAATTTCATTTCAGGTATTTTCTAGTTCACTGTATCTTCCCCTATAGTGTACAACCATTGCACACCCAAGACCACATTTGTATCAGCAACATCTACCACATAAAATCTATCAAAAAATGTTTAATTTTCTATGGTGAGTTGTAGCTTTGGAATCCATGTTTTGCATTCCATAGAATTGTTACCTGGAATGATGACTGTGAACCCATCGAATGATTCAATAGGTAAATTTCTCCTCTCCACCAACTCTGCATCAATTAAGTAATGAGTTTCTCCTCCATCTACCAATACCGAAACGCTTTTCCCTTGTACCACTCCCTTGCATCGAATGGTGTGAAAACAAGGCACTTTTGAAAGAACTGACATTCTCCCTTTTTCAGGTGATGGATGATCTTCTTCTACTGTGTCATATCCCTCTTATGTTGATGTATATGTAACTTTGGAATGTATTTCATTTATATATTTATTGTACTCCTATAGAGATGTATTATTCCTCTATATGGAAGTGTCGTCATTTGTATTGACAAGTGTTGCAAGTGTGTTAACTTGCCGAAGGGTCATTAGACCACCTTGTAAGGGGTCGGCCCAGATTAATGTAATATGAGGTTATTGTGCTAAGCTAGACAAGTCGGCCCCATAAGTTTATTGGGAAGTCAGGACAAGTATAAATAGAGATCTCCCGATCTCTATTTAGATCACTTCAGAACTCACTCTTCCATAACTCGGAAAGTGGCACACATGTGAGGAGGAGGATCCGCTGCTAAGAGGAGTCTATCTCTGTGTACTTTGGTTTTACTATTTCTCTGTCTATCTCTGAGGAAGTTGTGGGGTTTTTCATCTTAGGGTTTTTCCCACGGAAACTAAGTGTCTATTGTCTCTTATGTTTTGCTTATTGTGATGATTGACATGCTTGCTATGATTAATATGCATTGATATACTGTACATGCTATTCTCTCAGTAAATATCCTAGAGTATACTGAATTAATGCTAAAAAATTAACATGGTATCAAAGCTAGCCTGAGAAGAAGACATTGTGCAGTGGCGGAAACCAGGGTTTCTTGTTTATTGGGTTTCTCTCCAAAGATTTTGGAAAAGCAGTATAGTAGATTGACTCTACTAATCAAGGAGAATCTATCCGTCCAATCAGAATTCAATTCTGAGCACTTTCAGTTTTGGCCCTAAAAAATTAGGGTTTCCTAAAAAATAGGAATTTTTGGAATCTAAAGACACAGCTGGAAGCTCCTTGGAAAAATCAAAGTTTAGAGATTTGGATCGATATTTTTGGCTAGGTAGAACTTCAGGAATCTCAAACCCTAATTCAGGGTGCTCCTTAGTGAATCCGAAAAGACTCAAAGGCATTTCTGAAGGGTGAAACTTCGTAGAACTCAAATTCTGAGTATACCAAGCTGATAAGCTCATCAAGGCACATCTTTCTATCCTTTCAGAAAGTTGAAATTTACATTTTGAATTTTTGGGTTTTCTCTCACAAACCCTAATCCGGGAACAAATCTAGTTTTCAGCAAATCAAGTGGTAAGACCTAGATCTTCTCTATTTCCATTTGAAGTACTCTGTAAGATGTCTCACCACACCAAGCTTGAGGATAAGCTTGAAGGGGATGATAACTTCCGAGCCTGAAAGTATAGGATTGGGTTAATCCTGGAAGAGAATGAGTTGGACTCATACATAAAAGAAGAGGTCCCTGTCCTAGAGGATGAAGAGGCTAAGATATTGCATACGAAGAAGTTGGTCAAGGCGAAGAGAATCATTTCTGATTCTATCAAAGACCATCTCATTCCACATGTGTCATACCTAAAGACACTCAAGGCTACGTTTGACTCCCTGACCAAGCTATTTGAAGGGAAGAACATAAATCGGAAGATGACTCTGCGGAATCAATTGAAAGGGGTTAAGATGTTGAATGGAGAAACCATTCAATCTTATTTCTCCAAAGTCTTTCAGATCAAGGAACAACTTGAAGCTGTAGATGAAATGGTGGAGAATAGAGAAATTGTGATGACCACTCTGAATGGCCTACCTAGGTCATGGGATTCCTTTATTCAAGGGATCTGTGCAGGAAGGAAGTTAATATCCTTCAGTAAATTGTGGGAGGAATGCTCTCAAGAAGAAGCAAGGCTTGTAGCATGAGAAGAAAAGATGGGAAGTGAAGATCAAGCTCTCGCACCTCACACCAAAAGAAGCAAGCCTAAAAGGGATCACTCTCAGCAGAAGGGATCCACTCACTATCACCAAAAGAATAAGAAGGATTTAAGGTGCTTCACATGCAAAGAGAAGGGTCACTTTGCTTCAAAATGTCCCAAGAACAAAAGGGACAAAAAAAAAAAACAACTTCAACAAGAAGAAGAAGGGCAACAAAAGAAGGTACCATGCTCATGCTGCTGAGGATGATGAACCTCCAAAGAAGAAGGCTAGAGCAGAAAGTGATGATGATTCATCAAGAGAAGAGTATGTTCTAATCTCTGCTCTCACGGGTACTATTTCTCATGGTTGTAATGATTGGATTATTGACAGTGGGGCTTCCAAACACATGACTGGGTTTAAAGAATCTTTTGTAAATCTATCTGAACATGAATCACCCCATAAAGTGAAACTTGGGGATGACTATCAATACCCCATCAAAGGAAGTGGTGAAGCCTCCTACAACCTAGATTCTGGAAAGTCTTTGAAGATGAAAGAAGTGATTTATGTTCCTGGGCTCAAGAAAAACCTTCTCTCCATATCTGCATTGGATGCAAAAGGTATAAGGTTTGCATTTGTGGATGGCCAAGTCCTAATGTGGCCAAAGGGAAAGACCATAGATGATGCAGTGGTGATTGGAGAGCAAGAGGGAGGTTTGTATAAATTGAAGGGACAACCTGAACATGCCATGGTGCATGATTCCATGGATCCAAGTGAACTTTGGCATAGAAGACTTGCACATATTCACTACAGCGCATTACCAATTGCAAGTAAAGCTGTAGAAGGTCTTCCTGAAATCAAGACCAAGCATGAAGATGTTTGCAAAGGATGTGCAAAAGGAAAGAACATAAAGAAGGAATTTCCAAGTAGTGAAAGTAAGGCTAAAAGTATCTTGGAAATCATCCACTCTGATGTATGCGGTCCGATGTCATCCAGTTCTCTGAGTGGGTATGTTTACTATGTCTCTTTCATTGATGACTTCTCCAGGAAGACTTGGGTTTACTTCTTGAAGAACAAAGATGAAGTATTTGATAAGTTCAAGGAGTTCAAAACCTTGATGGAGAACCAAACTGATAAGATAATCAAGACTTTTAGATCTGACAATGGTGGAGAATTCACTTTAGGTGACTTCAAGAAGCTATGCAGTGATTCAGGGATTAAGAGGGAGTTGACTGCTCCTTACAATCCACAACATAATGGAGTTGCACAAAGAAAGAATAGAACAATCATGGAAGAAGCACGGGAAATGCTGCATGACCAGGATCTACTTATGCATCTATGGGCAGAAGCAGCTAGGACAGCTGTATATGTGCAGAACAGAACACCCCACAAGATATTGGACAAGAAGACACTAGAAGAGGTCTTCTCTGGTAAGAAACCTGAGGTCAACCATCTCAAAATATTTGGTTGTCCAGTATATACACATGTCCCAAAGGAATAGAGGACCAAGCTAGATCCTTCAAGAAAAAAGGGTATCTTTGTGGGTTACAGTGAAAGCTCGAAAGCTTACAGAATATACTTTCCAGGGTTCAAGAAGATTGATGTCAACAAGGATGTAACATTTGATGAAAACTCAGCATTCATCAAATCAAGGAAGACACCTGTTGAAGATTAAGAACCTCCTAAGGAAACTAGATTTCAAGACACTACCATGACTAAATCAATTCCAAATGTTGATCGTGAAATTGAAGATCCGCAAGAACCTGTAGATCCACCTCGTGAGAAGGACTCTCACAAGAGGAAACCTGCATGGGATAGAGAGCTCATTCAAGATGCAGAAAGATATGGCATTCCAGAAGAAGAACACAAAGCAAAGAAGAGAACAAGATCACATACCAGCTATGTTGCTTTACTCTGTGACATCATGAACAAAGAACCTTTCAGTTATGAAGAAGCAGCAGAAAAGAAAGAATGGAAGGATTCCATGGTCGAGGAATACCAATCAATAATGAAGAATGTTGTTTGGGATGTTGTCCCAAGACCTGAAGGGAAGTCTATTATGACTTCCAAATGGATTTACAAGATCAAGCATGCTACAAATGGCAGCATAGAAAAATACAAGGCAAGATTCGTAGCTCGTGGCTTCTCTCAGAAAGAGGGAATAGATTATGAAGAAACTTTTGCTCATTTATCCAGGTACACTTCCATCAGATCAGTACTTGCTCTGGCTGTAGTGATGAAATGTAAGATACACCAAATGGATGTCAAGACTGCTTTCTTGAATGGTGTAGTTGAAGAGGAATTGTATGTGGAACAACCACTCGGTTTTGAAACACATGATAGGGAGTCATATGTGTGTAGATTGAAGAAAGCCGTGTATGGCTTAAAACAAGCTCCTAGAACTTGGTATGGTAGGATGGACAGTTTCCTATCTAGTTTGGGCTTTACCAAGAGTAAAGAAGATTTCAACCTTTACTACAAGGTTGAGGAAGGCAATCCTGTGATACTACTTCTATATGTGGATGACTTGTTTGTAATAGGAGATGATAGATTGATTGCCGATACAAAGAGGAAGCTTGCTGCCGAGTTCGAGATGAAGGAATTGGGGATGATGCACTACTTTCTAGGTATGGAGGTGTGGTAGAGTGCAGATGGAATCTTCCTTGGACAAGGGAAGTATGCAGTAGATATATTGAAGAGGTTCGGGATGATGGAATGCAAGGCCATGGCCACACCTATGGCATCGACCTGAAGCTTCTATGTGATGCTTCATCTGATCTAGTTGATGTCACTGTGTATCGTCAGATGATTGGGTCCTTGATGTACCTGATGAACACGAGACCAGATATTTGCTTTGTGGTGAACACATTGAGCCAGTTCCTGACGGATCCCAGAGGTGTTCACCTGGTTGCTGTAAAGCATATTATGAGGTACCTGAAGGGTACAGTTGGCTATGGGCTCAAGTATGATGCAAATCAAAAGTTTAACCTACAGGGTTATGTTGATTCAGATTGGGCAGGCAGTGCTGCAGATGGGAAGAGCACTTCTGGGTGCTGCTTCAGTATGGGATCGGGTGTGATCTCTTGGTTTAGCAGGAAGCAGTCTTATGTAGCATTGAATATAGCCGAGACAGAGTATGTTGTAGCCTGTTTGGCTAGTTGTGAGGCAGTATGGCTGAGGAAGCTACTATCTAAGTTATTTGATCTACCGTTGGAGGCTACTGGTATATTTTGTGACAACCAGATTTGTGTGAAGCTGTTTGAGAACCCGGTGTTCCATGACAAGTCGAAACACATAGAGATCAAATATCACTATATCAGGGATATGGTGCAGAGGGGAGCAGTGAAGCTCCTGTATGTTGTGATGAATGAGCAGATTGCAGATGTGTTGACGAAGCCACTAGCCAGAGTGAAGTTCGAGTACTTCAGAGAGAGGCTTGGTGTTCTTCAGATCGATGACACTTTGAGGAAGAAGTGATGGAGAAATTTGTTGTATCCATTCCTAGCATGGTGGAAGGGGGATCCTTCACATGGCTGTGGATGTAAGCGCTGGATGATGATCATCAGGATGATGTTCTAGTTTCTGCTCTGTATGCATCATGTTGGATGCTGGATATGATCAGTTGGATCATTTATGTATGTATGCATCATGTTGGATGCTGGATATGATCAGTTGGATCATTTATGTATGTATGCATCATGTTGGATGTTGGATATGATCAGTTGGATCATTTATGTATGTATGCATCATGTTGGATGCTGAATATGATCAGTTGATCATTTGTATGTTCTTTGTATATGCATCATGTTGGATGCTTGGACCATGTATCTGCATATGTATCAGGTGGATACTTTGTATGGTCAGTTAGATCATGTATGATGATATGTATCAGGTAGATACATTGTGTGATCAGGTGGATCATGTATCTATGTATGTATCAGGAGGATACATTGTATGATCAGGTGGATCATGTATGATGATATGTATCAGGTAGATACTTGGTATGCATCAGGTGGATGCATTGTATGATCAGGATGATCATGGTTGACGATATTCAGGATGTTTCTCCAGATGACATGCATCAGGACGATGCAGTGATGATGATCAGGATGATCATGTGTACATCAGGATGGTGTATGGTGAGTATCAGGATGACACTCTATGGCCGTGGAACAGGTTGTGCAGATGATCATGTCTAGGAGATCCTATAGGTCAGAGTTGTGTACCCATAACATCCTGGGATGCTCTTTTGAGATATTGCTCTAGGAGGACATATAATATCACCCTGGGAGATCCTACAGGTTGGAGTTGTGTACTCGTAACATCCTGGGATGCTCTTTCGAGGTTTTGTCCTATGGCATATAATAGCGCCCTGGGAGATCCTTCAGGTCGGAGTTGTGTACCCGTAACATCTTGGGATGCTCTTTTGAGGTTTTGCCATGACCACATGTAATTTTTGCCCTGGGAGATCCTTCAGGTCGGATTTGTGTACCCGTAACATCCTGGGATTCTCTTACGAGGTTTTGTGGTGACCACATGTAATTTGTGCCATGGGAGATCCTATAGGTCGAAGTTGTGTACCCATAACATCCCGGGATTCTCTTGCGAGGTTTTGTGGTGGGGGTCACATGTAATAAGTCCTGGAGATCTGGACAGGATGAAAAAGGCCTCAGATGCTCTTTAGGGTTCTTGCTAGTCAAGAGACTCTTTTAAGGTTTTGTGATAGTCACATGTAATTTGTGCCCTGGGAGATCCGACAGGTCGGATTTGTGTACCCGTAACATCCTGGGATGCTCTTTCAAGATTTTGTGACATACATAATAAGTTCTGAGGATTCGATAGTATGGACAGTGATGATGAAGACCTATAGGTGGTGGGCCTACATCCAGTATGAAAAAGGACTGGATCTGTAGAACTTCCTATGACGAGTAGATTCAGATATTGTTTGAGATAGCAGTAGCAGTGACGATGACGATGATTCGAAGACGATGCATTGATGACGATGATCCAGAGAAGAACACTTGTGCTAGCATATCTGTGTCGAGAAATACCTTCGTAGTTAAGAGGGAGTGTTGATGTATATGTAACTTCAGAATGTATTTCATTTATATATTTATTGTACTCCTATATAGATGTATTATTCCTCTATACAGAAGTGTCATAATTTGTATTGACAAGTGTCGCAAGTGTGTTAACTTGTCAATGGGTTATTAGACCACCTTGTATGGGGTCGGTCCAGATTAATGTAATATGAGGTTATTGTGCTAAGCTAGACAAGTCGGCCCCATAAGTTTATTGGGCAGTCAGGACAAGTATAAATAGAGATCTCCTGATCTGTATTTAGATCACTTTAGAACTCACTCTTCCATCACTCAGAAAGTGGTGCACATGTGAGGAGGAGGATCAGTTGCTAAGAGGAGTCTATCTCTGTGTACTTTAGTTGTACTATTGCTCTATCTATCTTTGAGGAAGTTGTGGGGTTTTTCACCTTAGGGTTTTTCCCTCGGAAACTCTATGTGTCTATTGTCTCTTATGTTTTGCTTCTTGTGATTGACATGCTTGATATGATTAATATGCATTCTGTACATGTTATTCTCTTAGTAAATATCCTAGAGTATATTGAATTAATGCTCAAAAATTAACATCTTCTTGGGCAGAAATATTTTCTTCTTCCTCCATTTCCCCTTCACCTTCATCATCATAAAATACTTCAATGAATTGTGCTTTCCCCTTAGCACATTTATGCCCTAGTACCCATGGTTGGAAGCATGTGTAACATAGTTTCTTTCTTCTGAGTTCTTCCTTGCTTGGTCCCTCTTTCTTGTCCTTTCCAACTGCATCTTTTTTCCATGGCTTCTTGTCAAATATGAACTTGGAAGGAAAGTTAGGCTTGGGGGGATACCTTGTCTTGGGTAGCACATTTTGTAGATCTATTTCCAATTTCATGGCATCTTTCAATGAAGTAGGTCTGTGGGATTCAAATAAACCTTTCAAAGGTTCATCCAAACCTTCAGTAAAGATAAATACCAATCGAACCATAGATATATCATCCACCTTAACTGATAGTTTTTGAAATTCCAACATGTACTCATGAGGGGTTCCAATTTGCTTTAACTGTGTTAGTTCATTGAAAGGCATTTCGAGGTGTTTTTGCTCAAATATTTCCAATAACCTGTTAACAAATTATTCATATGTTGTGACCTAATCATGTCCCAAGATTTTAATTCCATGGAACCTCCAATCATTGGCTTCTCCCTCAAGATGCAAAATAGCCATTTTTAGAGCATCCTCTTCAACCATTGGATTCAACTGAAAATATACTTTTAACTTTTGTATCCAAGTATTTGCAAATCTTTGAGATGAGCCATCAAAGGTAGGAAGGGGCATTTTACCTATGGAATAATTCAATTCTTTATTTTGAAAAGGAGTTCTATTACCTCCTCTTATTTTGAGCTTGTTTGAAATAGTGAAGAATTGATCAAATGGTAATGTCCTTCTACAATATTCACTCAACTGCTTCCATTCTGCTAGAACTTCATGCATTCCATATTGGATGTTAAAATCCTCTTTGGGATCAATAAAATTAGGTGTCGTACCTCTTTTTGAGATTTGAAATTCATTGGGTGGATTATGAGGCCCTGTCTTTGAGAAAATGCTTTCACCAAATGCCTTCTTTTCTTCGAACGGAGAGCTACTACTACCTCCTAATTCCAATTTGCTTCCAATTTGACTAGCCATCAATTTGAACCCTTGCATTATTTTACTTGTCATGTCTTCAAAAAATGGTTTCATGAATTTCCTAAACTCCTCTTTCTCCTCCATCCTTGAGGTCCCTTTCTCATCCTTAGCCATAGTTTCAACAGAGTGCACCTCTTCTCCTACTTCTTCCTCTTCTCCAGAGGTACTTTCAATTTCGATTTCTAAGGGTTGGATATTCCTTATAGACCTCATAAATGGTCACCCAAATAAGGTGCAAGGACCATGCTCTGATACCACTTGCAGTGTCCCTTTTTAAGAAATTGGAAAAATTGCAATTTTTGGTCAATTCGAACCTTGGACTAGTGGTGACTCAAATGCTTCCAAATGGCTCCTAAAGCATTTGAATTGGGTCTGAATGTGTTTTAAGGGTATTAGGAAATAAAAATGAATATTATGGATTCTTGGAAACTCTCAAAATACTTCTTCAACATTCATTTAAACTCAGGATAAATTGGGGAATTTTACTAGTAATTTTGAGGTTCAAACCCCCAAGGTTACAGGTCACTAATGGATTCAAAAATGCAGTACGACCATACCAAATTTCAGAAAAGAGACATGGATTATTTATATGAATTAAATGGGCACCTAAATTCATCAATAATCAGTTCCTAAATGCTGCTGCAACTACCATAAATCAGAGATTTGTAGACATGTCTTAACCTAGGGGGAAATGATAGAAAAACTCTATAACTTGCTATGAAACTTGAGAGAAATATTCCAAGGAATTGTATAATGTTTATGAAACTTATTAAATACATTAATGGATATACATAAAGAAATAAAATCACATATATTTATTGAAACATTTCGATACCAAACAACTTCAAGCTCTTACAACAAGATATAGGGTAAAATGGCACCATTCATACATAGTTTGGAATTTTTGCATAGTTTCACTTGGAGTTCGATCTGAGGTTTATATGAGAATAAAATACAGAGTGTATACATCATATTACAAATAAATTGGGACCCTTGTACTTCCCCAAAGATATCATCATCTCACCATGTGCATCATTGCTCCAAGAGCAAGAATATGAAGAGAAAAGTGAGAGGGATGTGGGAACAAGTTGAAGAAGAAATGGTCATGAGAATCCCTGTATATTCAACCTGTAACAAATGAATTCATTGAAGCTCCAAATTAAAGGTCGTAATGTCCTCTCCAATTTCCAATTAGGATGGGAATATTGCACCCTCGAAATTGGTACTAAGGCAAGAATAATAAACATTCAACTTGCATGGACAAGCTATGCTCTCCAGTTTGCAAAATGAGAAATGATCAAAATATCCTCTCCTTCTTTGTTCTTATATTTTATTATCTTTCCAAGTCCTCCATGGCTCAAATTCCCTCCAAGAGCTTCATGCCAACTCGAGTTGGGGAGAGATTCCAATGAGTGCCACTTGTCCAACAATTCCTAGCTTCCCTCTTCCATCACTTCAAATGGGGGGGAATATTGGCTGCCATAAATCCCTTGTGTGCCATCTTGGAGGCTAATTTTAGCCCTGAAATTTCATATAGGTTAGATGTCAGCAATCAGGTATCATTCCATTCATAAATGTCCTAGCATCTTCATCATTGTTTTCATAGAAGCTAGGGAATCTAGCCCAAGTGTCTCAATAACTCTAAGATGCCTCTTCCTCTTCCATGGGAGTTACTCTTACACTCAAATTAGACCCTCAATGAGTCATGCCAAGTGTAATTCCCTTATAACTCCCCCAAGAACATTGGAATCCACCTTGGATTCGAATGGGTGAGAGTAGGATGCCACGTGGCATGGAGAATCTTGCTTTGTGTGGGTCCCACACAACCAATGTTCCCTCATGACCAAGTGCCACCTTATTTTCCTATTATAAATATTTATTTATCCCCTTTTAATATTTTTTTTTCAAGATAATTTTCATTTGGGGTTTTATAGCTCCCTTATTCCAAATCTAATTGTTTCCACCCCAACTTAGGGCACTAGTAGGTTGGTGGAATTTTCTCTTCTAGTGATTTATTTGGATGGGGGCATTACATATGTCGAAGAGCTTTATCAGGACTTTGGAATAGAGGGGACTCAGGATAATACATTTCTAATAGTTGAACATGGATTTACACAAGGAAGCAAGACAAAATTTAATGCCAATATTATCTGCATATTCCTGGTGCCAAACATCTAGAGTGAATTGACATTCCTGAAATAGGTGTTTGATAGATTCTTCGTATTTTTTACAAAAAATGCACCATGAAGGGACTTGAATGCCTTTGTTTTTTAAATTGTCTCTTGTTAGAATTTTCCCATGGACCATAGTCCAACAAAATGAATTTACTTTTGGAAAACCATCTGGGTTCCAAATGATCTTCCACAAAGAAGAAGGGGGGTTAGAAGATGATTCAAGTAAATTTTGATATCCAGTTTTACCTGATATCCACCAAGATTCCAATTCCATTCTCGAGAGTCCTTTGAGTGAAAATTGCTTAGGGCAGAGCCTTTGATAACAAAGAATTTTTTTTTTTGTTGTTCCTAAATATAGGAGGGATTCCCATCCAAATTCCATCCATTCCAATATCATGTGGAAGGATCCCAAAGAGAAATATCTTTAAGAGTTCTCATTCTTCTCGATCTCATCCATTCTTTTATTTTAGAAACCTGATTAAGTATTTTAGCATAGATTTGGACAGAGTATTTTTCATTCCATAAATCAATGTGTGAACCATTCCCAGCCTCAACCTTGTCAAGCATCCTCAACCTCAACAACTTGCATTTTTAGTGAACTAAGCGAGCATTTCACATTTACAAGGCATCCTTGTAGTGTTTTTGCACCACAAGCCTTTTTTTCCCCAAAATTAGAAAAATAAAGGTACAGGAAGGTGTAAAACAATAAAAAAAACCATATTCAAATGAGATCACTCAAAATTACTAAAAAACAAGAGTTGGGCATGCATTTTATTGAATTAGTAAAATAAAGTTCAGAACAAAAAAATAACATGCTTACTAGCTTGATTCAATGTTTGAATAACAAGATACATATTTTTCTCCCTGTGTTGGAATTCCTAATGATAATGAGAGGGGGGTGAATCAGTATCATGCACATAATAAGCAATATTTCACTTTAAAAACATACACCGATTTCTTTTTAAAAACACATCAATAAAAACCAA
Source organism: Larix kaempferi (assembly GCA_027924585.1). Classification (NCBI taxonomy): domain Eukaryota; kingdom Viridiplantae; phylum Streptophyta; class Pinopsida; order Pinales; family Pinaceae; genus Larix; species Larix kaempferi. Next base: position 5,313,231 of record BSBM01000303.1, on the reverse strand, counting down.
CTGTGCGCATAATATTTGAAGAAAATTTTATATATATGTATGAAAATTAAATTACATAGAAATATGGGAGACACCAATCTCCAAATATGTGAGCACCAAATCACTTAGAAACCAATATTATTAGGAAACCAATCCCACATGCAAGCACCAACTTGTAGACGACAAGATACAACATGTGAGGACACCAATCCTCCATGCAAGAACCAACTTGCTGATGTAGAATTCAACTTGTGAGTACACAAATCCGATGTGCAAGCACTGACTCGCTTTGTTAAGGCACCAAGATGAGAGGAGACCGCAATATCCTTTCCTTTCCCCTTCCTACCACCTTGAGATATATATATATTGCACTACTTCTATCACACTGTCTTTATATCTATGCACACAGTTCACATGATGTTTTGTGCTCTGCTTCACTTCCTTCCACCTACACTATTGATGTGCTCTGCTTACAACTTCGCGTATTTTCTACAATTTTTCTTTCTATTCCAATATTGCACACTTTTTATATTTTCACAATTCTATAGCTCTACTCTCTGCTATGATCATATTCTGTGCAATCAGATATGCACATTTAATGCACACTCAGTTATAAGTCAAAATGGCACTTCCATCTGTGACGACATTAAACTTGTTAGCCACACAAAAGGAAAATATGGATGGAATATATTTGAATTGATACCCAAGGCTCATTGCTTAAATCATCCTTGATTCATCCAGCATTCTCATTTTTTTTATATTGGTTTGTGACATAGGCGCAGTTGATGGTCATGCAAACTACATGTTATGCTAATTCTAATGGTTTACCCAACTGCGAATGCAATAAAAAGTTGCACACACACTCTGAAAAGGGATGAATCATGTGTTACACACATGGTGTCTGTTTCCCACTTATGTGTGGCTTATAAAAAATCGAAAAATAAAAATAAAATCGAATTTTGAGTCAATTGGGTAGTTCTTGATCACTTCCCCAACAATTACGATCTCTATCCATTCAAGGGTTTCCTCTTTCTAATATAAAAGCAAGGAAGGTTTTCCTTGAAAGGGAATTTTAGGATCACTAGTACAAAAATGTTGGAAGAAATTAGACTCCCCCCAATCCCCTATGTTATGTGAATGAGATATTCATATTCCCTATCACCTAGAGATTGTTGGAGCTTGTGGAGAAGAGAAGCAAGGGAACCTAGGTCAAGGTTTCAAAAGGTACCCAGCTATAGCAAGGTATAATTGTATTTTCTATTGTATATTAATAAAATACATATTTCCTTTCCCAATATATTTTGTTATAGACTTGTTCAATGAAATGGTTAGGTTTTTATATTGAGGTTTAGTATATATGTTTAAATGCATATTCATGTATGTATCTAAATCCATACCTATTTTGTTGTAGCCTTAAGCTTTTGAGAAAGGTATTATCTTTGTTTTGCAAGTGTTCCAATGCCAAAGGTGAAGCTTTCTGATCAGGGAAATTTTTAAGGGCGAAATTTCGCCAATTGGCTATTTTTGGGGCCTTTTTTCAAAAAAAAAATTTGCTATTTTGTCATTTTTAGACTCTAATATCGCCTATATTTACATAAAATATGTTTTTTATCATAATATTCGCCAAAATTTACAACTTTTAGTAGTAAATTGTATGTTTCATATTTAATATTCGCCTACCAATCTATATATATGTTTTTTTCAATCCAAAATAATCGCCTAGAATACTATACTTAAGTATATTTCTATAACCCTTAAAAAATACCTTGTTTCTGATCAGAAGTTGAAGAGGTATTGAAATCTAGGACCAACCTACTTAAACGAGGTAGACCATTTTGATCTCTTAGTTTAAATTTCATCTTTTGCAAACTCTATTCTGATGCTTGCATGACTGTAGATGCCTACTTTATCTTCTTTAGTATGTTGATGTTCTTATCCCAGCTATTGGATAAATTTCCTTACAATAGAATTGGTGACTCAATTGGGGAGAAGTCTGCTTGCTTTGGGGTTTCCTGCTTGATTCTTCCAGTTTGAATGATTGATTTATCTTGTTTATATAATCTATACAAATCATAACAAATTGTTTTTTTTCACAGAACTTTGATTCCAAGTTAGATTTTTTATTTTTTGAATTTTTCAAGACTCACGCGTAGGTGGTATCTCTTGCAGTTACGTGTTCCCTACTTACCTACAGGTTGTGGTATGCACAATTGCGTGTCACATGTAGGTTTTAGCACTTATAGTCGCATGTGCTCTTGTAGGTGGAAATTCTAATTTTTTTGTTAAAACCTTGGATTTTGTCTTGGATATTTATTGAATTTGTTTACCTTTCTAAAGGATTTTTTGAGGTCTTTATAGGTTGTGTATACCTATTTATCCATTTTGGTTCGTTTATAAAAACTTTCTTTGATCAAACCCTACTTGACAAGTTTACTTAGAATCTTTATACTTTGATGAATAATGAGCTTTTGACTCATAAAAATCAATGATTGAATCTTGAAACAGAGTCTTTTGTCTCCTTTGAGGTTTTTTCAGTCGAACCCTTGCTTGGATATGGGATTTCAAGTTCTTTCAAGTAGCAGTTTGACTTGTCCTTTTTTCTACTTGAAGTGATTTTGAGATTGTTGGGACTTTTGATTTGAGTGTAAAAACCATTATTGGTGCTTAAACACCTTTCCTTTCATCTAGATCTAAGGACTTGGTGAGAGAAGAGCCTTATTTTTTTCATTAAAACTTTAATTTGGATTTTTTTTGGAGAAATTGCAGATTGTTTGTAGGATGCTACAGCCCATTGTACATGTACAATAGGGTAATTTGTTTTTTTTGGTTTTTTAGTCTAATGTTTTGAAGATTATATCCAAGTTACCAAGTGAAAAGTTTTTGGTTCTATTTCTTTCCTCTCTAAGTTTCATGTTTCTCTTTCTCTTTTAAAGCAAAATCATAGGGTTGTAGGTTGTTTCACTCCCTAAATGCACAAGTAAGGTGCAGAATCAAGCCTTCCCAAACAATGTAGATGATTAGGTTGCTTGCTTGAATGGGGTCTAAAAGTCTCATGATATACTTTTCTCCAATTAGTATAGTTAGTACACCAATTTTTTTTTGAGTTTGTGGCTTCTTCTGCTTGCATAATTGAGATTGGAAAGCTTGTTTGCATTGGTCTTTAGGTGTAGTTGTTTGTAGTGTTCTCCTTTTGTACATGATAAAAGAAAAACAAAATGATTGGATCTTTTGTCAACTAAGTTGTGCATGGTTTTCAATATTTAGTGTGATCTTTTGTTTTTTGAAAAACATTTAGGATATTAAATTGCATTTTGTCATGATTTTTGCACAAAAAATTGCATTTTATATAATAATAAAAAAAAAAATGTCTTTCATTTTATTTGGCATAGAGAGAATATTTTTTTTTTCTTTTTCATTAAAACTTTCATTGTATAAATCTTGCATTACACTTATGAGATTATGGAAAATATGAAAATAGCATTGTAGTGGGTGAAGGGTGCAACAGTTTTCAGTTAAAAGGGGTTGGAAGAGTATTGGGTTGCATTCATACTTCTTTTAGTTGTAATTTTTTTTCTTTTGAAAGTTCTTAACATCATATTTTTAACTAGCAAAAAATAACTTGAGATAGGATCGTAGGTTTTCTTCTAGTTAGAAACACACCTAATAGCTAATCTAGGGTTTTGGAGGTAGGGAATTGTGCAAAGATAATATGATGTGGAAGAGATTTTGAACAGAATCACTGTGTCTTTCCTGTTTATCTGTGCTAATGCATTTTGCGATATGAATGAATAATGCGATTTTTCCTTGCTACAATTAATGCGTTATTGTTTTATCTGTTTCAATAATAGTTTTGTTCTTGTTGAATGATGTCGCGATTATGATTAATGCTTGAGTTGAATGCTTAGATCTATTTCTCACATGTTGCAATAATTTGGTCAATTGATGCACAACATCCTCCTTCATTCGGAGGAAACATGGTTCTGTCAACTTTCCCTTGAACATCTCAAGTGAGACCTCATCTGCTATGCAGGTGTTGCTGGACAAGGTAAAACCTGTCTCGGCTAGTGCTCAAGGAGATCGTGGTGGCTTGGGTGTTGACAGTGTTGGGAATCCCTTTCGACACCTGCAACAACAACGCGCTTTTTATTTGACAACATCGTCGCTCGATTTGGCTGCCCGAAGGTGTTGATGAGTGATCAGGGCAGTCATTTCATCAATCGCACCGTCAGTGCATTGACCGCGGAGGTGCAGATACAGCATAAGAGCATGCCATATCATCCACAAGCAAATGGGATAGTAGAAGATTTCAACAAGGTCTTGGAGCACGTGCTGACCAAAGTTTGTAATGTGAACTGCAATGACTGGGACCTGAAGATTCTAGTCATTTTGTGGGCGTATCACACTACTTGTAAAAGATTGACGAGACATACACCATTTAAGTTGGTATATGGGAAAGAAGAGATTATGCCTATGGAGTACATCATTTTGAGTCTACGCATTGCGGCATCAATAGGATGGATGATGTAGCGACATTAGGAGAATGTTTGTCACAACTAGTGCAGCTTGAAGAAGACCGCTTTATTGCAGGCTTCCACCAAAGTGTGGAGAAGGATCGGAAAAAGGCTTGGCATGATCACCATATCAAGAACAAACAGTTTCAGCAGGGTCACTTGGTGTTGTTGTATGACAGCAAGTTTATGAAGCACCCAAGTAAATTGCAGATGCATTGGCTTGGTCCATATCACATCAGTCGCATGACTTCAGGAGGAGAAATACAGTTGCAGCAGTTAGATGGAGTGATTCTGCCAAAGTTGATCAATGGTAGCAGGTTGAATCACTACAGGATGGGCTTGGAGCAACGCGATGGCTGAGTTGCATTGGTAAAAAAAAAAAAAAGTGGCAGGATGATCGATGGCAGGATGGTGCACCAGCAGGGATAGAGTGCGCACGTAGAAGTGCTTGTGTCGTCGTTTGGGAGAGGGCTCGCGAGAGTGGCAGGGTTGCGACTGGGTCAAATCAACAATCATTTCAAATCTTGAGCAAGGGGGACTTTTTCAGTTTGGCGGGTATGGTCGTTTGCTGGTCTGGATTGGCGCCGGCATAGCGCACGTTTGGCACATGGAGCATGCTGTGGCAGTATGGCCATGGGTACTAGGGGTGATGGTTTGCACGATGTGGCATGCATAACAGCTGAAGGGAGTATGGTCACCATTCCGTTTGTCAGCAGCCTGGTCTACACATGCAGAAACCGGCGAGATGGCATGATGGGCACCTTACATGAGCACCAACATTTTTTGAGGCAGACGTCTGGGTAGAGGCGATGTATAAATACAGGAACCAGAGCTTGGATGAGCAACGGGATATTTACTAGATAAGAGGAATCCATGCTGCAAGAGGGTCAAGTTTCTAGTTAAGATAGGAATTCCAAGGAGGCTATGGAAATTATCCATTTAATTTCGCATGGGAGCGCACTAGGTGCGCTGAGGGTCCGAACAACAAGTGTGCATGAGCGCCTGGAGCAGGAAGCATCGTGGACACTCGGGTGTCACAGAGATGAATTCTCATCCAAGATGTTTAGGCATATGGTGGTAGTTCAAATCCTCGTGGTCCCTGCGACCACAAAGATGATGGGGGTGGCAGCCCCTTGGTCTCGATAGCATGTGTTTACCGGTGCGAAACAGATGTGCCAGAGCCGTTGACCTGTTTCGCACCTCAGCACTATGAGCACCAGGTTCCTAGAGACTGGAGGATGAGTTTGAGAGGTACATGATAGGAAGTCGGAAATCATAATAATCTCTCCTCATTGTAAATCTCTCCTCAGTCGGCACCAGGTTCCTAGAGACTGGAGGATGAGTTTGAGAGGTACATGATAGGAAGTCGGTGATCATAATAATAGAGGGATCCGTACATCATAGCGAGAGACGAGCCTGAGTACACCATGTTCTCCTGACATGGCTCAAGGGTGAGCCACAAGATTGTGTTGGGGGCCTGTTGGCAGGCAGATTGGTGAGTCAGCATCGCAGATGCTACACAAGGCCAAAGGTAGCGCGAAAGGAGGAAAGAAGCGAGCAAGGCCACAAGTATTTTTGTATTTTTGGGTCATTTGGACCACGTCATGTATATTCTGGGTCATTTAGACAGCACTATGGGGGTTTTTGGGTAATTTTTCCGCATTTTGTGGGATTTTGGGTTAGTTGTTGTAGAAGTTTGTTAAGAAGTAGTTAAGCCGTTGCCTAAGTGGACCACAAATGTAAATGTGTAAGCCTATAAATAGATGTAGGTTTGTAAGTATTGGAAGAATCAATCTTGGAGAGATCATCTGGGTGAAGAGCTTGAATGTATCTGGTTTTGTGCGAAGATAATATGATGTGGAAGAGATTTTGAGCAAAATCCCTGTGTCTTTCCTATTTATCTATGGTAATGCATTTTGCGATATGAATGAATAATGCAATGTTTCCTTGTTGCAATTAATGCGTTATTGTTTTATCTGTTGCAATAATGGTTCTATTCCTATTGAATGATGTCGCAATTATGATTAATGCTTGAGTTGTATGTTTAGATCTATTTCTGACATTTTGCAATAAGTTGGTCAATTGATACACAACATCCTCCTTCATTCGACGGAAACATGGTTCCTTCAACTCTCCCTTGAACATCTCAGGTGAGACCTCAACTGCTCTGTAGGTGTTGCTGGATGGGGTAAAACCTGTCTGGGCTGGTGCTCATGGCGATCGCAGTGGCTTGGGCGTCGACAGTGTTGGGAACCCCCGTCGAATGTGTGTGTGTGAACAATCCAGAAGAACACTTAGAACTTCCCTCCAAAGAGGATCTCACTAATCCTTCTGTATTTTTAAACCCTTCATAGAATCTGAATTTTACTCAAGGAATTGAGTTTAAGATCCCCAAACCTAGCAGTCCTTCATTGCATTGGTCACCTATGGCCAACACTGGTAAAACATCAGGTGTTGGGGAACTAACCCCTACAACTAGTGCTACACATACACAAGGAAGTGATTTTAATGCATAATTATATTTTAGGTACGCATGGACTCTATCATCATCTATGATTTTAACTGGGGAACCTTGTTATGGTTTCCGAGGAAATAGTCCTTTCTCTTTTGGAATGAGCTTTTTAGGATTTATGTCCATACCTACTACAATACCTCCTTTGTCAAATTACACTACTACATCGGGTAGTGGACCCTCAATGCCTTCTAGTGGACTCGTGTTTGGTCCAAATCCAACCCATGTCTTAGGGCCTACTAGTGGTTTCACCATGCCCCATATAAGTTTACTCTCCTAGTCTATGGGGGGTGTTATCGGACAATCCACTCGAGCGGACGTGATCCAGATCTCCCTAGCTCAAAGTGAGTCCAGAACAAATAGATAAGACTACTAATGCATTTCCTAGATCTACTTAAGGATCGAGTACTAGATGTATTACCTTTCATTTCGCAATCCTTTCTCCTGAATGTTTCTCCACGTCCCACGATCGTCAGATCCAAGCTGCAAGACCTGTCAAGACAAGAAACAAGAGAAACTAGTAAAAGACATATATATAATAAGATATCTAAGTAAACAATTAAGTAGGTAAACTACTCAATATCATTACACACATGAACAATATTGGTGGAAAGCATTTGTATTACTGCAAAAAGAGGAGTACATAATAGAGATATAGAACTACAACCAAGGCTTAACGCTGTAGCCCTTCTCCGGCAAAGCCGATTGCCATATCTTTCCAAGGAAGTATGAGTTCTCCAATGGGTGAGTGGAGATGTTCTAAGAGTGATTTCACCAGCATGTAGATACCATAGCCTTCCTCCCTTTGGTATGGGAGTGAGCTTCATTTATATATGACTAAATGGATAGGGTATGGATAGGATAGGTCTAGAGATGGTAGGAGAGGCTTAAGGGATCTCTCCAAAGGTTTAGGAACTGAGTGCCAGCTCTTCCAAGAGGTTAGGGATAGGGTCCCAAGTCAGCAAGCTTCGAGATGGACCCCGAAGAAGTTATTTTTGCCATCTAATTGACCTCGTTGCACCCTGTAATGGGGCAAGGTGCGATGTCGCATGCTGCTAGTGTGCAGAATGCGATGACCCTTCAAAGCTTAGCATAATTGGGTACAAATCCTCCTAGGATGATTACTTAGCCCAGGTATCTTCAGGGCTGTATACACTGAATCTTATGATGAGTATATTTTGGGTGTAACAGAATTCCCCCCAAAGCATGAAGCTGTTGAATATAGATAGGTGAAGTGCTTGATAGAAGTAATGGCAATAGACTTGTCAGGAGAAGGACATTGCTACAGTACAACTGACAATCTCATATGAAGTACAACATGGCTGCTGACCAATACATTGCAGATCCATGGTAGTAATGACCGGCTGAACACAATCAAGGCTACTAGACACAAGCGTAGATCCATGATGAGATGATAACACAGCCACGACCAATACAAGTGTGGCTCCGTGTGATGTAACTCGATACAAACTCCATCGTAACCTGGGTAAAACATAACTCCCAGGGTCTTCACGCTGAACCCGCAATGATATGAATCTATCCATGTGATTACAAATGTCTTGATGTCGAACATGGTAGAAACCACTTGATTACCGGCCATTGATGTAAACCGTTAATAAGTGCAAGGGAGATCACCATTGATGTCAATGATTCCCAAGGTATCACAGTACATATCATCAAGCGTGAATAAATGAGTTGAAGTCGAATGCAAGAAGAAATATTGTAATCAAGAGTCAATGACGTAAACTCATGATGAAAGCAAGGTAACCTGCCATTGAGGCATGCAGGGAAAAGGTACTCAATTGATTTCTAGATTCGATCCTCGGATGATGTGTTGAAGTCGACAAGGATGAATCCATCGAAGGAGGGCCATGATGAATCCCCCATCAATCGACATGAAACATGACAAAATGTATAGAGTATATCGGATGGTACAGTAACACGCAAGACTGAACCAGAGTAAACCGACGTGATGGCAGGTGTACTGACTACAGATGATAAATGATAGACATATTCTTGAACATGGGCATGGCATGACTTGGCAGTATTGACATGACGAGTGCAACACAAATTCTTAAAGCGACTAATGATGGAATCTTTTCTTCGAATGATTCAAAGGAGTAATGAGACTCGAGAAATAAGTGGAACTCGAGGACAAACGGATGATCCAAGTGTTGTATGCAAATGCAGATGAGTGCCATGTTCAAGAACAACTACATACTGCCACTAATAAGGTATGTAACACAAACGATTTCCTTTTTCCCCATCATGAATGATGAGTGCCTCATGTTTTTTTTACGAGCTTGATGAGGGTAACCAGATGCTTGGTATAGCTCATCTCATAGATGAGTCCAATCCCAAATATTTTCCGACCCTGGGATAGGAGGGGTTCGTCCCATGACGGGCCCTTCAATGTGAGAATTTTAACGAGTCCATAGAAGGTAAACTCGGTCGTCATTTTATGTTCAGAGAGTCTGAAAAGATATAAAGAAGACTACAATGGTCCTTTTTCATAAAGTTAGCCTCATCACCCGAAAAAGGGTAAAACAATGCGGGAGAGGACTCTTCCAGTCATGATTGGCTAGAGTATACCTTTTTCATAATTAGTGCCTCCTGGTCCGAAAAAGGGGTAAACTATCACCAGGGAGACGACCATTCAAATACTTTAACAAGCGTGAACGCAACAAGTTCGCTTGGCAATCTTTTTGTTTTTTGAGATCCTAAAAAGAGCTTAATGGTAGACTCTGGGGGTGTCCTTTTTTGTGGAAGTTTAATGAGCTCGAAAAAGTGATAAATCATAACTCGGTACTTGTTCTCATAGTTCCGTGAGTACGAGAACAAACGAAGAGTAAACTCATCATCACGCAATAATTATAGACTAACCATTGCAAAAATAACGACAAAACATTCAAGGGAGTGTTCATACCTGTGATGACCATTGTGATATGAGAAATGGCACGAAAGACTACTTATAACTCATGCACACTAGAAAATGTGTCAAATAGCCTCAAATATGACAAAAATGGTAAAAAACTATGATAAATGGCCCAAGAGCATCAAAATATTTGAAAAGGAATATTCCATTCTATTTGTAAATAGAAAAATGGGCCAAAAATAGATTTCATTGTTTCATTTGCCAATTTGGGAGGAGAAGTACCAATTTGGAGCCAAAACTTCCTTTGCCGATTCTGGGAGCTATGATCTGCCATTTCACCCACCATCAGGAGCAGGTAAGCCTAAACTTCATCCATCAACTTTCCAGTGGATTAGATTTTTTTTTTTAGGTTCAATTTTTGGGTTTTTTAATGAATTCATGGAGGGCTACTGTGCTCTCGGGTCGTCGCAATTGTCCCTTTCGGGAACTGCGACGAGACCGACTCAACGCAAGTCCCAAATGACTGAAGTGCGACGACATCGCACTGTACGCAAAAGTACAGTGAGACGGTGGAGTTGCATTTCCAAAACATTAAAATGAACTCAAAAAAAGAACTTGATGTGGTTGAAGTAGGATCTAACAGTGTTTAAATGTCCCTTTTGGCAGGTTGATAGCAAGCCAACATGGTTTTAGAGTAGCGGGAATGAGAACATGAAGTAGAATATGAACAAGCTTCCAATGATCCACAATGCGTGGATGCCTTGAGGAACTGTGGTTTTCTCAAGTTCATTGAGATTCAGGGGATGAGATCCCAAATCCCATTGCTATCACACATGCTCTAGAGTTGGGATGCAGCCCAACAACATTGCGTGATTGGTGAGCACATCCTCACAATAGATGTTGAGGACATCTATTTTCTCACTGGTTTGCCCCGGAGAGGGGACCCTGTACATCTTACTGGAACACGGATCAATGACTGCACAATTGATGACATGGTGTCACAGCATTGTACTGCTCTTCCTTGATCTTCCAGTGGGAAGATTCTTATCAGGGATGTGGTGAGCCTCCCACTGCATACCATATTTTTTACTATTACCAGAGTAGTGTGAATCCAAGCCCCACACACGGCTACTCAGACTTAGATGCTTTATGCGAAGGACGGCATGTCCACCATGGTTTTCAACTGGTGCGAGGGTCTCCTCGCAAACCTCCGAGCTCAGCTGACCAAGTGTCGACGAGGAGAGCTCAAGCAGTTTAGTTATGGATCGATCGTGGTATCGTTCCTCTTCGAGCAGATCCCTCTCTTGCATCCATAGCTAGTACTGGATGACAGGGAGCCCAGAGATCCCCACATGCTCAGATGGGTTGAGGTGATGACTCGTCATAGTGGAGGACCTATCATTAGTTTTGGTCCCGAGTTCTATAGCTGGCTAGAGGGTCAGTTACTCATGGTTGAGGACTTCCTATATGGAGGTATGGATTTCAGAGAGGATCCTGACTTGGTGTTGTCCGAGGGTGCAGCATGGGGTGACATAGGTGAGAACAAAAACCCTTGTACTTTTAGTTTTGTATATTTATCATTTTTTTTGATGTAGTGCTGACTCAAGTATATAACATGGGTGTGCAGATGTGGGGCCCGTATGGCCGGTAGGACTTTCCCTCCTAGTGAGGAGAGACAAAGGTGGGGAAGCAGTTGTGCCCCTAGACTCTCATGCTGCCATCGAGGAGATGGAGGAGGTATACAGGAACTTGTCCCAGTTGACAGTGGAGGTTCCTGAGCCAGCGATAGATGACTTGTCGAGACCTCTGTAGAGGTTTTGATCCAGGTGGATATCGGTGGTGGCCCACCTCTTCCAACTAGCACAAAACAGTCTTCTGGCAATTTTGGTAAATTACTATTTTTAGCAGTTTTTCCGGCGCTGAACTTCCGGAGCCATTTTGAGGCCCTAAACGACCTTTTTTGGCAATTTGGGGGGCCAAATGGTTGCCTCTGGCATGCATTTGACCCTAGTCGAAAGTTGTAAATCTCGGATAGACCTTTCCAACGAGCTACTGAGTGCCCCAAACAGAGATCGTATGCAAAAGTTACGACCCCGGGAAGTTGATGTACTAACTTACCCAAACGGGGCCCACATGACTTTATGACAGTTCATCTTCTAGGGTTAGGTTTTTGGATGTTTGGGATTCTTTCCCTCATGCTTATGATAAATAGGCCCTTTCGGCCTCTCTTTGTATTCATCTTGGCACGAATGAGCATAGCGGCCACATCTCTTCTTAGAGATAGCTACCACCATTCCAGCTATTGTATTTTACAGTCTGTTCTATTTCCGCTATTTAATAGAATATGTGTTTACTGTATCACTGTGTTATTTGCAATATATCTCTGTGTATGATTCTGTATATGCTATCTTTTGTTTCGTTCCGACATAAATCCGGATCAGTGGTATCAGAGCAGTCTGCTCTTTGATTGTTTCTTAGTGCATGTCCCCGACGAGGTCAGAATACAGAGAGTTGGGTCTCGAACTAGTTTCACTTGGGGAAGACCGCTCTCGCCGCCCCAAACGGCCTCCCATGGCAGAAGAAAAGAGAGACGACGGAGCAGGAGATCCTATCAAGTTGTTGCTCGAGGAAGCCCTCGCGCGACAGAGGAACGAGATGATGGATAATTTCGCCCAAATCCTTCAACGCATGCCAACAACGGCAAGTGCACCCTCAACGAGCAGCCATTTCGGAGATACGACTCCCTTCAAGGTACAAGTTAATTTTGATATCCCTTTATTTGAAGGCCAAATCGATGTTGATGCTCTAGATAAATGGTTGAATCTACTAGAAGGGTATTTCTCTTTCCACCAATTTTCCGACAGGGAAAAGATCATCTTTGCGCTCCTTAAGGCCGTCCCCCATGTCAAAAATTGGTGGGAAACTTATTGTGAGCAAAACTAATCAGACGAGTCTGGATTGTTTGAATATTCCAATCCCACTTAGGCCTCTTTTATAGATGCCGTCAAGGAACAATATTACCCTATTGGAAACTATGATGACCAGTACACAGAATGGACCATTCTGCATCAAGAGAGGGACCAAACGGTGTCGGAGTACACCAACAAATTTCATACCTTGCGCACAAAGCTGGGTATCAAGGACTCCGAGCGGCACCTAGTACTGAAATATCGCAGTGGCCTACACCGAAACATCCGAACAGAGATGGATTTCCTGGAAATCTCTTCACTCGGATCCGCCTATCGATATGCTGTCAATTGAGCAGAAATTTCAACAAAAGAACAAGCGTGACTTCGGACCTGCGCAGAAGCAGGGAAAGGGAAACTCTGGCTCGCAGAACACGGGGCAAGAAAAGGACAACCAGTCCCAACCACAGGCGAAGAAGAGTAAAGAAAAGACAAAGAAGGACACCGGGAAGTGGTGCGAGTTCAACAAAAGTCCCTGGCACAACACTAATGATTGTCGCTCAAAACAGTCATTGGTGGCTGAGATCAAATCTTCAGAATCAGATCCCAGTTCTGATTCTGACTCGGAACCTAATTTCATAGCCGCGCGAAAAGGGAAGCAGATCATTGATGCAGAACCCAGTGTCGTTGTTGCCACCACACAGATTCAGCTAGAGGAGCCTTAAGAGTCGGAGGCAGAGGAGCGCCTTTTCCACTCACAGATGTGGGTGAAGGGAATTCCCCTACACTTTGTTGTGGATAGCGGCAGCCAGAAGAACCTAATCTCAGAAGAAGTCATCAAGAGATTGGAGCTACTAATAACGCCACACCCACAACCATACACCATTGGATGGCTAAGCCAAGGACGAAGGATCCGTGTCAGTCACCAATGTCGCCTACCATATGGCATCAAGCCCTTCAAAGATGAGGTATTGTGTGATGTGGCCCCACTTGAAGTATGTGATGTTCTCTTAGGACAACCATATATGTGGAAGCGCCATGCTGTATATGAATCCCGACCTCGCAGTGTCATTATCACTTTGGGAGGACAACTCTATCGGATACCAGAGATAGTTGCACCTACCCCAAACGAGCAGGGAAGGAAGATAATCTCCCACACTGGGAAATTTTCCCTATTCGCAATTGCCACTAAATGTGAACATCAGATCGCGGAGACATCCACAACCTCTGCAGATTATCCTTCTACTCAGCAGAAACAAGAAAAACACAAAGTTAGTGCAGCATCGCCTATTCGGGTACCTGCACAGTGCAAGGCCACGCATTCAAGGGGCCCCTCCAAAAAGAAACCATCCACATCGGTGCATACCAAGGATACCACAATAACCAAAACTGTTGAACAGCTCCGACGCATCCATCAACAACAATTACAACCCTCTGAAGATGTCAAAGTAAGGCAACCTTTCCACTTCAGCAAATGTCGCACCAAGAGCTCAACTCGACACACAGCTCGACATATGATAAGGGATTTAACGCAATGGAGACCATTGCTTCCTAAGGAGGGAGGATTGATCCAGGTGGATATCGGTGGCGGCCCACCTCTTCCAACTGGCTCAAAACAGTCTTCTGGCAATTTTGGTAAATTACTATTTTTAGCAGTTTTTCGGGTGCTGAACTTCCGGAGCCATTTTGAGGCCCTAAACGACCTTTTTTGGCAATTTGAGGGGCCAAATGGTCTCCCCCGGCATGCATTTGGCCCCATTCGAAAGTTGTAAATATCGGATAGACCTTTCCAACGGGCTACTGAGCGCCCCAAACAGAGATTGTATGCAAAAGTTACGACCCCGGGAAGTTGATGTACTAACTTACCCAAACGGGGCCCACATGACTTTATGACGGTTCATCTTCTAGGGTTAGGTTTTTGGATGTTTGGTATTCTTTCCCTCATGCTTATGATAAATAGGCCCTTTCGGCCTCTCTTTGTATTCATCTTGGCACGAATGAGCATAGCGGCCACATCTCTTCTCAGAGATAGCTACCACCATTCCAGCTATTGTATTTTACAGTCTGTTCTATTTCCGCTATTTAATAGAATATGTGTTTACTGTACCACTGTGTTATTTGCAATATATCTCTGTGTATGATTCTGTATATGCTATCTTTTGTTTCGTTCCCACATAAATCCGGATCAGTGGTATCAGAGCAGTCTGCTCTTTGATTGTTTCTCAGTGCATGTCCCCGACGAGGTCAGAATACAGAGAGTTGGGTCTCGAACTAGTTTCACTTGGGGAAGACCGCTCTCGCCACCCCAAACGGCCTCCCATGGCGGAAGAAAAGTGAGATGACGGAGCAGGAGATCCTATCAAGTTGTTGCTCGAGGAAGCCCTCGCGCGACAGAGGAACGAGATGATGGATAATTTCGCCCAAATCCTTCAACGCATGCCAACAGCGGCAAGTGCACCCTCAACGAGCAGCCATTTCCGAGATACGACTCCTTTCAAGGTAAAAGTTAATTTTGATATCCCTTTATTTGAAGGCCAAATCGATGCCGATGCTCTAGATAAATAGTTGAATCTACTAGAAGGGTATTTCTCTGTCCACCAATTTTCCGACAGGGAAAAGATCATCTTTGCGCTCCTTAAGGCCGTCCCCCATGTCAAACATTGGTGGGAAACTTATTGTGAGCAAAACTCATCAGACGAGTCTGGATTGTTTGAATATTCCAATCCCACTTGGGCCTCTTTTATAGATGCCGTCAATGAACAATATTACCCTGTTGGAAACTATGATGACCAGTACACAAAATGGACCATTCTGCATCAAGAGAGGGACCAAACGATGTCGGAGTACACCAACAAAATTCATACCTTGCGCACAAAGCTGGGTATCAAGGACTCCGAGCGGCACCTAGTACTGAAATATCGCAGTGGCCTACACCGGTACATCCGAATAGAGATGGATTTCCTGGAAATCTCTTCACTCGGATCCGCCTATCGATATGCTGTCAAAATTGAGCAGAAATTTCAACAAAAGAACAAGCGTGGCTTCGGACCTGCGCAGAAGCAGGGAAAGGGAAACTCTGGCTCGCAGAACACGGGGCAAGAAAAGGACAACCAGTCCCAACCACAGGCGAAGAAGGGTAAAGAAAAGACAAAGAAGGACACCGGGAAGTGGTGCGAGTTCCACAAAAGTCCCTGGCACAACACTGATGATTGTCACTCAAAACAGTCATTGGTGGCTGAGATCAAAGCTTCAGAATCAGATCCCAGTTTCGATTCTGACTCGGAACCTAATTTCATAGCCGCGTGAAAAGGGAAGCAGATCATTGATGCAGAACCTAGTGTCGTTTTTGCCACCACACAGATTTAGCCAGAGGAGCCTGAAGAGTCGGAGGCAGAGGAGCGCCTTTTCCACTCACAGATGTGGGTGAAGGGAATTCCCCTACACTTTGTTGTGGATAGCGGCAGCCAGAAGAACCTAATCTCAGAAGAAGTCATCAAGAGATTGGAGCTACTAATAACGCCACACCCACAACCATACACCATTGGATGGCTAAGCCAAGGACGAAGGATCCGTGTCAGTCACCAATGTCGCCTACCATATGGCATCAAGCCCTTCAAAGATGAGGTATTGTGTGATGTGGCCCCACTTGAAGTATGTGATGTTCTCTTAGGACAACCATATATGTGGAAGCGCCATGCTGTATATGAATCCCAACCTCGCAGTGTCATTGTCACTTTGGGAGGACAACTCTATCGGATACCAGAGATAGTTGCACCTACCCCAAACGAGCAGGGAAGGAAGATAATCTCCCACACTGGGAAATTTTCCCTATTCGCAATTGCCACTAAAGGTGAACATCAGATCGCGGAGACATCCACAACCTCAGCAGATTATCCTTCTACTCAGCAGAAACAAGAAAAACACAAAGTTAGTGCAGCATCGCCTATTCGGGTACCTGCACAGTGCAAGGCCACGCATTCAAGGGGCCCCTCCAAAAAGAAACCATCCACATCGGTGCATACCAAGGATACCACAATAACCAAAACTGTTGAACAGCTCCAGCGCATCCATCAACAACAATTACAACCCTCTGAAGATGTCAAAGTAAGGTAACCTTTCCACTTCAACAAATGTCGCACCAAGAGCTCAACTCGACACACAGCTCGACATATGATAAGGGATTTAACGCAATGGAGACCATTGCTTCCTAAGGAGGGAGGATTGATCCACGTGGATATCGGTGGCGGCCCACCTCTTCCAACTGGCTCAAAACAGTCTTCTGGCAATTTTGGTAAATTAATATTTTTAACATTTTTTCGGGTGCTGAACTTCCGGAGCCATTTTGAGGCCCTAAACGACCTTTTTTGGCAATTTGCGGGGCCAAATGGTTGCCCCCGGCATGAACTGGGCCCCTCTTGGAAGTTGTAAATCTCGGATAGACCTTTCCAACGGGCTACTGAGCGCCCCAAACAGAGATCGTATGCAAAAGTTACGACCCCGGGAAGTTGATGTACTAACTTACCCAAACGGGGCCCACATGACTTTATGACGGTTCATCTTCTAGGGTTAGGTTTTTGGATATTTGGGATTCTTTCCCTCATGCTTATGATAAATAGGCCCTTTTGGCCTCTCTTTGTATTCATCTTGGCACGAATGAGCATAGCGGCCACATCTCTTCTCAGAGATAGCTACCACCATTCCAGCTATTGTATTTTACAGTCTGTTCTATTTCCGCTATTTAATAGAATATGTGTTTACTGTATCACTGTGTTATTTGCAATATATCTCTGTGTATGATTCTGTATATGCTATCTTTTGTTTCGTTCCCACATAAATCCGGATCAGTGGTATCAGAGCAGTCTGCTCTTTGATTGTTTCTCAGTGCATGTCCCCGACGAGGTCAGAATACAGAGAGTTGGGTCTCGAACTAGTTTCACTTGGGGAAGACCACTCTCCCCGCCCCAAACGGCCTCCCATGGTGGAAGAAAAGAGAGACGACGGAGCAGGAGATCCTATCAAGTTGTTGCTCGAGGAAGCCCTCGCGCGACAGAGGAACGAGATGATGGATAATTTCGCCCAAATCCTTCAACGCATGCCAACAGCGGCAAGTGCACCCTCAACGAGCAGCCATTTCGGAGATACGACTCCCTTCAAGGTACAAGTTAATTTTGATATCCCTTTATTTGAAGGCCAAATCGATGCCGATGCTCTAGATAAATGGTTGAATCTACTAGAAGGGTATTTCTCTGTCCACCAATTTTCCGACAGG
Source organism: Larix kaempferi (assembly GCA_027924585.1). Taxonomy (NCBI): domain Eukaryota; kingdom Viridiplantae; phylum Streptophyta; class Pinopsida; order Pinales; family Pinaceae; genus Larix; species Larix kaempferi. The sequence goes on along the minus strand of BSBM01000303.1, from coordinate 5,295,179 downwards.
GAAAAGATCATCTTTGCGCTCCTTAAGGCCGTCCCCCATGTCAAACATTGGTGGGAAACTTATTGTGAGCAAAACTCATCAGACGAGTCTGGATTGTTTGAATATTCCAATCCCACTTGGGCCTCTTTTATAGATGCCGTCAAGGAACAATATTACCCTGTTGGAAACTATGATGACCAGTACACAAAATGGACCATTCTGCATCAAGAGAGGGACCAAACGGTGTCGGAGTACATCAACAAATTTCATACCTTGCGCACAAAGCTGGGTATCAAGGACTCCGAGCGGCACCTAGTACTGAAATATCGCAGTGGCCTACACCGGTACATCCGAACAGAGATGGATTTCCTGGAAATCTCTTCACTCGGATCCGCCTATCGATATGCTGTCTAAATTGAGCAGAAATTTCAACAAAAGAACAAGCGTGACTTCGGACCTGCGCAGAAGCAGGGAAAGGGAAACTCTGGCTCGCAGAACACGGGGCAAGAAAAGGACAACCAGTCCCAACCACAGGCGAAGAAGGGTAAAGAAAAGACAAAGAAGGACACCGGGAAGTGGTGCGAGTTCCACAAAAGTCCCTGGCACAACACTGATGATTGTCGCTCAAAACAGTCATTGGTGGCTGAGATCAAAGCTTCAGAATCAGATCCCAGTTCCGATTCGGACTCGGAACCTAATTTCATAGCCGCGCGAAAAGGGAAGCAGATCATTGATGCAGAACACAGTGCCGTTGTTGCCACCACACAGATTCAGCCAGAGGAGCCTGAAGAGTCGGAGGCAGAGGAGCGCCTTTTCCACTCACAGATGTGGGTGAAGGGAATTCCCCTACACTTTGTTGTGGATAGCGGCAGCCAGAAGAACCTAATCTCAGAAGAAGTCATCAAGAGATTGGAGCTACCAATAACGCCACACCCACAACCATACACCATTGGATGGCTAAGCCAAGGACGAAGGATCCGTGTCAGTCACCAATGTCGCCTACCATATGGCATCAAGCCCTTCAAAGATGAGGTATCGTGTGATGTGGCCCCACTTGAAGTATGTGATGTTCTCTTAGGACAACCATATATGTGGAAGCGCCATGCTGTATAGGAATCCCGACCTCGCAGTGTCATTGTCACTTTGGGAGGAGAACTCTATCGGATACCAGAGATAGTTGCACCTACCCCAAACGAGCAGGGAAGGAAGATAATCTCCCACACTGGGAAATTTTCCCTATTCACAATTGCCACTAAAGGTGAACATCAGATCGCGGAGACATCCACAACCTCTGCAGATTATCCTTCTACTCAGCAGAAACAAGAAATACACAAAGTTAGTGCAGCATCGCCTATTCGGGTACCTGCACAGTGCAAGGCCACGCATTCAAGGGTCCCCTCCAAAAAGAAACCATCCACATCGGTGCATACCAAGGATACCACAATAACCAAAACTGTTGAACAGCTCCAGCGCATCCATCAACAACAATTACAACCCTCTGAAGATGTCAAAGTAAGGCAACCTTTCCACTTCAGCAAATGTCGCACCAAGAGCTCAACTCGACACACAGCTCGACATATGATAAGGGATTTAACGCAATGGAGACCATTGCTTCCTAAGGAGGGAGGATTGATCCAGGTGGATATCGGTGGTGGCCCACCTCTTCAACCTGGCTCATAACAGTCTTCTGGCAATTTTGGTAAATTACTATTTTTAGCAGTTTTTCGGGTGCTGAACTTCCGGAGCCATTTTGAGGCCCCAAACGACCTTTTTTGTCAATTTGGGGGGCCAAATTAATGCCCCCTGCATGCGTTTGACCACATTCGAAAGTTTTAAATCTCGGATAGATCTTTCCAACGGGATACTGAGCGCCCCAAACAGAGATCGTATGCAAAAGTTACGACCCCGGGAAGTTGATGTACTAACTTACCCAAACGGGGCCCACATGACTTTATGACGGTTCATCTTCTAGGGTTAGGTTTTTGGATGTTTGGGATTCTTTCCCTCATGCTTATGATAAATAGGCCCTTTCGGCCTCTCTTTGTATTCATCTTGGCAGGAATGAGCATAGCGGCCACATCTCTTCTCAGAGATAGCTACCACCATTCCAGCTATTGTATTTTACAGTCTGTTCTATTTCAGCTATTTAGTAGAATATGTGTTTACTGTATCACTGTGTTATTTGCAATATATCTCTGTGTATGATTCGGTATATGCTATCTTTTGTTTCGTTCCCACATAAATCCGGATCCGTGGTATCAGAGCAGTCTGCTCTTTGATTGTTTCTCAGTGCATGTCCCCGACGAGGTCAGAAAACAGAGAGTTGGGTCTCGAACTAGTTTCACTTGGGGAAGACCACTCTCGCCGCCCCAAACGGCCTCCCATGGCGGAAGAAAAGAGAGACGACGGAGCAGGAGATCCTATCAAGTTGTTGCTCGAGGAAGCCCTCGCGCGACAGAGGAACGAGATGATGGATAATTTCGCCCAAATCCTTCAACGCATGCCAACAGCGGAAAGTGCACCCTCAACGAGCAGCCATTTCCGAGATACGACTCCCTTCAAGTTACAAGTTAATTTTGATATCCCTTTATTTGAAGGCCAAATCGATGCCGATGCTCTAGATAAATGGTTGAATCTACTAGAAGGGTATTTCTCTGTCCACCAATTTTCCGACAGGGAAAAGATCATCTTTGCGCTCCTTAAGGCCGTCCCCCATGTCAAACATTGGTGGGAAACTTATTGTGAGCAAAACTCATCAGACGAGTCTGGATTGTTTGAATATTCCAATCCCACTTGGGCCTCTTTTATAGATTCCGTCAAGGAACAATATTACCCTGTTGGAAACTATGATGACCAGTAGACAAAATGGACCATTCTGCACCAAGATAGGGACCAAACGGTGTCGGAGTACACCAACAAATTTCACACCTTGCGCACAAAGCTGGGTATCAAGGACTCCGAGCGGCACCTAGTACTGAAATATCGCAGTGGCCTACACCGGTACATCCGAACAGAGATGGATTTCCTGGAAATCTCTTCACTCGGATCCGCCTATCGATATGCTGTCAAAATTGAGCAGAAATTTCAACAAAAGAACAAGCGTGACTTCAGACCTGCGCAGAAGCAGGGAAAGGGAAACTCTGGCTCGCAGAACACGAGGCAAGAAAAGGACAACCAGTCCCAACCACAGGCGAAGAAGGGTAAAGAAAAGACAAAGAAGGACACCGGGAAGTGGTGCGAGTTCCACAAAAGTCCCTGGCACAACACTGATGATTGTCGTTCAAAACAGTCATTGGTGGCTGAGATCAAAGCTTCAGAATCAGATCCCAGTTCCGATTCTGACTCGGAACCTAATTTCATAGCCGCGCGAAAAGGGAAGCAGATCATTGATGCAGAACCCAGTGCCGTTGTTGCCACCACACAGATTCAGCCAGAGGAGCCTGAAGAGTCAGAGGCAGAGGAGCGCCTTTTCCACTCACAGATGTGGGTGAAGGGAATTCCCCTACACTTTGTTGTGGATAGCGGCAGCCAGAAGAACCTAATCTTAGAAGAAGTCATCAAGAGATTGGAGCTACCAATAACGCCACACCCACAACCATACACCATTGGATGGCTAAGCCAAGGACAAAGGATCCGTGTCAGTCACCAATGTCGCCTACCATATGGCATCAAGCCCTTCAAAGATGAGGTATTGTTTGATGTGGCCCCAGTTGAAGTATGTGATGTTCTCTTAGGACAACCATATATGTGGAAGTGCCATGCTGTATATGAATCCCGACCTCGCAGTGTCATTGTCACTTTGGGAGGACAACTCTATCGGATACCAGAGATAGTTGCACCTACCTCAAACGAGCAGGGAAGGAAGATAATCTCCCACACTGGGAAATTTTCCCTATTCGCAATTGCCACTAAAGGTGAACATCAGATCGCGGAGACATCCACAACCTCTGCAGATTATCCTTCTACTCAGCAAAAACAAGAAAAACACAAAGTTAGTGCAGCATCGCCTATTCGGGTACCTGCACAGTGCAAGGCCACGCATTCAAGGGGCCCCTCCAAAAAGAAACCATCCACATCGTTGCATACCAAGGATACCACAATAACCAAAACTGTTGAACAGCTCCAGCGCATCCATCAACAACAATTACAACCCTCTGAAGATGTCAAAGTAAGGCAACCTTTCCACTTCAGTAAATGTCGCACCAAGAGCTCAACTCGACACACAGCTCGACATATGATAAGGGATTTAACGCAATGGAGACCATTGCTTCCTAAGGAGGGAGGATTGATCTAGGTGGATATCGGTGGCGGCCCACCTCTTCCAACTGGCTCAAAACAGTTTTCTGGCAATTTTGGTAAATTACTATTTTTAGCAGTTTTTCGGGTGCTGAACTTCCGTAGCCATTTTGAGGCCCTAAACGACCTTTTTTGGCAATTTGGGGCGCCAAATGGTGTCCCCCGACATGCATTTGGCTTGAGTCGAAAGTTGTAAATCTCGGATAGACCTTTCCAACGGGCTACTGAGCGCCCCAAACAGAGATCGTATGCAAAAGTTACGACCCCGGGAAGTTGATGTACTAACTTACCCAAACGGGGCCCACATGACTTTATGACGGTTCATCTTTTAGGGTTAGGTTTTTGGATGTTTGGGATTCTTTCCCTCATGCTTATGATAAATAGGCCCTTTCGGCCTCTCTTTGTATTCATCTTGGCACGAATGAGCATAGCGGCCACATCTCTTCTCAGAGATAGCTACCACCATTCCAGCTATTGTATTTTACATTCTGTTCTATTTCCGCTATTTAATAGAATATGTGTTTACTGTATCACTGTGTTATTTGCAATATATCTCTGTGTATGATTCTGTATATGCTATCTTTTGTTTCGTTCCCACATAAATCCGGATCAGTGGTATCAGAGCAGTCTGCTCTTTGATTGTTTCTCAGTGCATGTCCCCGACGAGGTCAGAATACAGAGAGTTGGGTCTCGAACTAGTTTCACTTGGGGAAGACCACTCTCGCCGCCCCAAACGGCCTCCCATGGAGGAAGAAAGAGAGACGACGGAGCAGGAGATCCTATCAAGTTGTTGCTCGAGGAAGCCCTCGCGCGACAGAGGAACGAGATGATGGATAATTTCGCCCAAATCCTTCAACGCATGCCAACAGCGGCAAGTGCACCCTCAACGAGCAGCCATTTCCGAGATACGACTCCCTTCAAGGTACAAGTTAATTTTGATATCCCTTTATTTGAAGGCCAAATCGATGCCGACGCTCTAGATAAATGGTTGAATCTACTAGAAGGGTATTTCTCTATCCACCAATTTTCCGACAGGGAAAAGATCATCTTTGCGCTCCTTAAGGCCGTCCCCCATGTCAAACATTGGTGGGAAACTTATTGTGAGCAAACCTCATCAGACGAGTCTGGATTGTTTGAATAATCCAATCGCACTTGGGCCTCTTTTATAGATGCCGTGAAGGAACAATATTATCCTGTTGGAAACTATGATGACCAGTACACAAAATGGACCATTCTGCATCAAGAGAGGGACCAAACGGTGTCGGAGTACACCAACAAATTTCATACCTTGCGCACAAAGCTGGGTATCAAGGACTCCGAGCGGCACCTAGTACTGAAATATCGCAGTGGCTTACACCGGTACATCCGAACAGAGATGGATTTCCTGGAAATCTCTTCACTCGGATCTGCCTATCGATATGCTGTCAAAATTGAGCAGAAATTTCAACAAAAGAACAAGCGTGACTTCGGACCTGCGCAGAAGCAGGGAAAGGGAAACTCTGGCTCGCTGAACACGGGGCAAGAAAAGGACAACCAGTCCCAACCACAGGCGAAGAAGGGTAAAGAAAAGACAAAGAAGGACACCGGGAAGTGGTGCGAGTTCCACAAAAGTCCCTGGCACAACACTGATGATTGTCGCTCAAAACAGTCATTGGTGGCTAAGATCAAAGCTTCAGAATCAGATCCCAGTTCCGATTCTGACTCGGAACCTAATTTCATAGCCGTGCGAAAAGGGAAGCAGATCATTGATGCAGAACCCAGTGCCGTTGTTGCCACCACACAGATTCAGCCAGAGGAGCCTGAAGAGTCGGAGGCAGAGGAGCACCTTTTCCACTCACATATGTGGGTGAAGGGAATTCCCCTACACTTTGTTGTGGATAGCGGCAGCCAGAAGAACCTAATCTCAGAAGAAGTCATCAAGAGATTGGAGCTACCAATAACGCCACACCCACAACCATACACCATTGGATGGCTAAGCCAAGGACGAAGGATCCGTGTCAGTCACCAATGTCGCCTACCATATGGCATCAAGCCCTTCAAAGATGAGGTATTGTGTGATGTGGCCCCACTTGAAGTATGTGATGTTCTCTTAGGACAACCATATATGTGGAAGCGCCATGCTGTATATGAATCCCGACCTCGTGGTGCCATTGTCACTTTGGGAGGACAACTCTATCGGATACCAGAGATAGTTGCACCTACCCCAAACGAGCAGGGAAGGAAGATAATCTCCCACACTGGGAAATTTTCCCTATTCGCAATTGCCACTAAAGGTGAACATCAGATCGCGGAGACATCCACAACCTCTGCAGATTATCCTTCTACTCAGCAGAAACAAGAAAAACACAAAGTTAGTGCAGCATCGCCTATTCGGGTAACTGCACAGTGCAAGGCCACGCATTCAAGGGGCCCCTCCAAAAAGAAACCATCCACATCGGTGCATACCAAGGATACCACAATAACCAAAACTGTTGAACAGCTCCAGCGCATCCATCAACAACAATTACAACCCTCTGAAGATGTCAAAGTAAGGCAACCTTTCCACTTCAGCAAATGTCGCACCAAGAGCTCAACTCGACACACAGCTCGACATATGATAAGGGATTTAACGCAATGGAGACCATTGCTTCCTAAGGAGGGAGGATTGATCCAGGTGGATATCGGTGGCGGCCCACCTCTTCCAACTGGCTCAAAACAGTCTTCTGGCAATTTTGGTAAATTACTATTTTTAGCAGTTTTTCGGGTGCTGAACTTCCGGAGCCATTTTGAGGCCCTAAACGACTTTTTTTGGCAATTTGGGGGGCCAAATGGTTTCCCCCGGCATGCCTTTAGCCCCATTTGAAAGTTGTAAATCTCGGATAGACCTTTCCAACGGGCTACTGAGCGCCCCAAACAGAGATCGTATGCAAAAGTTACGACCCCGGGAAGTTGATGTACTAACTTACCCAAACGGGGCCCACATGACTTTATGACGGTTCATCTTCTAGGGTTAGGTTTTTGGATGTTTGGGATTCTTTCCCTCATGCTTATGATAAATAGGCCCTTTCGGCCTCTCTTTGTATTCATCTTGGCACGAATGAGCATAGCGGCCACATCTCTTCTCAGAGATAGCTACCACCATTCCAGCTATTGTATTTTACAGTCTGTTCTATTTCCGCTATTTAATAGAATATGTGTTTACTGTATCACTGTGTTATTTGCAATATATCTCTGTGTATGATTATGTATATGCTATCTTTTGTTTCGTTCCCACATAAATCCGGATCAGTGGTATCAGAGCAGTCTGCTCTTTGATTGTTTCTCAGTGCATGTCGCCGACGAGGTCAGAATACCGAGAGTTGGGTCTCGAACTAGTTTCACTTGGGGAAGACCACTCTCGCCGCTCCAAACGGCCTCCCATGGCAAAAGAAAAGAGAGACGACGGAGCAGGAGATCCTATCAAGTTGTTACTCGAGGAAGCCCTCGCGCGACAGAGGAACGAGATGATGGATAATTTCGCCCAAATCCTTCAACGCATGCCAATAGCGGCAAGTGCACCCTCAACGAGCAGCCATTTCGGAGATACGACTCCCTTCAAGGTACAAGTTAATTTTGATATCCCTTTATTTGAAGGCCAAATCGATGCCGATGCTCTAGATAAATGGTTGAATCTACTAGAAGGGTATTTCTCTGTCCACCAATTTTCCGACAGGGAAAAGATCATCTTTGCGCTCCTTAAGGCCGTCCCCCATGTCAAACATTGGTGGGAAACTTATTGTGAGCAAAACTCATCAGACGAGTCTGGATTGTTTGAATATTCCAATCCCACTTGGGCCTCTTTTATAGATGCCGTCAAGGAACAATATTACCCTGTTGGAAACTATGATGACCAGTACACAAAATGGACCATTCTGCATCAAGAGAGGGACCAAACGGTGTCGGAGTACACCAACAAATTTCATACCTTGCGCACAAAGCTGGGTATCAAGGACTCCGAGCGGCACCTAGTACTGAAATATCGCAGTGGCCTACACCGGTACATCCGAACAGAGATGGATTTCCTGGAAATCTCTTCACTCGGATCCGCCTATCGATATGCTGTCAAAATTGAGCAGAATTTTCAACAAAAGAACAAGCGTGACTTCGGACCTGCGCAGAAGCAGGGAAAGGGAAACTCTGGCTCGCAGAACACGGGGCAAGAAAAGGACAACCAGTCCCAACCACAGGCGAGGAAGGGTAAAGAAAAGACAAAGAAGGACATCGGGAAGTGGTGCGAGTTCCACAAAAGTCCCTGGCACAAAACTGATGATTGTCGCTCAAAACAGTCATTGGTGGCTGAGATCAAAGCTTCAGAATCAGATCCCAGTTCCGATTCTGACTCGGAACCTAATTTCATAGCCGCGCGAAAAGGGAAGCAGATCATTGATGCAGAACCCAGTGTCGTTGTTGCCACCACACAGATTCAGCCAGAGGAGCCTGAAGAGTCGGAGGCAGAGGAGCGCCTTTTCCACTCACAGATGTGGGTGAAGGGAATTCCCCTACACTTTGTTGTGGATAGCGGCAACCAGAAGAACCTAATCTCAGAAGAAGTCATCAAGAGATTGGAGCTACCAATAACGCCACACCCACAACCATACACCATTGGATGGCTAAGCCAAGGACGAAGGATCCGTGTCAGTCACCAATGTCGTCTACCATATGGCATCAAGCCCTTCAAAGATGAGTTATTGTGTGATGTGGCCCCACTTGAAGTATGTGATGTTCTCTTAGGACAACCATATATGTGGAAGCGCCATGCTGTATATGAATCCCGACCTCGTAGTGTCATTGTCACTTTGGGAGGACAACTCTATCGGATACCAGAGATAGTTGCACCTACCCCAAACGAGCAGGGAAGGAAGATAATCTCCCACACTGGGAAATTTTCCCTATTCGCAATTGCCACTAAAGGTGAACATCAGATCGCGGAGACATCCACAACCTCTGCAGATTATCCTTCTACTCAGCAGAAATAAGAAAAACACAAAGTTAGTGCAGCATCGCCTATTCGGGTACCTGCACAGTGCAAGGCCACGCATTCAAGGGGCCCCTCCAAAAAGAAACCATCCACATCGGTGCATACCAAGGATACCACAATAACCAAAACTGTTGAACAGCTCCAGCGCATCCATCAACAACAATTACAACCCTCTGAAGATGTCAAAGTAAGGCAACCTTTCCACTTCAGCAAATGTCGCACCAAGAGCTCAACTCGACACACAGCTTGACATATGATAAGGGATTTAATGCAATGGAGACCATTGCTTCCTAAGGAGGGAGGATTGATCCAGGTGGATATCGGTGGCGGCCCACCTCTTCCAACTGGCTCAAAACAGTCTTCTGGCAATTTTGGTAAATTACTATTTTTAGCAGTTTTTCGGGTGCTGAACTTCCGGAGCCATTTTGAGGCCCTAAATGACCTTTTTTGGCAATTTGGGGGGCCAAATGGATGCCCCCGGCATGCATTTGGCCTCATTCGAAAGTTGTATATATCGGATAGACCTTTCCAACGGGTTACTGAGCGCCCCAAACAGAGATCGTATGCAAAAGTTACGACCCCGGGAAGTTGATGTACTAACTTACCCAAACGGGGCCCACATGACTTTATGACGGTTCATCTTCTAGGGTTAGGTTTTTGGAGGTTTGGGATTCTTTCCCTCATGCTTATGATAAATAGGCCCTTTTGGCCTCTCTTTGTATTCATCTTGGCACGAATGAGCATAGCGGCCACATCTCTTCTCAGAGATAACTACCACCATTCCAGCTATTGTATTTTACAGTCTGTTCTATTTCCGCTATTTAATAGAATATGTGTTTACTGTATCACTGTGTTATTTGCAATATATCTCTGTGTATGATTCTGTATATGCTATCTTTTGTTTCGTTCCCACATAAATCCGGATCAGGTTTGGGGTTGGAGCATCCATATGATTCAATGCCCTACTCTGCAAGGTAGCGAGGACTGTGGATTGCTTCCTCACTGAGTGACATCAATCTGTCTATGCTAGGGGTGGTGTACGGGTCAGGCGTCAGTCCTGATGACACTATTATACTTGTACTGAGAGCTTAGAGGCCTCAGACTTTGTACTACTGAAAGCTACGATGCTTTAGATTTTGTAGAGACTCACTGAAAGACGTCGTGCTTCATATTTTGTACCAACACTACTTTTGAGTGATATATATATATACAGACATTCTTGGCGATTTATACATTATGTATTTTTAAAAATGATGAGTGATGTGATATTGTTTACATGTTTGCTTTTATACATTGCATTATTTGCATGTTGTGAATGCTTTTACATATTATGAATATTATGTGTGTGTGATGTTCCAATCCAAAATGAAGTTGGCCATCGAGTCAGCAAGTGTGTTTAACTCTTGTGGAATGTGTAGGTACTGAACGGATTCAAAGGACCTTTCTAGGAGACGTACTCGTCTGAAGAGAAGGAGTAAGTTGGGATCACGGATGGTGTAAACCCAGTTAAGATGGGAAACCACTAATTGAGAATCCATGTGGATGACAATGTGGTTCATACCCAAGGAAATGGCATTAGCTAGGGTTCCGATTACTGCCTGATACTCTGCGACATTGTTGGTCGCAAACCCTAGGCAACTTCCTCCTGAGCTAATGAGCTCACCTATTGGGGAATATAGTACCTAGGCTGGCGAAGCAAGGTTATGGGTATGCCGACTGGCATCATCCGCGAATCCATAGCACGTTGCCATATGCACATGCAGACAGAACATGGTATAAGGAGCGGAAACAAGATCTAAAGACACTCAAAAATAAAAGTGTCATAACACACAAAAACACAAAAAACACGCCATGTACAGTATATACAAGAAAGTCTAAGCATGACGAGTTTAGGCGTAGTATCTCTTCAGGTAAATCCCATTGTGGGGTTCACCCAAAGAGATTTCATCATAGTCTTCAAGCTCGTAAGCTCCCTTCTCCAAAACACATTTGACAATGTAAGGTCCATGCCACATGGATTTGAACTTTCCTGCTCCTAGTTTGTCGTGCTTCTGGTCATAAGTGAGGACCAGGTCACTCTTGTTAAAGATACGAGGTTCAATTGACTTGTTGTATTGGGATTTGATGCGTTTCTTGTGTGATTCATTAGCAAGAGCAGCATCTTGGCGGGACTCGTCAAGTTTTTCTAAGTGCAGGAGACATTCTTCCTCAGCAGTAGTATTAGGAAGAAGTTCGACAATGAGTTGTAGAGACGGAATTTCGCACTCTATAGGTAGGACAACCTCCAATCCGTAGACTAGTTGGAAAGGAGTGAAACTTGTGGCGGTTTTAACAGAGGTTCTGTAGGCCCATAATACTGAAAAGAGCATGTTATTCCAATTGGATTTCTGCATTTCTACCATCCTTTGGACCATGGTTTTCAAGACTTTGTTAATGGCCTCGACTTTTCCATTGGACTGCGGGTAGTAGGGTGTTGAATTTTCATGGCGAAAAACCAACCTGTCGCTTAGTTCATCAACCATATGGTTCTGAAAATGGGAACCATGATTGGTAACAATTGCCTAAGGAACTCCGAACCGCGCTATTACATGATTGAACATGAAGAGTGCGACGGTTTTTCCGTCGTTCTGGTATGTAGGCATAACCTCAGCCCACTTTGTAAAGTAATCCACAACTACAATGACGTAACTATGCCCCCCGCCCGAGGTAGGCTTACAATACATAAAGTCAATGCCCCATTTTGCAAAGGGGCCCATGGCAATAACCGAGTGTAATGGGGCGGGATGGGTGCGCTTCTTAGTATGGAAGTGTTGGCAAGGAGGACATTTTTTCACGGCCTCAATACAATCTTTGAAGATAGTAGGCCAAAAATATCCTGTGCGCAAGATATTCTAGGCTGTAGCCATCCCAGAGAGGTGACCGCCACATGCCCCAGCGTGGAAGTCATTGAAAACGTGTTCAGCCTCATCGTGAGTTAGACAACGTCGAAGGATTGAATCAATGCCACGACAATTCAAAGTATCATTGATGATTGAATAATACTTCACATGGTGACGTATCTTACAACGATCACCATGAGACAGTTGAAGGTTGAAGTGTTGGGTTTGAAGATATAATGAGATATCTCCATAACATGGATCAGTCGTACTGATGAGAAACAATGATTCATCCAGAAAAGAGTCATTGTGCTCAAAATCTGCATCAGGACGGGGAAGGTCACAGATCAGCTCGACAAACACCAAAGACTTTTTGGACTTGGCTTTCTCGAAGAGAAGATCAAATTCTTACAGTATCATGATCCAGCATGAATACTTTCCCCCAAGCACCTGACGTGTCAGGACGTGGTACATGGGGTTTGAGTCTGTGATGATGGTGGTGGTGCGGAGCAAAATATAGTGCCGAAACTTTTGGACGGCAATGACCACCGCGAATGCGAGTTTTTCGACATGTGAATATCTTGTTTTAGTGTCAGCAATACCCTTACTTGCAAAGTATATTACATGTTCCTAGGCGTTTTGATACTCTTGTACCAAAACCATGGCGATAGTGGTAGCAGAAGCAGCTGTAATGTCCCCTCCTATCATACCAGCATGATAGAGAGGATCATTGTGCTACAACTGGGCATCTAGCCCCATGATCTTATTCATAAGAATTCAGTTATTATAATAGGCATATGAAGATGCATAATTATTTTAAGAACACAGTGAAAGTAATTTTAAATACACATTCATCACACATTCAAGATATCCATCGATTGATAATTGCAAATTTAACACAAGGGAATACTTATCTCAATAAGGTAGTCCCCAGCAACTGGCTACGCTTCTGCAACGTTCCACCCAACCGTAGGCCAATGTGCTCCTCAATCTCTCAGCACCACTGCCACCCCCGAGCTGGGCATGATCCCCGCAAGGAAAAAAAAGGGAAAACAGGCTCTCATATAGCCAAAGGTATGTCAAAATCAGCCAAGCCAATCAGAAATTGGGTTTCTTAGGCTGTTAAGAGATGGGGGCATATAACAGCAAAAGTGTAAGTGCTGGGCATGAGGAAAACGTTTTCCACAGTGGAATGCATGAGATGGGGTTTCAACTCACTCAGAAAAACGTGGAGAAACACAAAAACGAAATTGGAAGATGGGGAATAACCCTGGGAAGCCAAATCCGTTTTTAGAAAAACGTCCCTGGGCATTCTGGGGCAAAAACGACCTCCATACAGTCCCCCAAGTCGTGGCCCTTCTCTCCCCAGCTAATGTATATGCAAAAACGAACTCCCCGGCATGGAAAAATGCAGGATTGGGATGAAAACGAGTAGGGAAAGACCCAGCTAGCTCCAACTGCGTGAATGATCAAAGGCTGCCTGTTCAGAATGGATTTGGGCACCATTTCATGGGTGGTTTCTTGCCCAAGGAGACAAAACACGTTTTTCCAAGTTGATGGCTTGCCCATGCACGAAATTGGCTGCCATACTTCTTCATTCCCAAGGCATTAACTACCTTAACCAATTTCTTGGAAGAATTAAATGATTGGGTGCATGAGACAAATTGGGTAGTTGGTGGTTTATGGGTTTCCCCATTGACACATGGATTAATACCATTGGCTCAAGGGTTTGAATAATTTCCCTCCCTTTTCCTTGTAGAACCATGCCCTATCTCTTTTGTTGCATAGCGTAGCCAGCTGTTGGTTTTCCATTAAATTTCGTATTTACATGATGTCTTAATTACATTGTGCTCTGCTAGCACAAGAACCATATGCATCTATTCTAATTGCCGATACATAAAACGATAAATCAATGGCGGGGCCTTGGCCGTGAGCTCCTCACCATGACTAAATAACAATATTTACATCATTTACAATATTAATGCAATAGGGTCAAGCTGGGGACATTATAGCAGCGAGATATAAGATATAATCTCGATAATAATTGGGCGGTTAGAGCACGGGGGCATGCGTGATGGCATGTTTGATACTGTCGAAGGATTTTTGAGCTTGGTCATCCCAAATGAATGGGACGTCCTTCTTGAGCAATCACATGTACCCCTGAGTTTTCTCCGTGAAATTGCAAACAAAACATCTTAAATAAGTCACCTTCCCTTGGAGACTTTGAAGTTCTGTCACATCAGTCGGGGGTGGTAGGTTGATGATGGCCTCCACCTTTAAGGGATCAATGCGGATCCCATCCTTCGAAACGATAAATCCTAAGAGGTATCCAGACTCAACGCAAATGATACAATTATGAGGATTCAGACGGATATTGTACCGTCGGCATCTGAGGAAAATGGCCGTCAAATGATCAATGTGGAACTCGCGCTGCTTTGAATGAGCAAGGAGATCGTCCAGGTAAGGTTCCACAAATTCCTTAATGTCATGGAAGGCATATGACATAGCCCGCTAAAACGTTGCCCCAACATTTTTTAAGGCCAAATGAGGGTTTGCGGTATGCTAATGTTCCCCACGGGAAAATGAAAGCCGTTTTGTGTTGGTCGGTGGGGTTGATCTCAATTTGGTTGTAACCAGAAAAGCCATCCATAAATGAGAAGATGATGCTTCCCGTACAATTGTCGATAATTTGGTCGATGAAGGGGGTCGGTTAGTTGTATTTTGGACAAGCCCGGTTAAGGTCCCGATAATCAACACAGACGCGAATGGTACCTTGCTTTTTGTTCACAGGGACGATGTTTGAGACCCAATTTGTCAATGGGATAGGATAAATAAAACCATCCTTTAAGAGCTTTTCAATCTCATCCTGGATTGCCGCCGTCTTCCGGGGGTGTACCAGTTGCAACTTTTGGTGTATAGGTTTGACGTCGGGATAGGTTTTTATTTCATGAGAAACAATCGTGGGGTCTATCCCAGGAATCTCCTCATAGGACCAAGTGAATACGTCTTGAAATTGCTTGAATAAGGCCGTGCCAACAACTATTTCTTCAGGGGAACACCTCTGGCCTATGCAAATGTGTTCCACTATACCAGGTTTCACCGAGATGTCTACCGAGGTGGTTGGCTCAATATTGGCCAAGTTTCCCTCCGTGTCCGTAAGACATGTAAGAATGGGGGAATGAGGGAACAGGTAGTGTCTGCTGAAAAGAGGGTGTGGATGTTGTCCTCTTTGTACTCCAAAGGAGGAAGAAAATATGACCTATGGTGTAGATCATCCCATGGATCGTCGTCAACATTCCTAACTTCCATGATTGCCTCGTCTGAATGAAAAGTATGAAGTAAGAGATCAGGTAGAGATGATGTTCATCGTAGAGAACAGGATGGAGAGGCCACTGTTAAATGGTCCTCCAGTGCTGATTGGATAGCCTCGTAAATATGTTCAGCATGTGAAAGAGGCATTATATCTCCAAGCAGGTGTGTTGTGGCTTCATCCGGTACAAGCCAAGCATCGGTAGCGTGAGATAAAATCTTTGTGGAGATCATGTTCACCGTAGCGACATGATTAGGGGGGTCCATTGCTGGAAAAATGCCCATGAGAGGTGAATATTTCAAAAGGCCAACCCCTATACTCTCATACTGTTTTGACATTTGTCCAATGGAAGGAACATGGTCACGAGGATGAGTAGTAGGGTCTGGTACGCAAAAATCTAATTGGTCGATAGTAACAATTCATCCTTGATCATGAAATTGTACTATGCGGAAGACTAAAGAGGCTACCACCTGCATGGCGTAAAACCAATTGCGACCAAGCAAGAGATTATAATCTATTGGGCCCGAGACCACTTCCACGTTAACGGTTATGGTCTTTCCACCCAACTCAACTGTAAGAGCTTGTAAGAGTCCATGAGGTTGAAAGCCATGCCCGTCGAATGCTTTCAATGTCGTGAAAGAACGATTCAGTTCGGGGGAGCCAATGGCTCTCCAATAGGCGATCGACATGACAGAAGTGGAGGCGCCTTCGTCTAAAAGGGTATGATGGACAATATTCCCAGCAATGTTCGCAGAAACTTGGAATGCGAGCTGGTGGGAGAGCCTCGCCTTGAAGAGGTAAAGTCGAAACATGATGGTATTTGAGGAATCGGGGTCGACTGCACCGATGGATGCAAGGAGATTTTTGCGTTGATTAGGACAATTCTACAAAAATTCCAGGATAGACATGGAGTAAGGAGCTTGTGCCAAGTCTTCTACAATATTGTAATTTTGTGTCGCCCGAGCATTGGGATTGAAAACAGCTTTTCGAATCGTACTCTTGGGTAGTCGCAATATTGAGTCTAAGGAGGGCTTCTCAATGGTGAGAGAATTTGATGGTACAGTGACATCAGTTAAGGAGTCGAAAGCTTTTTCAGCATTACTTCCAGTGGATTCCTTCGAAGGGACCGTTTCATAAGATCGCGAGCGAGTGTTCAAATTGATTGTCTCATTACGCACCATGAGAACATGTGCGGTATTGGATGGTTCCCCCTGAAAAAGGGGGGGTTGAGAAATCATCTACTGGTTTTGAGTAGGAAACAGATCATTAAGGACTGCGGGAGTTGGTTTACCCCGAAGAAACTTTTGTACTTCATCTCTATGGGGACATTCTTTGGAGAAGTCGTCATCTCCACATAGTAAACAAGGATACCTTAATTTCCATTTCTGCTTTGTATCATCAGGAGTGATATTTTTTTCTTGCTGGGCGAGAGACTTTTTGGGTTTCCCCTTGTTGTTATTTTTACCGCCAAACTTCTGAGATGCAGCTGATTGGACAGAATTCACCTTTTCAGTTTGATCAGGAGTGCTAGATTTGGTGGTGCTGTGGCCATCCTGAGTTGCTAATGGGGAGGAACCGTAAAGGTTGGATGATACAACAGTGCTAGAAGCAGGCTGGGTATTAAGGGAACTAATGATTCCATTAGCTTGGATTCCCTTATGTGGTTTCACAAGGTCATTAACATCACGGGGTGCATCAGGAAGAATATCAAACAAAGTGCCAGATTGAGTGTAGACTAGGTCTAGTACATGGGCACTTGCGATGGCTTGTTCTTTGGTGACAGCACCTCACATGGCAACATTTGTTGCTATGGTAGGGATGAGGGATTTTGTGAACCAGTCTACTAGGAGCTGATCTAGAATAGGAGCTTTAATGAGACGTCGTCTCCTTCTCCACTTGTGGATATGATCTGAAATATGAGTGGCGGTATTCTGACGGAGCGAGGTTAAAATCTCGATACCAGTTTCATACCGTATGGGCAACTGGAAATGTGTCAAAAAGTTCATGGCAAGAGAACCAAAATCAAGAAAAGAGTGGGGTGGAAACTCAATGTACCACTTGGCATCCAAACTGGTGAGAGTTCGTTGAAACAATCTAAGACGAATTGAATCGTCCATTAAGGAATTAGATGAACACCATAAGTGGTATGTCATCACGTGGTTATTAGTGTCTTCACTTGGCTTGCCATCAAATTTGGGGATATCAGACGAAAGTTTCACCAGAATTGGTGGCTAGTTCGATCCATGGTAAATAGGATCGTTGGTTAAATGGGATAGTTCAGGAAGGTCCAAAGTAGCCAGGAAGGGCAGCTGTGAGTTAGGTTGCGTGTATTGATAATATGGATAAGGCATGTAAGGACCAAACTGATCGTAAGGTGTACCGGAAGGAAACTGGCCGTACGGGGGTGTGCCGCTCGGACCGTAAGAGGGTCCGCCACCATAACGTGGTCCATTCCAATAAGGTGGGGGTCCACCTCCACCACCAAAAAGGGGTGGAGGTCCGTCGCTACCACCAGAAGTAGGTGGGGGTCCATAACCGTAATAAGGCTGCCCACCACCGCCTCCGCCTGGAGGGGGTGGTGGACCACTTCCGTCGCTAGAAGGATGGGGGCCCCCACCACCTCCACCACCGGAAGGATGAGGGTCTCCACTAACATCGCCACCACCATAGTAATTAGGTCCTCCACCACCTCCTTCTGGTGGGGGTGGTGTACCACCTCCGCCACTCGAAGGGAAATGTCCTCCTCCACCATGATAGGGTGGTCCCCCACCGCCTCCGCTGGGAGGGGGTTGGTGGACCATTCCCGCCACCGCCAGAAGGGTGTGTGATATTGTGGATAAAATGAGGTGGACCTCCACCAAGGTTAGGTGGGGGCCCACCGCTTCCAGCAGGAGATGGGGGAGGGCCGATCGGGGGTGGTGGTACTTGAGGGACAGTCAGTTGGGGTCCGTGTTGCAACATAGGTTGTTTCCCCCATAGAGTGTATGGATTCCTAGGATAAGGTATCTCGTATGGTGCATTTCTAGGATTAGATTGGCCCAGCGTAGGGTTAACAAAACTTGGATACGCTTGACTCCATGATGGTTGAGCTACATTGGATGGGCCCCCAACCTGAGATAATCCCATGGTGGATGGTCTAGCGGGTTTGTGATGTCCAATGGAAGGCCCGTTGAAGATTCCACCGCCTATGTTCTAGTTAGGAAACAGGGGTTTCCCCTCAGCCACAATGGGTTGACCACTATTCAAAGGTTGAACCAGCGTAGGTTGTTGACTAGCTACTATAGTAATAACCTTACCGATGGGATAATTCATGGGAATGGGATATCCTCCCCTCGAATTTTGAGGTGGGGGAGGGATTGGTAAAGTAACTGTGGTAGTAACAGGTGTGTTGGACTGTTGTCCTTCCACTGGTTGGTTCACTTGAGGTGCAGGACTAGACTCTTGTGAGGGTTGACCAGTCTTATTAGTGGTCTCGTGGTGAGAAGATTGTTCCGATGATCCAAAAGATATCGGACAATCTGGGATGGTTCAGTAAGGGGGTAACGATGGGTCTTGACCCCGTCGTTGGAGACTTGACTGCTGAAACTCTTCAGCCATGGAACGAAAAATGAGCTAATTGGCCACGAAAGTAGGCTAAAGTGTTGTCCGGAGTAGTCCCATTGGGTGGGGATGAGATGGCAAAATGAGCCACTGGGTGGTCTGTAGAAGATGTCCAGTAAGCTGTTGAAGGACCAACAGCTGCTATAGGGTCATCCTGGGGTCGGTTTATCCATACCAACGATCCAGGTTCTCCCGGGATGATGGGAGAAAGGTCTTGTGAAGGGGGGGTTTGTGCTCCTTCATCCTGCAAGGGATGAGAGGCAGGTGAATCCGGAGCAGTTTATGGAAACAAAAGTCCTCCAACATTCAGAGTGGGGTTTTCCACTTCAGTAACTACGACCGTGTTACGCTGATCCATTCTTACCCTTGAAATAACCTCCGGATTAAGTGGATATTCAGGTGATAAGTTTAAGATCCTACGGGATCTTCTCTAGGGAAAATCCACTAGAGCGTCAGGATGATCATCCAGGATGGCTGAAACAACGTTTCTCCTAAGGGTAAGCTAAAAGAAAATCAGTCCAGAAAAACCTACTCAAAATAAGGCAACAAGCAAGCTTATGTGATAGAGTGGATTCAAAAGTATAAAACCTCACGGGATTATCAAGGCATTGCAAACTGCGATATACTGCAGGGTCCAACAATATGACACGACAAGGAGGATTGGGACCATACCCTTTCCTGCATACCCGATCACCTGGACAGTACGTGCGTGCTAATCTCCTCGAGTGTTGTTCTCGGTGTATTGCTTTTCCAAGACGGACAAATGGTTAACTCAGTTGGTTTTAGGAATCCTAGTCGTGTCTCCCGATATATGAAAGGTACGTGGGAGCTCAAATCCGTAGTGGTGTTGTCTAATGCACAACTTTTTGGCAAGAGACCTTTCGATATACTACCGAGTACGTGCTACACCCTTCGATATACGCCAAGTATGGATTATGGTACTTGGTGGGTACGTGAAGGAGCTCGATATACCAATAAGTATGTGGAAGACTACAATACCCCCGAGATACAGTGCTGGAAAATAACGACACCAGAACACATCTCTAACTTACACAAAAATTGCTAAAACTTTTACCTAGTTCTACCGTTAACTTTATCTTTGACGGTTAGGTGAATGCATGAGGTGAGTACATAATCGGAAGCATAATGCAAGCCCTTCCTACATGCACAAAATATTCTTTTCTTTCAATGAATTCTAGCTATGGGAAGGAGAAAACTTTTTCCAATAGTATTGCCAAAACAAACTCAATGCAACACAATCCCAATTCAAACAAAACTTGACTATGAAAGTATTCTTTTCCTTTTTCGACGAAACACAAAAAATCACAACACTACTATCCAAATCAAAACATTTTTCCTTTTCTTTTTCTTTTCAAATCAAAACGACACTAGGTAATGAAAAGAGAGGATTATGAAATGGAATATGCAAGTTTTTCAATTTCACTTTCAATGGTCTAAAAGCAACATAAATGAAAAATGCATCTATCTTTCCTTAGCATGGAATCAATTTTGCAAAAATCAAAGCGTACTTTGAGTCTTTCAAGAAAATGAGCAATTCATAGTTTTAGAAAAACACAATAGATCATACATTCATTCAAATTTTCCAAAACACAAGCGAAAACGTTCCAATGCACAACAAGTTTCTTCAGTAATGCTCAAGAAATGATGGGAAAGAAGCACTTTTTAACTTTTCAATGTATGCACCAAAGAATAAACTTGATAGCAATTGAGCTTTCAGATCTAAATGACTGAAAAGAAAACACTACTTGCAGCATTCAGTACACTCAGAAAACTCAAGAAAAGACAAGCACTCGATCAAGCTGAAGGACACACTTAACTCAAAATCAAGTAGCAGCAAGCAAACCAAGCAAGCAAGGCTCAAACAAAATGAAAACGAGGTCTGGAAGCTGATCTAATGTAATAATCAGATCAGTGATGGAAGGAAGGGAATGCAAGGGTGAGCGGATGAGGGTGGAGGAGACAAGAGTACCCACCACTACCAGTCTTCAAGCTTGTCCAAAACGGAACCCAAAATCAATCCAAACAAAACCAAACACTCAAAACACAAATCATAGGTGGGATCCCTGGCTATATCTTGCAGCAGAAAGAGAGTTCATACAACAAACGAAAGTCCAGGCTGTCAAATGGAGAAGAGATACATGCATGCCAAATTTTGACAAATAGGCACACTCTGTGCTTGTACACAGTGCGACGTCGCAATGTGCTTACACAGGAAGTGCGACGATGTCACAGTTTACCAATGCAAGGGATGCGAAGAGTAACTAACAGGTAAAGAACAAAGACCAAAAATGACACAGTGTTTCTCTGTTCCCACTGCCCAGGTGCGATAGGCGAAGTCTAAATTCAAAAATGAATCAGACCTCTCAATAAGGAACCATGGAATGGTTTGGGAACAAGTTGCATAAACTCAGAGGAAGCAAATTAGAGTCTTCAATACGAAGATTTGATAGTGAAATCAACTTCAAGAAGTAAATGGAAAAAATAAAAAGGCTTGTCTCAAGCAATCAACTGAAAATGACTCTCAGATTGACAACTACTGACCAGATTCTATACTCCCTAGTATGGTCGCCAGATTTGTTATCGGACAATCCACTCGAGCGAACGCGAGTCAGATCTCCTAGCTCAAAGTGAGTCTAGAAAAAGTAGAACAAACTACTAATGCATTTCCTAGATCTACTTAAGGATCGAGTACTAGATGTCTTACCTTTCACTTCGCAATCCTTTCTCCTGAATAATGCTCCACATCCCACAGTCGTCAGATCCAAGCTGCAAGACCTATCAAGACAAGAAACAAGAGAAACCAATAAAAGACATCTATACAATAAGAGATCTAAGTAAACAGTTAAGCAGGTAAACTACTCAATATCATTACACACATGAACAATATTGGTGGAAAGCATTTGTATTACTACAAAAAGAGGAGTACATAATAGAGATATAGAACTACAACCAAGGCTTAACGCTGTAGCCCTTCTCCAGCAAAGACAATTGCCATATCCTTCCAAGGAAGTATGAGTTCTCCAATGGGTGAGTGGAGATGTTCTAAGAGTGATTTCACCAGCATGTAGATACCATAGCCTTCCTCCCTTTGGGATGGGAGTGAGCTTCATTTATATAGGACTAAATGGATAGGGTATGGATAGGATAGGTTGAGAGATGGTAGGAGAGGATTAAGGGATCTCTCCAAAGGTTTAGGAACCGAGTGCCATCTCTTCCAAGAGGTCAGGGATAGGGTCCCAAGTCAGCAAGCTTCGAGATGGACCTCGAAGAAGCTATTTTTTCCATCTAACTGACCTCGTCACACCCTGTAATGGGGCAAGGTGCGACGTCACATGCTGCTAGTGTGCAGCCTGCTATGACCCTTCAAAACTTAGCACAATTGGGTACAAATCCTCCCAGGATGATTACTTAGCCCAGGTATCTTAAGGGGTGTATACACTGAATCTTATGATGAGTAGATTTTGGGTGTAACAGGGGGCACAAGTGCTAGTAACCCTTTCTAATCAAAATTTTCCTATAATAACATTGTTGGGATGGGGGGCACTAGCATAGGATTCCTTTGTGGGTAAAGTTATCCATTTGGGAATCCCCCTTTTTCTGGGACAAGTGGACCAACATAGTGAACCTGACACTCACTTCATTAATAGGAAGTCAATTGACAAGAAGCGTGGGTGGTATAGCAGGAGGATTTAAACAACCTATCTCACAACTTTAATTAAATCAAAACTTTGATCAATAGAATCCCATTTTCAACACTCCAAACCCAAGTCAGTGGACACCTAACGCTCATGGACCTTGGAATACCTTGGCACAAACAAGGTTTCCCATTTTGGCTACTCTGAATTTTCCTGATATGTCAAAGTTGACCAATGATCCAATCCTTCATAACCTCGATTGGCCATCCCTACCTACAAATTTTCCTTCAAACATTCCTAATTTTGAAGGCAAACCCAAGGAAGACCCTACAAACCATGTGATGACATTTCATATGTGGTGTTCATCGAACTCTTTGATGGATGATTCTATTAGATTCAAACTCTTCCAAAGGAATTTGTCAGGGATGGTGGAAAAATGGTACAATGAGTTACCACGCACTTCTTTCCAAACCTTTTATGCTATTGCAATGAACTACTTCAACCACTTTCAGCTACCGGTTCACTATGGAATTAGTACTAAACGATTAACTTCATTTTTCCAAGATAATTCTACACATATCTCCAATTACATACATGAATGGAAGACATAAGGATTTTGATTAAAGCTCAAATTCATGATGAATTCCTAATGGACTAGTTCATTAATTCATTACATCCATGTATTGTGAATGTATCCCTCTCAGGGTGTCAAAATGAAGAGCGGGATGCCATTAAATCTCAACAATTGGATTTAGTTTATTCTCAATCCATATTTATATATGAGATATTTCGTGACTCTCCTCGAGATGAAACTGATCCAATGAAACCGATACTTGGACCACATGTCAATGGTGTGATTGGTTCAATAACAACTACAGTAGCTAGCTAGGGTACTCACTTAGTAGTGCAAAAATCATCGACAGTTACTCCGAACAATACTAAAAAAACCAACCCCAACCCTCCAGTGGATGTTTTGACAATTCAAACAATTGTTCCTAAGGGAAACCAAAAACCGAGAGGGAAAAATAACAAGAATAAAAATTTGGGGAATAAAGAAAATAACAATGCAAACACAAACAATGACAATAATCAAAACAACAACGCTGGTAGGGATAAGAAGGAGACTATTAAAGAAAATTTTTCTTGTGTTTTGTGTAAGGAATACCATTTAACTTATAAATAGCCCAAGATGGAAATAACACAAAGACTCTTGGCACAATATGAAGGTTCCGACCAACCTGCCATGCTCACAAAACCATTTCCTCAGCCACAACAACAGATGATTGCTACGACTCAATCAAATCTTGTAACCTCACAAGGGGCAATTAGGGTGCCCCCTCTCAAGGGGGAAACTTTGGTCAAAGGCAAGTTTTTATGTGTGAACATGAAATCCACCTCTAGAACAGAATAAAAACTTATGGTACACCATCATCTAGATCTAAGGGGAAATAAATCGTTGAAGATGATGTGGCTCCTCTGTTATGCATAGAAAAACCACCAAATGACACTATGCCAAATAAATCGAGAGGTGTCATGAAAAGGGATGTGTACAATCCTAACACATGTGTTTCTTAACACTATAGCATAGTATAGGATTTAACAAAACCTCCATGTGAAATGTCAACTTCAGAATTCTTGCAAAGCTATCCAACACAGCATAGAAACCTACTGTCATCTTTAGTTGCTTTCGATTCCTTGGATAGTCAGATTATGACCTTTGATTGTGAGAATTGGAAACCTTGCTTACCTCATCATGTGTATTTTCAAATCCAAGTGGTTTATAGAAATTCTACTATACACCGGACGGTTGATGAAGGTGCCTCTACGTACGTGATGTATTTATCATGTTGGAAGGATATTGCGTCACCTGATGTGGTTGCTCTGGTCACAATGCTAAAGGAATTTGACAGTCAGCTATTCAAACATCATGGGATTATCCCAAATATTTCGATAGAGCTGGGGGGAAACAGTCATTGTAGAAGTGGAAGTGGTGGATTCTCTGCTTGACTATAATTTACTTCTAGGGAGGAGTTGGACCCAAGAAATGATGGTTGTGGTGTCTTCAATTTTCAGAGTCATCAAATTTCCTCAAAATGGAAATATCGTTACTAATGACCAACTGTCATTTAGTACCAATGACCCAAGTCATCAAAATGGGTCTAACATACCCTTAGTTTTCCATTTGATGAAATATTGTGAAAATGTTGGAGTCGGAATGTATCCTACACTTATGGGAAATTTCAATATTCCCCCACCCGAATTGCATGCAAATACATCTCGGATACATGCAATATCCACCATTTCCATGTATTCTACTCCTAAGGTGTCACATTCCAAAACTTCATATTTTAATGACCCTTGGAGGCTACCATCTATTGAGGATGGATGTAATCGAACAAACTCGGCCTTGTCTGCTGCTGAGATAGCTTATCAATCCATTGTTTTAAATGAAGCAAAAAACACTGGTATTCATTCTAATTTGGACATAAATGACCAATATACAAATTATTCCTATGTGGGTCGTCATCTCTTTTTCATGCCATGATCCCTTAGACACTGTATTTACATTAAATGAAGAAATTCTAAAGGAAATGTATTTAGAGGATAGACCGTGGAATGATATGCATCAACATGCATCTTTCCTACCAGCAGAGAATGATCTTAGAATTGATGTTGATGGAACTATCAAACTAGGCCCTATGGAATGGTATGGGATCCCTTTGGAACCTTTGCAAGTTTATGCTAAAGGTAACATGGAAAATATCTCTAAGACTATCCCTATCTATATCTCTAGGACCATGGGTGTGGTAGAAAAGTTTTTATTGGTGTTGATTGTTCACCAGAAGAAATCAAAATATACACAACACTATTTAAGGAGTGTAGAGATATATTTTCCTGGTCCTATGAAGAAATGCCAGGAATTGACTTGGCTATTGTCGAACATGAAATCAAGACTTATCCCAATGCTAATCCTATTTGAAAAAATATTAGACCACTTAATCCGAGGAAGGCCACTATCGTTAAAGAAGAGGTTGAGAAATTGCCCCGTGCAAACTTCATTTATCCCGTCCCCTTAACTGAATGGGTATCTAATTTGGTACTTGTTGACAAGAAACAAGGGAATATTTGTGTGTGTACATATTTTCAGGATCTAAACTTGGATTTCCCTAAATATAACTTCCCCACCCCATTCATTGATCAGATTATCGATGAATGTGCTAGCAACGATATTTCATCATTTATGGATGGCTTCTCGTGGTATAACCAAATTCAAATATGCCCTAAAGACCAACACAAAACAACTTTTATATGCCCTTGGGGAACATTCCCGTACAGGAAAATTCCTTTTGGTTTGAATAATGTCATGACCCATTCCAAAGAGCTATGTATGATGCATTTCATGACATAAAGAAGATCGTCCAATCCTACCTCGATGACTTGATCACTAAATCTAAGAAAAGAGTAGATCACTCTAAGTACTTACAGGGAGTTTTCGATAGGTGTCGTTATTATAGGGTTCACTTGAATCCTCATAAGTGTATATTTTGCATAGAATTGAATTGATTGCTAGGTCTCATTGTATCTAAATATGTAATTATAATATATTCTCTTAGGTGGAGATGATACTACAGTTGCTTCCCCCGTGGAATTTAAATCAACTGCAAAGCCTATAAGGTAGAGGTAATTTCTTACGCTGGATGTTTGTCGCTAAATATGCCGATTTCACCAAAGGTTTCATGTGATTAATAAGAAAGGGGTCCCATTCATTTTGGATGATAATGCTCAATGATTGTTTGATGCGTTAAAAAGGGTCTTAGTGTCTGCCCTAGTATTGAGTCCTCCATACTTTAATAGACATTTCCTTCTTTATATAGCAACATCCAAGTCTATAGTTGGTATGGTCTTGGTTCAAGAGGACGACTCCTATAGAGAACATGTCATTTATTATCTAATTAAGAATTTGGATGGATGAGAGTTAAGATATCCACACGTTGAGAAGCTTGCATTGGTTGTTGTCCGTGCAGTCCAACGGCTTAAACACTAGATTCTGCTTAGGAGGAAAACTATTATAGTTGATGTTAATCCATTTCAACATATTTTTGTCTCAACAAATAATCAGTGGAAAATACAATGGATGGATCGTTGCCTTACAGGATTTCGATTTAGGGTTTGCTTCTACAAAATCCAAGAAATATTTAGCCTTTGCTAAATTAATGTCTGAGTTACCTCGAGAGAATAAGGAATTTGTTGAAGAAACATCATTAATAGACGATGATATATTCATCATTAGATTGGATGACCCCTGATATGGTGATATATTAATATACTTACAAACCCAAAGGGTCCCACCTCATTCTACTCGTGACTAGAGGTGCGAGATACGTCACCATGCAAGACAATATGTTACTATTGGTGATACATTGTACCATCGTGGTATTGATACCATTATTATATGTTTGTTAGTTCACATAGAATCTTAAAAGGGTTTGAATGATTTCCATAGTGGAGCATGTGGCGGTAATTTATCTGGGATGGAAACAACCCATAATATCCATCACGCAAGATATTTATGGCCCTCAATATTCAAATATTTTCATGAGACCGTTAAGAAGTGTCACCCTTGTTAGGCATTTACTAAGAAGATGCGCGCTCACCGTGCTCCTCTTCATATAGTTATCATTGTTTATACCTTCACCAAGTGATGTTAGTTTTTCATCATTTAATTCAATAGATATAGGATCCTAACTGAAAGAACAACATGTATAGCATATCAAGCATAAGAGACAAGAGACAAGAGACACAAAACATTTCACCGGTGAAAACCAAGAAGGTGAAAAACCCCGCAACTTCCTCAGAGATAAAATAAACATCAATACAAGGATCACAATGATCAAACCCAAGAGATAGATATCTTCAGTAGCATACTCCTCCTCCACTTGCGCGCACTCCTCCTCTCTCTCACTAATGCGAAGTCAGTGAATAAGAGAATGTGTAAAATGAGAGAGACACACTATCTATTTATACACTACTTCACTTGTCTTTTAACTTTAATTAGGTCGGCCCCAAATTAACCACATAACATAATGTTGACTAGGACGACCCCCACTAGGGTGGTCTAATAACCCTTTAACCCACATGACTCATACAAGGCCGACCGCATCAAGGTGGTCTAATAACCCATCAAGTATAAGTTATGACACTTACAATATAACTTGCGACACTTGCAAGTACAACTGACGACACTTCCAATCGGAGGAATAATACATCTCCGTTGGGGATACAATAAAGTACAAATACAATATACATATATGAAATACATTCCGAAGTTACATATACATCAACACTCCCTCTTAAATAGGAAGGTATTTCTCGACACAAGTCTTTATCACAAGTCTTCTTCTCTGGATCATAATTACCGTCATCCTCACTGCTGTTGCTATCTCAATCAATATCCAATCTACTCATCATAGGAATTTCTACAGATCCAACCCTTTTTCATGTTGGATGTAGGCCTAGCCTCCATTTAGGTCTTCATCATCTCTACAAGCAAGCCATCAAGTAGGTACACCTCAGGACTGATTATACTGCCTCTGCAAAACCTGCAAGATCTCTTAGGACTGATTACACTGCCTCTGCAAAACATGCAAGACAATCTCAGGATTGATTATATGCCTCTTCAAAACCTATGTACCCTATTGTCACCTCATTGTCTTCAGATCACCTCATAGTCCATGGAGCACAACCCAGATGCACACACATATCACATCACTTACACTCACCGGCATGGAAGGACTTTCCTCTGACCATCCGGGAAAGGCTCAGCAATTACATCAATGACCATGGAAGGAATTTCCTCTGACCATGTTGAAAAATCTTGGAAATTACATCAACGACCATGGAAAAAATTTCCTCTGACCATGTCCGAAAAGCCACGGCAATTACATCAATGACCATGGAAGGACTTTCCTCTAACCATGTCAGAAAATCCATGCCCAACCCTTTCATATCAACATGGTAGGACTTTCCTACCACCATGTGAGAATGGCCCAGCCCTTACATCTTACCATGGGAGGAATTTCCTACCAGTATGTGAGAATGTCTCGTGTGCATCTGTGTATCCAGACTCATCACTTCCCCTTGGAAGGAATCTCGATCTGAAGTACACCAAGTCTTTCTTTGAAGTACTCAAACTTCACTCTGGCCAGCGGCTTGGTCAACACATCGGCTATCTGCTCATCCATCGCAATATACAGGATCTTCACTGCTCCTCTTTGCACCATATCCCTGATATAGTGATGCTTGATATCAATGTGCTTTGACTTGTCATGGAACATCGGGTTCTCCAACAACTTCACACAACTCTCGTTGTCGCAATATATACAAGTAGCATCCAAATGGAGATCAAATAAATCAAACAGTAGCTTCCTAAGCCATACTACCTCACAACGAGCCGAACCAGTTGCAACATACTCTGCTTTAGTTGTACTTAGTGCCACATAGGATTGCTTCCTGCTAAACCAAGAGATCATATAGGATCCCATACTGAAGCAGCACCTCGAAGTACTCTTCTGATCAATGGAACTGCCTGCCCAGTCTAAATCAACATAACCCTCTAGGTTAAACTTTTGATTCGCATCATACTTGAGCCCATAGTCAACTGTACCCTTTAGGTACCTCAGAATATGCTTTGCAGCAATCGGGTGAACATGTATTGGATCCATCAGGAACTGGCTCAAGGTGTTCACATCAAAGCAAATATTTGGTCTCGTATTCGTCAGGTACATCAAGGACCCAATCATCTGATGATACATCGTGGCATCAACCAGATCAGATGAAGCATCACACAGAAGCTTTAGGTTCGATGCCATAGGTGTGGACATGGCCTTGCAGTCCATCATTCCTAACCTCTTCAGGATATCTACTGCATACTTCCATTTTCCAAGGAATATTCCATCCACACTCTGCCACACCTCCATACCTTGAAAGTAATGCATCATACCCAAGTCCTTCATCTCGAACTCGACAACAAGATTCCTCTTCATATCAGTGATCAATCCATCCTCACCTGTTACAAATAGGTCATCCACATACAATAGGAGTATCACTGGATTTTCTTCCTCAACCTTGTAGTAAAGGTTGGAATCTTCTTTACTCTTGGTAAAGCCCAAACTCGTCAAGAAGCTATCTATCCTGTCATACCACGTTCTGGGTGCCTATTTCAAACCATGTGTCTCAAACCCGAGTGGCTGCTCCACATACACTTCCTCTTCGACTAAACCATTCAAGAAAGCTGTCTTGACCTCCATATGGTGTATCTTCCACTTCATCACTGCAGCCAGACAAGTATTGATCTGATGGAAGTGTATCTGGCTATAGGTGGAAGAGTCTCTTCATAATTTATCCCTTCTTTCTGGGAGAAGCCACGAGCTACAAACCTTTCCTTGTATTTCTCTATGCTACCATCTGCAGCATGCTTGATCTTGTAGATCCACTTGGAAGTCACAACAGACTTCCCTTCTGGTCTTGGGACCACATCTTACACATCATTCTTCATGATCGGCTGGTACTCCTCGATCATGGAATCCTTTCATTACTGCATCTCGGATCCTGGGAACTTTAGATTCTTCAATATCTTCAATAGATAGTTTTCTTAAACTTCATTGCTGGAACAAATGTCATTGTCCTTCTTTTGTAGGTGATTGTACACAGTCTTTCCTACAACATAAGTTCAATTGCATGATTAGAAACATCTTATATATTTCATAACAAATTCTTACTCATAAAGACATATGTCATACAGTCATGCAATTATCTTAGCCAATGCTTCAATACAACATTTATCAATATCTCATAACTTTCTAGATGCCTTCCATCTCTACCAGAACATTTGTTAAGAGTGTGCACAACTCCCAACATGCTAGCAAAGAGGCTTCATTCTAGATAAGTAGCAATGGAATGTTGTACAGTACCATAGGCCACTTACCCATTACTTGCATATTAGTAGTATTTTGTTCATTAATGCATAATGCACATCCTAAATCTAGGAACATAAGTATGTACGTGAATGAAAAACATCATTTAAGTAATCATATATATGTCAATTCAAATACTTATCTTTGTTTAGTTGTTGGGTGGACTCCCTCTTGATCTTTGCTTCCTAGATTACCTATCCTTGAACTTATATCCATCCTGGACCACTATGCATGCTTAACTGTGTACTAGTGTCATCATTGTGTCATCCTCAAGATCTCATACATAATCATACATTCATTAGTATAATCTCAATACTATCAAAACATTATGATTCCAAATAATCTTATGTATGGTCATGATCACTTCATACATAGGTAATAGACGTTAGTATTCAAGGTTTCAGGGAAGACTTCTTTTACTTATGCATATTCTTATTTGACCATAGCACTCTTCTGGTTAGTCATATCATCAATCAAAGTAAGAAACATAATATGCATAAACCCTTGATTACTTAAACTTCTAACTTAAAAAATAATCATTATCATTCATACAAAAGTATAATATCGTAACACAAGGTAGGATTCTAACTTGATATAGGAAAAACATACATAGATTATTATGCTTGCTAGTTATGTCTAACATACCCACATAATTTCTTCTTGTTCCCTTCAATGACTTGTGCTCTTAACTTGCATATCTCATAAGTTAACCATTGTAGAACCAAATTATACATACCTCGTAAGTAGAGCTTCTATGTGATCCATGACTATGGATGAGTCTTTGTCTTCATGTCACCATGGTCATATGTTCTTGATCTAGAAATTGATTTGTATATTTCATGTTAGTAGACAACATCATCCTCATACAACACCATAGTGCATTAGTACAATCATAAGTGTCATAACCCCAATCAATGAATGTCTTCTATCATTCACATGCATTCATACTTTTACTAGGGTGATAAGACAAGTCTACAATTAATCAAGATTGTACTAACCTCAATAATATGAAGACAAACATATCATGAACATATTTCAACACATACCTGTATCTCCTCAAGTCATACCTATCGGGATTGCTTGTAGCCTTCTTATGTAAGGCCTTAGCCTTATCTCCCTCTGAAACTGGAACTTCTTCACTTATGTAGGTGTCCAATTCATTATCTTCTAGGATTAACCCAATCCACTTTGATTTGCTGAAATTGGATCTGGAGTTGGATTAGGCTTTGTTAGAGAAACCCTAAAAATTCAAACTTTGAATCTCAAACTTATGAATGTATGTAAAGATGTGCCTTGTTGAGCTGATCAAGCTGGTATACTTCAATCTTGAAAACTGCAAAATTTGACCCCTCAAAATTGCCTTTGAATCTTCCGGATCATCTAGACAGGATCCCGAACCAGGGTTTGATAAAGCTCAGTCTTCTACCCAACCAAAAAATTCAATCTTGTACCCTAAGCTTTGATTTTTATGAGGAGGTTCGAGCCATGTTCTCAGATTCCAAAAATTTCAACTTGTGCAGAAACCTTAATTTTCCACCTTTCTTATCAAAATCCTGAACTAGGGTTTGATGATGCCCGGGGTTCTGCCCAACCAAAAAATTTGATATTGGTCTCTAAATTTTGATTTTTATGAGGAGAGAAATCCTATGTTGAGACCACTCCAAAATTCCACTTCTGTCAAAAGCCCTAATTTCCCGCAGCAGTGATAAGCCAAAAATGAGAATGCTCGGAATCCAATTCTATTTCACAGAAATATGTGCCTTATTGTTTTTGGTGCATTTTTGAAATTATGAATCCATATGGTCTGAAACTTTGGCTTGTGTTATCCTAGCCTATCATATTTCCAACCCCATAGGTATGACCTCGAATGTTTTCTCTAAGAGAGAGTTATGCCAAGTGTTGCAATGTGACCTCTTTATGGGATAAAACAGGAGAGCGAACTTGTACGGTATTCCACATGTCACTGGTTAAACTTCGGCCTCTGAACTGTTTACTTGTGAAACTACAGTTTGTTCTATTACTTTCATGTTTTACATAATTTCATTTGGAGCTTCCTAGCCCAAGTTGTGACCTTTTTTCCTAGGTCACCTATTTATGAATGAGATATGGAAGAGGCAGAAACCCTGAATTGAACGGATCATAAAACATAACGTATAGTGAATTAGATGTTGTTCTTTGGAAACAAGGTACATGGGGATTTTATCTTCGACTTGTAAAAGTTTCAGATCTTGAACCTTCACCAAAATGGATTTATAGCGAAAGTGATACGATGACTAGTTTTTGCTATATCAAGCCCTAGCTTCCAATTTGTCACAAGTGCAACAAGTCTCATAAATGCCATACCATGCCTTCCTTCAGGCTAGCTCTGATACCATATTAGTTTTTCATCATTTAATTCAATAGATCTAGGATCTTAACTGAAAGAACAACATGTATAGCATATCAATCATAAGAGATAAGAGACACAAAACATTTCACCAGGGAAAACCAAGAAGGTGAAAAACCCCGCAACTTCCTCAGAGATAGAATAAACATCAATACAAGGATCACAATGATCAAACCCAAGAGATAGATATCTTTAGCAGCATACTCCTCCTCTCTCTCACTAATGCAAAGTGAGTGAATAAGATAATGTGTAAAAAGAGAGAGACACACTCTCTATTTATACACTACTTCACTTGTCTTTTAACTCTAACTAGGTCGGCCCCAAATTAACCACATAACATAATTTTGATTGGGATGCCCCCCACTAGGGTGGTCTAATAACCCTTTAACCCACATGACTCACAAGTATAAGTTACGACACTTACAATATAACTTGCGACACTTGCAAGTACAATTGACGACACTTCCAATCGGAGGAATAATACATCTCCATTGGGGATACAATAAAGTAAAAATACAATATACATATATGAAATATATTCCAAAGTTACATATACATCAACAAGTGGGGGATTGAATTTACTACATGCAACCATGCATCAACAAATTGTCATAAGTATATCATTGTGGTCATAGACTACTTTACTAAGCGGGTCGAAGAAATGCCAACATTTCAATTTGGTAGTGAAACTAATGCACACTTTTTTTCTCAAACAGATAATTACTCGTTTCGGAATAGCTAGAGAAATCGTGACTGACAATGGCTCTCAGTTTCAAAATTAAATGTTTTGGAACCATCAGAAAAACTCGTTTTTTTCAAGAATTCTCATCACCATATTATCCTTAGTCTAATGGCCAAGTAAAACCTATTAATAAATCTTTAAAAATCATGTTACAGAGGGTGGTGAGAAAACATCGGTCCAATTGGCATATTATGCTCTATCTGCAATACCCCAATTTTGACCCTTATGAAATATTGGCTTTTAATGTAAATATTGTATACATGAGATGTATGTTTTCCTAGCGTGGAGCTCAAGGCCAAGGCCCCACTAGTGTATGCTTGGATTTTATTTAGAAAGGCAAGTATTTGATATTTTCCCATCCATGTGCTATTAAGCGATGGAATATTGTAATTGGATGTAAATATTAAATATTTCAATAAAATACCAAAACTGGCTATGGAAGCAACGAAGGAGAAGGGTCCATGTGTATTCCACTAGGGAGTGGTGAGGGGGTTGTGGGGATGAACCATATGCTTCCAAATGTAATTGTGAGAACCCATTTTACTTTCCTTGCTGACATTTAATTCTATTATAAGGAAGTTGTTGAAGAATTCAGTCCATAGATTCAATGGAGCATGGGCAGCCCGAAAATTCATATAACAAGTATGGGATCTATTTTTCTTGTACCACAAGTCACTCTACCTCATGGGAATGGGTTATTCCTCATTCCCATTCCATTCTTGAACATCCCAGCATCAGTTTGCATCCATTACACATGCCCAGCAGTGAGAAAAACCAGAAATCGCAACTTTGCAAGAACCCTCGTTTTGAAGAGCCATAAACGCCCAGAATTTGGTATTGATAGTAAAATTCAACGGGGGATCCATAGATATGAACCCTGGGGTGAATTTGAGAGCGTGAGATACCCCAAAATCCATAGAAAAACCCAGTTTTTATAACCCAGAATTCCAATGACGGGATTGAGTTATTTGATCACCGAATTGAGAAATTCCAAGTGTGAATTCTATAACAGAGGTTGGGAATGCTTGATCAACCCAATGAAGGATTGAATCTCAAGGATTTAGTAGCTTGTACCTTTCTATGCCCATCCTGAAGAGCACTGGAGGGAAGGGACACCTGAGGAACTGTGCAGCAGAGAAGGGGACCTTCCTTGTGTTGGGTGTGGTAGGTACTGTGGGTGCCTTGACTGTTTGAATTATCTTAAGATGCATGTAGTTATGTGGTTGAGCTCACTGGTTTAACATTTCCCTCCTTTGTCTTTTGTATGCTTGACAAACGCAACTGTGTGTTGGATTAGCATAGTTGTTGAGTGAAACCATGGTTGTGAGTGAGCCCATCTAGTTCCTCCTTAGTGGATACACAACACAGCTCGGGGTTGATCTCTAAGCTAGAAGAATATAGCCTGGACAGAGATCTATGGTTGGGTGGAACGTTTCTCTCACATAGCTAGTTGTTGGACAATTTCATCTCAAAGATAAGTGTTCTCTATGGTTGGGTTTTGTTAATTATGTGCTCTGCAATGTTTTAATTAATTACTATTGTTTATATGTTGAAAGCATGATGAAACTGTGTATATATATAGTGTTTAATTCCGCTTTATTGTTGAGTATGAATATGGATACATAAGTCTTTATTTATCCATGAATTTTCTTAGTAATGTATGGGGCTGAGATTTCGAATAAGCCTGGTATGTTTGGTCATGTTTCCTCCATTGCACTGTTTGATAGAAGGGGACATGACAATATCCTGCTCTATGGGCATACCAAAATTTCGTTAAAACTGTGAAACGATTCACTAATTTCCAGTTGGTCCACAGAATCGAGGTTGTCTTAGATTCCATTGCTTAAGATAGTTGTATAAATCTTACTAGACACTATCGAGTTAGAAAAATACTTATTATATTTAGAACAATTAAATGAACATAGGAATGACGCTCTCACTACTATTGAAGCAAACAAGAAACATGTTAAGTAATAGTATGATAAGACAGTCTGTCCAAGGATCTTCTTAGAAGGAGATCTTGTGTTGTTTTATGATAAAAAACAAGATGAGCTAGGTGCCAGAAAATTCACATCAATGTGGAATGGCCCATATGTTGTTCAGAAAGTGCTTGATAAAGATTCCTACGAACTTGAAGACTATGATGGAAACATTTTAGGGTCTATAAATGGAATATATATTAAAAAATACTCTGCTTGGACCCATTGTTTGGGAAAGTCTTTGTAAATAGTGTACTATAGTGTCTGCTTGTAGGTTTGGCTCATATCAGTATTTGGATTAATTTAGACTTGTGTGCATGTGATATATGTCTACGAGTATACAAATGTTTTCGGGTTATGCAGACAGGGCATGCCGTCATACCCAGAATATTGCTTCCATAGCATGGGTTATTTATGACCCGGAAGGCCAAGTCATGAGTTACGTTGGAGTATCTATCGACTCGAAAACTAATAAATTTTTTTAATATAGTGTCATAATCGATTTGATGTTAGAAGCCCTTATTTGAGGTATTACACATCTAACTATATACCTAGACTCACAGTTGGTTGTATCCTAGTTAAATGGAGCATATCGTGTCCAGTGTCCCATGTTGTTACATAATTTTTTAAGGATTTGTTTGTTAGGAAGATAATTTAAATTTATTACTTACATACACATACCAAGGACACATAATTATCTAACTAAACTGCTAGATAATTACATCATTGATATACATATATATCATAATTTATTCACATGAGCATAAAACCATAAAACATTGTACACAATGTATATATTGTTGATAAATCCATCTATTTATATAAGTAGATAAAATGTACAAAAAAATGGGGCTGAGTTCAAAATAATATTTTAACACTCCTTTGGTGCAACTCATTATATAAAATGGGAATATATCCATACATGATGTAGATAACTGCTAAATACAAAAATACGTGTCTCTACAGAGACTATCATCAATCAAAATCCTCCTTGGCATGAGCATCCTCGGCCTCCCCATAGAAAACTACACAAGTAGCTATTTTGTGTAGTAATATAATCCACATCGAGGGCATGCCAATTACCCGTGGATGCATTTCCATTAGGATATTCTCTATACGAATAGGTCTAACCCCGATGTTCAATCCAGAAATATGAATCTCCACTATGCCAAGAATAGTTGTAGCTCCCGCGGCATGCAATGGTGCACGTACCAATACTCTAGGATGGCCATTGGGACGAATAGGTCCAATGTCTACGTCATGTCAATATATCAATACTCACATAAAAAAAAATCTTATAACCTTTTAAAATATAACAAAAAATTAAATAAAAACAAAAGTAAATACTTACCAACATTCCCCCATGCACTTCCAGGAGGTAGTATCAAATCTGGATCACCACGAAAATATAATCCTACATAAGGGAACTCCTCGATAACATGGATTCGAGGGCTCCACCAAGAGTGGAATTCATCATCAAACAAAGTCGTAATGGATCCACCTCCATGCCTCATAAATATATCACTCCATCGAACCAATCGAGGTTCATGGTGATCCAATGGTGGGAGTGTAGTGCTAGGGATGGTGCATGGAATTTGTTTGAAGAAGAATGACACAAGGATGCTACCATAACAAAAATTATTTTCCCTTCCTGCCCAAATTTTAGCCAATTGATCCTTAAGGTTAACCAATAAACCATTATCCTAATCAAATATCACTCCTCGAAGACATTCAACTCCTATTTTCATTTTATTGTGTGTATCCAAGTGCAATGTAGCACTACCAGCCACTCTCGTAACAATTCTAAGTATCACTTTGAGAGGAAATATTTGTATGTTGGAAAGAAGAACTTGACTACTAGATTTTTGAGTCCCAGGAGTACAATAGGAATTCACATAATCATGTACAGAGAGGGAACCAACCCCATAGAAGGCCCCTTTCAAGTTTACTGCCTCTCCCCGATGTGATAAACCAGTAATGAAATAAATGTATTCCACAGTAATATCAAGGATCTCACTTTGGAGATTGAAGACTCCTTGTTCCATATCCCAGTACCTCACTAAAGTGTCAAGAAGTGGTA
Organism: Larix kaempferi; assembly: GCA_027924585.1. NCBI lineage: Eukaryota > Viridiplantae > Streptophyta > Pinopsida > Pinales > Pinaceae > Larix > Larix kaempferi. The sequence continues at coordinate 5,257,306 of BSBM01000303.1, read as the reverse complement.
TTTGAACCCTCATATTTGTTGTCCAAAAAAACTTGAGTAGAACAAAACACCTCAATGCATTTAGAGTTAAAGGATCCCCAAGAGCGTCCCAATTAAGGGACTCATGTTCCCTCTCATTCCATACTACTACCATGTCTGCAAAAAATTGAGTATTAATCCTTCAACGTTCAATATTAAAAAATTTATCCCACCACACATAGGTGACAGTTAGAACAATTGTGCACTACACACAAGTGAGCAAAGGATCACTCACGCATATCAAGATTACACGAAACCAAACAATATTCCACTTGCATGTGTGTCTTTAAAGAATTAAAATGAGGATAAAAACTCAAAATCAGAACTAAAACCTAACATAATTGGATGTAAAATGACGAGGACAACGAGAGGAATTACCTAAAGGTGACATATTCGGAAATGGTCAACCAGATCGACTGCAACGATCGTTCGAACTTTTAGGGATTTCTAGGTTGCTCGAAGTGGTAAAGTGCAAATGAACTATTTCTTGTCATTATTTTACTATTTAAAAAGAATCATTTCTAATTTTTAACCACTTAATATAGTTTGATATTTTTAACTTACTATATTTAATACTAATGGTTGATTGGTGGCTAATTGTTTGACTTTAACAAGTAGGAGGGCGGGTATTACAATTCTTTTACACATGTCATGGAATAAAAGGTATGTACTTTTTTTAAATCCACATATAAGTTAGGTCACATTCATTATACATAATCCATTAATACCTTTCCACATGGTATTCCATAGGGCCTTTACTCCATGGACTGTGACTTTTAACCTTTTTATAGCATCCTAATGGTCGTTGTTCTTCAATGGATAGAACCTACCAAACACGGGACACCCTATATTAGCAACTATTCACCATTTTGGTTCCCATGTTGTATTTTGTCATGATTGGGAGCCTAATTAATTTATCATATCTCTCAAGCGAACCTGCATACTCTTGGTCATCTTTCTAACCTCCCCATTAAAGGCTCCCACATTTTATGGAGTGTCTTTAAGCTCTTTTCTACCTCCTAAAAGCGTGAAAATATTTCCAAGCCAACTTGTCTCTTTCATACTCATTGAATTAATTACTTTAAAGGTTGTCTATACGGTATAAGTTTAACCCTTTTCCAGATCGTTTAGACTATATATGAAAAATGAATACTCTAGTCATACGTGGATAGAAGAGTTATTCCTCACATTGTTTATCATTTTTTGGGTGAGGAGACTAAATTTATAAAAAATTCCTTTTTTTAGACTCTCTAAATATGAAAATACCAGGTGAGAATCTACCAACTTGGGCTCGATATAAAATCCACAGGATGGTGAATAGAATTCTTTCTTAAGTTTTTTAGACTCTTTAAATATGAAAACACCAGCGAGCATGAACAGATCCGGGCTCGATATAAAATCCACGGATCAATTTTTTATCGAGCAATCTTCTATCTTGACTTCAATCTCATGAAACAAAGAAGAAAGTGTTGAGTTTCGTTTCCATGGATTCATAAAACTACACATGGATGGACCCTTCTTGGGACCAAACCCCTGCTTTTTAGGTTCGTTAAAAATATCTTAAGGGACTCATTGTTAGGTGAGCTATATCGAGCATACTTTTACATTTTTTTCACTCATTAAAACATGAACAAATACAAAAAGAGAAAGGGAAGGGAAACATGTCATATCTCTATTATTAAAACGATAGAAAGTCCATATCTATCCTTGAACAAGAGCACTTATTTCGAGTATACCAAACTAATTGGGTGTTTGTTTTAGCCTTAGGGTAAACCCTGTTATCAACATTTTTAGTTCTCTGGTTGGTTACTCTTCCAACCATATAGAGAATCCGTCAATGTCTCCTACATTGCAGACGTATTTCTTTCATCCGAAGCTTCCTAAGTCATGTTTATCTTGTGCTCCCTGTTCAAGGATGTATCCTGTGTCCACCATTCTGCAATTTCCCAAACCTTTTGTTTCGACCATTCCTTGGTGTGAGTATGTTTCATCAAGTCACATCAATCCTTGGTTTTTCCTTCTATTGGATGATGGAGGATTCCTTAAGGCCTCCCTTCCAACATACTTCTTCCCATCAACTTCAGTTCATCTTGCTCTAGGAATGAATTTTAGATCAATTTCAAAGAGTACCTTGGATATTGTAGTAATCGGTGCTACTTTACCTCTCTGTAAAGTAGTAGGAATACATCAGTGTCCTCTACTTGATGGATTCTTCATGTATTCGACGCCAAGAAAATCTATTCAAAGCTATTAGAATGTACTAGGTACCTTGGGTCTCATCTTCATCATCTGTGGCACCCCTTGCATGTGTTAATAGTATACACTAATGACTGGTAATCAAATTTTTTACTCTATGTTAAATGTCAACTCATGTATTCACATGGTTTGGAGTCGTACCTATTGAGGGTTGGCTTGAAGACCTTTGGTTCATTATAACATTTTTCCCAAGTTGTGCAAGATTGTTCCTTTTCTTATGTTGGCAGTTGATGAGACATAAATCCACTTTTTTATTCATGTGGTTATGTTCTTGATCATGTTTCGCATAGATCCACACTTGTATTCCTGTGGACATGATATATACGTCAGTCATACATTTGTATCAGTTTACTGAAGGTCATGTTCTAACATTCGAGCATTAACAGTACATCAAGGATCAAATTATCTAACAACTTGCTTATGTTTCAAGTATTTTGTTGAGGTCGAGATTCTTTGTTTTCTGAGCTTCTTGAATTCACATCCTGCTTTTATAATGTATTTATTCCATCATGTTCCCCTATAACCTCATACAGTAGGGGGTATCTTTTATAAGTCAAAATGACACTTCTTCGTCCTTGATGACATTAAACTTGTCAGTCACACAAAAGGACAATATGGATGGAAGAGATTTGGATTGATACCCAGTCTCATGGTTTAAATCATCCTTGGTTCATCCAACATTCTCATTTTTTTATATTGGTTTGTGACATATGCACAATTGATGTTTATGCAAACTATGTGTTACACGTAGTCTAATGGTTTACCCACCTGCGTATTCAATAAAACGTTGCATGTGCTCTGCAAAGGGATGAATCGTGTGTTACACACATGGTGTCTGTTTCCCACTTGTGCGTGGCTTATAGAAATTTGAAAAATGAAAAAAAATGAATTTTGAGTCAGTTGGGGTAGTTCTTGATAACATCCCCCAATAGTTACGACCTCTATCCATTCGAGGGTTGGCTCCTTCTACGATAAAAACAAGGAGGGTTTTCCTTGAAAGGGACTTTTTGGCTCACTACTAAAGAAATTATATAATAATTTAGACTCCTCCGGGAAATCTCCTCTATTATGTGACTGAGATATTCCTATTCCCTATCACTTAGATATTATTGGATCTTGTGGAGAAGAGAAGCAAGGGAACCTAGGTCAAGGTTTCACGAGGTGCCAAACTATAGCAATCTATAATTGTATTTTCTATTGTTTATTAATAAAAGACATCTTTCCTTTGCCAATATTTTGTTACAGTCTAGTTCAATCAAATGGTTAGGTAACTTAATGTGATGGCAGAAGTCCCACTTGCTTTGAAATCAATGAAAAAATTTCAACAAATATCTCCCCCTTTGGCATTGATGTCAGCACCAAGCAAAAACTAAGCCCCCCTAGATGTGAGCTATGAATCAAAATTGAACTCCCCCTGTCGAAATTCAGGTTCATTGTTATCATATGTTTTTATGAAACTATCTATCCCCCTTTGATATCAATCGCAAGGGGATCTTTCTTTAACCTTATCTTCTACAATTTTGGTGACAAATTTTCAGTCTTATACTTATGCAACATATACACTTTTCTTTCCTAGAATTGTGCTTCACTCTAGCTTTCATCTTGCACAGTATCCATTGTCACATTGGGTTAGAAAATATAAAAGAATGATATTTTCCATTTTCTCTTCTAGATGTAGTGTTGATGTGAACTTTTGCAGAGATGCTTGTGTAGCTACAACTTTCTCCTTCATTTATTCTTATTTTCCTAGTATTGCTTCCTTTTCCTGCTCACCAACAAAGAATTTCAAAGTTTCTGTACAATCATCGGTATCTTCCCTGACTTCCCCTTTTATATGCACAAATTGTTCTATAATAAAAAATATTCCATCTTGTTGTGGTTCAAGCATGTTTGCTATCCTCTGACGTTCATCACAAACCTTACTTCTTACTGTTATTTCCTGTATTCTCCCATTTTCGCCTTTTTTCAGCAACTAGTAATATGACCATGTTATCACATAACTTTTTCTTTGACGCTTGCACAATTAGCAGCTTCTGATCCACTTCCTTGAGTTGCTTGTCTACAACCAAATTGCCCCACAATTGTGAACTTTATTCATGTAACTTTTCACATTTTAGTTTGAATTTCCTAAGATTGCCTATTGCAATATTCATTCTTTCATATCCGTGCTCTCGCTCAAATTTGACCTCTGGAGGTGTCCCTGGTTGTTTCTTTGTTGCAAGCTCCTCACTTTTAATGCAAAGACTTTGAATAAATCCACTTGTCTTGGTCACCTGTTCTTCTCGAGGGGCATCCTTTTATATCTACACATCTAGTAGCATATCACATACCTCCTCAACTACCTTCTGCAATTTGGAATTATTCTGATGTATTTCCTCTACTTCCTTTTTCAACTTGTCTATCTTTTGTGCAGTTTCTTCATTCTCAGACTTGAGGGTTTCGTCCTCTCCTTCAAACTCTTTCTGACTATTACTCATATCAGGAAGATTAAAAGATTCACTCTCAGCATAATGATTTGAAGGTGAGATCAAGATTCCATTGTAGAAATACTTACAAAATGTTCATGTAGTAAGATTTGTTTGTATTTCACATGGATTATTTCAGACTACCTACTTATTGTGTGATTCCTTCTTAATTGAAGAGTAGCAGTTATCCTTTTCATCTCAGCCTTTATTTTCAAGGTCTTCTACCATTTCCATGAAGAGTACTTCTCTTGAGTTATCATCACTATAATATTCATCAGATGAGTCGTTGTTCTCTTTGGAATACAAACTCTTTTTCTTCTTTTGCTCGGGCCTATATTATTCATGTTTTTTCCTTCATTCTCTATAATTAAGGTCCTATTCACTATCACTATCCTTTCTTTCCTTGTAAGGACACTGGGAAGCAAAGTGACTTACTTTACCACATTCAAAACATTTGAAAGGTAACTTACCTTTATATTTTCCGTGACCCCTTTTGAGTTTCTTTACAAAATTTGCTTCTTCATTATCTGATACATCGAAGTAAATTTTGATATGTTCCATCCTTATACCTTTAGTATTCTTGGAAGATTTGAAGGATTCCTCTTTTCTAGAAGGATTCTCTTTTTCTGTCCTCATCTCATATGCAGTAAGAATCCCATGAAATTCATCCATATTTAATTTATCCAAATCATCTCTGTCTTCTAGAACTAATACTTTGGAGTCAAATCTTGTTGGAGAGTATCTTAGTACCTTTTATGCTACTACTTCCTCAATAATTTGTACTCCAATACTTCTGATGACATTAACAATCTCATATACTCGGAGAAGATAGGATGCAATATTTTCTTCTTACCTCATCTTTAGGGTTTCAAACTACCCTGAATAGTTTTCCAACGTTTCCTTCTTAACCTTCTCATCTCCCTCATAGATGCTTATAATATTATCCCATACTTCTTTAGTTGATGTGCACTGCATGACTTTGGTGAACTATGAGTCTACTAACCACATAATATTGCATTCCTAGCCCTTGCGTTACATTCATGTAGCCTTTTGTCAGCTGCCGCAACTGGTGTGGTCTTGGGAACTTTATAGACATTTTCAATTTCTTTCCATACATTGAATCTAAGAGATTTTAAGTATACTTCCATCTTTATGATCCAGAAGGTGTAGTTTGAACCATCAAAACTTGGTGCTTTGTTCGTAGAAAGTCCTTCCTTTTGCGCAGTGATCTATCTTCCAGTTGTTAAGTTGTTCCTGAAGAAACCCAACCTCATACCAATTGTTGGAATTCTTAATGATACTAAGAGGGGGGTGAATCAGTATCTTGCACAAATTAAGCAATATTTCACTTTCAAAACACACACCAAATTCTATTTAAAAACACATCAATAAAAACCAATTGTGCGCAGAATATTTGAAGAAAATTTTATATATATGTATTAAAATGAAATTACATAGAAATATGGGAGACACCAATCTCCAATTATGTGAGCACCAAATAACTCAATCACCAATCTGATTGGGACACCAATCCCACATGCAAGCACCAACTTCAAGAATACAGGCTCCAACATCTGAGGACACCATCCTTCGCATAAGAAACAACTTGTTGATGCAGGCTTCAACTTGTGAGGACACCAACTTGTGAGGGTCACTAAGAGAATAACATGTACAACATATCAATCATAGACACAAAAGAAATCACACAAGAGACACAGAGTTTCACCGGGGAAAACCAAGAAGGTGAAAAACCTCGCAACTTCCTCAAAGATAGAATAAACCCAAATACAAGATCACAAGGATCAAACCCGATAACATGTCTCTAGCAGATACTCCTCCTCCTCCACAAGTGCGCCACTTTCTCTCTTAGCTATGCGAGCTTGAGTAGTGAGTGAATGAATCAAATGAGAGACACATCCTCTCTATTTATACACTGACTTGACATGCCAATAATTCACTTGGGCTGACTTGCTACTCAAGTATAATAACCCAACCACATGACCTAATCAGGGCCGACCCCACACTGGTAGTCTAATAACCCATCAATACAAATGACGACACTTACAATGTAACTTGCGACACTTGCAAATACAAATGACGACACTTCCAATTAGAGGAATAATACATCTCTGTGGGATATACAATAAAGTACAAATGTAATACATAGAAGAATATCTTCCGAAGTTACAAATACATCAACACTCCCTCTTAACTAGGAAGGTATTATGTCGACACAGGTCATCAATACATATCGGCGCAAGTCTTCAATTCTGGAGCTAGATCATCATTACTGGATCATGAAGCATCATCATCATCATCACTGCATCTGTACTCGACATCTCGATCACTGGGCTATGTAAAAAATTATTCTCGTCATAGAAAGTTCTACAAAGCCAACCCTTTTTCATGCTTGGTGTAGGCCCACCTCTTGTAGGTATTCATCATCTATGCAAACGGTTTGATAGAGGTGGTCTCTCATGAGTAATTACGTGCGGATTCAATACTTTACCAGAGTATCCCAGGAACATTTATGTGCCTAAGCACGACCGGCAAGATCTCTCTCAGGACTTATTACATGCATCTCTTTCACAATACATTTAAAGAGCATCCCAGGAACATTTATGTGTTGCAGCATGACCGGCAAGATCTCTAAAGAGCATCCAGGGACTGATGACGAGCACACAGCTCAACCCATGGGATCTCCGGCACTGATTACATGTGAATAGACAATACCTTTAAAGATCATCCCAGGAACATTTATGTGTCGTAGCACGACCGACAAGATCTCTAAAGAGCATCCTGGGACTGATCACAAGCACACAACTCAACCCATGGGATCTCCAGGACTGATTACATGTCTCCATAGCAGTACCTCGAAAAATCATCCCGGGACTGATTACGAGCACATATCTCAACCCATGGGATCTCAGAGGATTGATTACATTCTACTTGCACAACCTACCACATATCATCTCTAACCTCAAAGTATCATCTTGATACTCATGATCCAACTCATCATCATTGCATGGTACATCAACCAGAGCATCATCCTGATACTCATCTCAAATGATCATCCTGATCATCATCATTGCATCGTCCGGATGCATATCATCCATAGCATTGTCCTGATACTCATCTCAAATGATCATCCTGATCATCGTCACTGCATCGTCCTGATGCATATCATCCAGAGCATCGTCCTAATACTCATCTCAAATCATCATCCTGATCATCGTCACTGCATCATCCTGATGCATATCATCATATATGATCCAACTGATCATACAAAGCATCCACTTGATGCATATCCAAAGTAGTAACTAGAGCATCATCCTGATGCTCATCACACATCACTTACATCCACATCCATGCGAGGATCCTCCTACCACCATGCTTGGAATGGCTCCTGCAAATGTGTCCCATCACTTCTTCCTCGAAGTATATTCAATCTGAAGAACACAAAGCCGCTCTATGAAGTACTCAAACTTCACTCTGGCTAGTGGTTTCATCAACACATCTGCAACCTGCTCATCTGTTGCAACATACAAGAGTTTCACTGCTCCTCTCTGCACTATATCCTTGACATAGTGATATTTGATCTCAATGTGCTTCGACCTGTCATGGAACACTGGGTTCTCTGACAACTTCACACAACTCTGGTTGTCACAATAGATACAGGTAGGATCCAAAGGGAGATCAAATAACTCAGACAGTAACTTCCTAAGCCATACTGCCTCACAACTAGTCGAACAAGCTGCAACATACTCTGCTTCGGCTGTACTCAGTGCTACGCAGGATTGCTTCCTACTAAACCAAGAGATCACACTTGATCCCATACTGAAGCAGCACCCAGAAGTGCTCTTCGTATCTGCAACACTGCCTGCCCAATATGAATCAACATAACCCTCCAGGTTAAACATTTGATTCACATCATACTTGAGCCCATAATCAACTGTACCCTTCAGGTACCTCAGAATATGATTTACAACAACCAGGTGAACACTTCTTGGATCCGTTAGGAACTGGCTCAATGTGTTCACGGCAAAGAAAATATATGGTCTCGTGTTCGTCAGGTACATCGAGGACCCAATCATCTGACGATACACAGTTACATCAACCGGATTAGATGAAGCATCACACAGAAGCTTCAGGTTCGATGCCATAGGTGTGGCCATTGCCTTGTAGTCCATCATCCCGAACCTCTTCAGGATATCTACTGCATACTTCCCTTGTCCAAGGAATATCCCATCTGTACTCTACCACACCTCCATACCTAGAAAGTAATGCATCATCCCCAATTCCTTCATCTCGAACTTGGCTGCAAGCTTCCTCTTGTTGTCGGAAATTAACCCATCCTCACCTGTAACAAACAAGTCATCCACATATAGGAGTAGTATCACTGGATTTCCTTCCTCAACCTTGTAGTAAAGGTTGGAATCTTCTTTACTCTTGGTAAAGCCAAAACTTGATAGGAAACTGTCCATCCTACCATACCAAGTCCTAGGAGCTTGCTTCAAGCCATACAAGGCTTTCTTCAACCTGCACACATATGAACCCCTGTCATGTGTCTCAAAACCGAGTGGCTGCTCCACATACACTTCCTCTTCGAGTACGCCATTTAAGAAAGCTGTCTTGAAATCCATCTGGTGTATCTTCCACTTCATCACTGCAGCCAAAGAAAGTATTGTTCTGATAGAAGTGTATCTGGCTACAGGAGCAAAAGTCTCTTCATATTCTATTCCCTCTTTCTGGGAGAAGCCACGAGCTACAAACCTTGCTTTGTATTTATCTATGCTACCATCTGCAGCATGCTTGATCTTATAGATCCACTTGGAAGTCACAACAGACTTCCCTTTAGGTCTTTGGACTACATCCCAAACATCATTCTTCATGATCGACTGGCATTCCTTGAACATGGCATCCTTCCATTCTTTCTTTTCGACTGCTTCTTCATAACTGGAAGGTTCTTTGTTCATAATGTCATAGAGCAAGGCAACATAACTAGTGTGTGACCTTGTCCTTTTCCTTTCTCTGTGTTCCTCTTCCGGAATACCATGTCTTTCTACATCTTGGATGAGATCTCTATCCCATGCAGGTTTCCTCTTGTGAGATTTCTTCTCACGAGGTGGATCTATAGGTTGTTGTGGATCTTCTATTTCACGATGTTCTTCTGGAATTGCTTCATTCATAGTGGTGTCTTGAAATCTGGTTACCTTTGGTTCTTCATTGTCTTCAACAGGTGTCTTCCTTGATTTGATGTATGTTGAGTTTTCATCAAATGTTATATCCCTGCTAATATCAATCTTCTTGAACCCTAGAAAGTATATTCTGTAAGCCTCCAAGCTTTCACTGTAACCCACAAAGATGCCCTTCTTTCCTGAAGGATCTAGCTTTGTCCTCTTTTCCTTTGGAATATGTGTATATACAAGACAACCAAATATCCTGAGATGGCTAACTTCAGGTTTCTTACCAGAGAAGACTTCTTCTAGTGTCTTGTTGTCAAGTATTTTGTGAGGTGTTCTGTTCTGCACATATACAGCTGTCCTAGTTGCTTCTTCCCATAAATGCATAGGCAGATCTTGGTCATGAAGCATTGCCCGTGCTGCTTCCATGATACTTCTATTCTTCCTTTCTACAACACCATTTTTTTGTGGATTGTGAGGAGCAATCAACTCCCTCTTAATCCCTAAATCACTGCATAACTTCTTGAAATCACCTGAAGTGAATTCCCCACCATTGTCGGATCTGAAGGTCTTGATTTTCTTATCAGTTTGATTTTCTATCAAGGCTTTGAATTCCTTGAACTTATCAAACACTTCATCTTTTCTCTTTAAGAAATAAACCCAAGTCTTCCTAGAGAATTCATCAATGAAGGAAACATACTATACATATCCACTTAGAGAACTGGATGACATTGGACCGCATACATCAGAGTGGATAATTTCCAAGATCCCTTTTGCTTTGCTTTCACTGCTTGGAAATGCCTTCTTTGTGTTCTTTCCTTTTGCACATCCTTTGCAAATACCTTCATGCTTTGACTGGATTTCAGGAAGACCTTCTACTGCTTTTCTTGCAATTGGTAGTGTCCTATAGTGCACATGAGCAAGCCTTCTATGCCAAAGTTCACTTGGATCCATGGATTCATGTACCATTGCATGTTTAGGTTGTCCCTTTAATTTGTACAATCATCCCTCTCGCTCTCTAATCACTACTGCATCATATATAATCACTATTGCATCATATAGAGTTTTACCATTTGACCACATGAGTACTTGGCCATCTATAAATGCAACTCTCATTCCCTTTGCATCTAGAGATGATATGGAGAGAAGATTCTTCTTGAGTCTAGGTACATAAAGAACATCTTGCATTTTCAAAGACATCCTAGAGTCAAATTTGTAGGAGGCTTCACCACTTCCTTTTATGGGATATTGGTAGTCATCACCAAGTTTCACTTTATGAGGTGACTCATGTTCAGATAGATCTACAAAATATTCTTTAAACCCAGTCATGTGTTTGGAAGCCCCACTATCAATAAGCCAATCATCACATCCATGAGAGATAGTACCTGTGAGAGTAGAGATTAGAACATATTCATCTTCACTTGATGAGTCATCACTTTCTGCTCTAGTCTTCTTATTGGGAGGTTCATCATCCTTAGAAGCATGAGCATGATACCTCTTCTTGATGTTCCTCTTCTTGAAGTTGTTGTTAACTTCTTTTCATTTCTTGGGACATTCTGAAGCAAATTGTCCTTTATCATTGCAATTGAAACATCTCATATCTTTCTTCTCTTTATGATAGGAATGAGAAGATTTCTTGTGGTGAGATGGATTCCTTTTGAACTTTCCTTTCTTGGTGTGAGTTGTGAGGGCTTGATCTTCACTTCCCATCTTTTCTTCTCGGGCCACAAGCCTAGATTCTTCTTGTGAGCATTCCTCCCATAGTCTACTAAAGGAGATCAGTTTCTTTCTTGCACATATTCCTTGGATAAAGGAGTCGCATGACCTAGGTAGGCCATTCAAAGTGGTCATTAAAATTTCTCCATTCTCCACTACTTCATCCACAGCTTCAAGTTGTTCCTTGATTTGAGAATCCTTAGAAATGTAGGATTGGAAGGTCTCTCCATTATGGATCTTTACCCCTTTCAATTGGTTCCCCAGAGTCATCTTCTGATTTATGTTCTTTTCTTCAAACAATTTGGTCAAGGAGTCAAACATCTCCTTAGGTGTATTTAGGGAAGACAGATGGGGTATGAGATGGTCCTTTATAGAATCAACAATGATTCTCTTAGCTTTGACCAAGTCCTTCTTGTGTAAGGCCTTAGCCTCATCTCCCTTTGGAACTGGAACCTATTCTTTTATGTAGATGTCCAAATCATTTTCTTCTAGGATTAACCTAATCCTATACTTCCATGCTCGGAAGTTATCAGCTCCATCAAGCTTATCTTCAAGCTTGGTGTGGTGAGAAATTTTAATGAGAAACTCAAATGGAAATAAAATATTTAGGTCTTGCCACTTGATTTGCTGAAAACTGGATCTAGAGTTGGATTAGGGTTTGTCAGAGAAACCCTAAAAAATTCAAAATTTGAATTTCAACTTTCTGAAAGGATAGAAAGACGCGCCTTGCTAAGCTAGTCAAGCTGGTATACTCAGAATTTGAAATCTACAAATTTTCACCCCTCGAAATTGCTTTTGAAACTTCTGGATTCACTAGACAGGACCCCGAACTAGGGTTTGATAAATCCCACCCTTTTTCCCAGCCAAAAAGTTCGATCCAAGGCTCTAAACTTCGATTTTATGAGGAGTATCCAACCATGGATTTAGATTCCAAAAATTCCAACTTTTTTCGAAACCCTAATTTTTAGGTCAAAATTGAAAAAGCTCAGAATTGAATTCTGTCTCGACAAAAAGATGCGCCCTTACAAGAAGAGTCAATCTAGCCTCCTGCCTTTGATGATATGTGGAGAGAAACCCAAACATTAAGAAGCCCTAGCTTCTACAACTGCACAATGCCTTCTTCTTAGGTCAGCTCTGATACCATGTTAATTTTTCGATAATTTCATTCCATTATCATCCAGGATCACTAAGAGAATAACATGTACAACATATCAATCATAGACACAAAAGAAATCACACAAGAGACACAGAGTTTCACCGAGGAAAACCAAGAATGTGAAAAACCTCACAACTTCCTCATAGATAGAATAAACCCAAATACAAGATCACAAGGAACAAACCCAATAAGATGTCTCTAGCAGATGCTCCTCCTCCTCCACACGTGCACCACTTTCTCTCTTAGCTATGTGAGCATAAGTAGTGAGTGAATGAATCAAATGAGAGACACATCCTCTCTATTTATACATTGACTTGACCTTCCAATAATTCACTAGGGATGACTTGCTACTCAAGTCTAATAACCCAACCACATGACCTAATCATGGCCGACCCCACACTGGTGGTCTAATAACCCATCAATACAAATGATGACACTTACAATGTAACTTGCGACACTTGCAAATACAAATGACGACACTTCCAATCAGAGGAATAATACATCTCTATGGGATATACAATAAAGTACAAATGTAATACATAGAAGAATATCTTCCGAAGTTACATATACATCAACATACAATTCTACTCTCTGCTCTGATCATCTTATGTGCAATCAAATATGTGCATTTACTGTGCACTTAGCACAAATCATCCTTCCTTCCTAAGCCCCCAAAGTTCATCTTCTTCTTGAAATTGACGCACTTACTTAAAGCTCCATATTTACTTGGATGGATACATGAATAGATTGATCAATCCATTTATTTATATGAGTATTGAATCACTTATTTGGCCAAAAACATATGGTATAGGAAGGCCAGCTCATCATGTTGACAGTACTCCTCCTTGTTTTATGGCATGGCAGCCTTAACATGATGATGCAAGTCCCACTTAGCCGACTTAATGTGATGACGGAAGACCCACTTGTTTTTACATCAATGACAACTTTTGAACACCTTGTTGAAAAAAGAACTATGTATAATACATAGTGAACATACACGTATAAGGCTAGGGTCCTATTTCACTTTGAAGGGATAGATATATTGAACCCTTCAAAGATGACATGTTAAAATAAACCATTCATTTCATTTGAAAATGTAGTAATACATAAAAATTTCATTGTATATTAAAATCAATGTAATCAAATTCCTCATCATAATGATAAAATTTGCATTGTTCCACTCCAAGGTTTTTAATAAGCAATGTCTAACCCAAATCACCCAAGAACCCATATGGAGGAAATTTTGACAACTAGATGAAATAAGTCACATGTAATGCGGGAATAACATTTAAACTTAACTTTGAATGTTTTAAAGTTTCATCATGATTTAAATGTTGATAAGTAATGCTGATGGAATGCGTGGTAGACTATCTTGGGCTTCTACCTTTCTTATGCCTAATCGTCCATTCTCGACCATCCAAAAATTTAATAGGAAAAATGGAGCATCCCTTCAATTGCAGTGTTGCAAAATAAGGGTCAATTTCATTATTGAAGGGCCCCATATAAAATTAATTTCTTTTTGCATGGAAAAAATTGTTGTGCCTTTCTAAAGGATAAAATAGGACATGAAGGTCATTAAAGGATTCAAATTTGAATCCTCGGGTCAATCTCTCTCTTGCCTAAGGTACGATTGGTTGATATGACAAATAATTCTTTAAGTAGGAGTATGACACATGGCCCATGCATGTTCCCACTCATCTGGCACACCGATGAGAATAAGAGTGACTGAAGATGTAGTTAAGATCCATAATACCAACTCCCATGAAATTTGACTCCTCCAGCATACCTCAGGCTTGAGAGAGATCGAGCACAAGGAATGAATTGCTTGGGCATTGAATTCGATTATGTGATGGTTCAAATCAACATCATTAAGGGTGACATAAATGATCCTGAAAATGTGAGATCATTTTTGGTTATAAACATGATAAAAGGTCCACACTGGTGTTGCAATAATAATTTTATTGCTTCATACTTTCTCATGAATACAATTTATTTTTTCATTCAATCTCATTCTCACTCTGCGTTCTCTTGCACTTAGGAAATGCTGCAATTCAAAGAGAGATGAAGGTCACGGAGAGGGTAATTTCCTCCTAATATACAAGATAAATGGGTGGGTGAGCATTCTGAGGAGTCCAAGGACTCACACGAATCCCATGCAGAATCCTCAAAGGAATACCATGAAGCCAAGGAAGAGTCCTCAGAGGGAGAAGCTGGGGAAAAGTCCTCAAAAGACTCCCACAAATCCCAGGAAGAGATGAATTCTATAGAGATGATTTTTGTTGAGATGAATTCCACTGAGATGAATTACGCTAAGGAAGCCTCATGGGAAGGCACTCATAAAACTAATATCAATGAATAAAACTCACATACCATGTCAGGAGACCATGGACACTCATTGATAAAGTAGGGGATCAGAAGATCATGGGGTTTTAAGATCAATTGGATGAGATTGTAGTAGCCACAGACTACGACCCTAAAAAATTAATATCATACCCTGATTGACCTGAAGGTAATTGGGACAACTAATCTCTTTGCATCGATTGTGTACAACAACACTAGTCACACTAAGCTTAGCAGCCTCAAAATACTGGGGTCTGCAACCAATTTGGTGGTGTGGGCTGCAACAATATGAAAGAGGAGGAGCTTCAACTTATTTTTGATCTCCGAAAGGAGGTGGTAGAGATGAATTTTCAGATGGAGCACATGATGGTATGTAGTAGGATCATATGGACATCCTTAATATCATACAGGGAAAGAATTTACAACCATTTGAAGCACTTGTCACCATCCTCCAGTCGTTAGCACAAGAAGCCTCCTCCTAGGGGAATCAAAACTCGACCTTCGCCGGGTTTCTTGTTATGCTAGTGATATTAGTATTTTGTCCCCTAGTATCAGTTTGCATCCTCTAAGTTTATAAGATCCTTCATTTAAGCTAGTTTATTTGGTTTCATTATATGCAATTAAGCAGGATTGTACTTAGCAATGATAGACAATATATGCTTAGACATGCTTCTGAGGCTCATTTTTCATCCACACAATTCTATAGGGGATGGCCGCACCATGTTCTGTAACTAAAATTGTAGCTTTTTCACCTTTTTTTGTTAATACAAAATGTTACTTAAAAAAAAAATCTATGTTGGGCATGGTTGGACTATGTTAAATTACTGAAATTGTACCTTTTTCTCCTTTTTTTGTTAATAAAAAATCTTACTTAAAAAAATAATATCTATGTATAATACATGGTGAAGATCTCAGACTCTGTTTCTGAACTTCGAAGAGTTGAGATATTGTAACTTCAAAGAATATTATAATTGTACTTTATTATTCCGGAGATGTTTCATTCCTCCGTAAAGATCTTATTGTATATCCGGAGATGTTTATTCCTCCGTCAGAATGTGGTAACTTGGGTTATTAGACTTCCCTAGTGGAGGTCGGCCCTTTATGTGTTATGTGGGTCAAAGGGTTATTAGACCACCCTAGAGGGGTCGGCCCAGTCAGTTGTAGTGGGGTATTTAACCCATTGGTTAAATACGAGCCTACGTGTACCTATGTAAAATACATGTCAGTGTAGTGTATAAATAGAGGTGTGTTCCTCATTTGACACACTCACACACTTGAGGATAGCGCACTTGTGGAGGAGAGGTCTGCTATTGTGGAGGAGGAGATCATGTCTCAGGGTTTCATCTTTGTATATTGCTGGTCATCTATATTGAGGAAGCTTTGCTGGGTTTTCTACCCCATGAGGGTTTCCCATGATAAATCTCTGTCTCTTGTGTTTATGCTGTGCTTGTTGTTTCTTCAGTTATCCTGTATATGCTATTATTGTGAAATGGAATGTAATGCTGCTATTTTCTGTCTTATCATATTGAATTTTAACATGGTATCAGAGCTAACCTGAAGGAAGACAAGGTATGGCACTAAAGACACTTGCTTTACTTACGACAATTTGAAGGTTAGGGTTTTACATAGCAAAAACCAGTCATCGTAGAAATTTCACTATAAATCCGTTTTGGCGAAGTTTTCGGATCTGAAATTGCTACAGGACGAATATAAAATATCCAGGTACCTTGTGTCCAAAGGAAAACCTCTAATTCGTTGTACTTTGTGATTTATGATCTGTACAATATAGGGTTTCTGCCTCTTCCAGATCTGAGTCAAAATCAGGTGACCTTGGGAAAAAGGTCATAACTTGGGCTAGGAAGCTCCAAATGAGATTTCGTGAAAAGTGAAAGGTAGTACACAGACTTTACTATCTCAGAAAACTTTTTTAGAGGCCGAAGTTGAACCAGTCACACGTGGAACGCCGTACAAGTTCGCTCTCCTGTATTATCCCATAAACAGGTCACGTTGCGACACTTGGCATAACTCTCTCTCAGAGAATCCAATTGAGTTCAGACCTGTCAGGATGGAAAGATAACAGGCCGAGCTATCTCAATTATTTTTTTCAGAGGCCTAAGGTCAAACAGTGACACGTGGAACGCCGTACAAGTTCTCTCTCATGTATTTTCCCAAAACAGGTCACGTTGCGACATTTCGCATAACTCTCTCTCAGAACATCCAATTGAGGTCAGACCTGTCAAGATGGAAAGCTAACAGATCAGGCTATCTCAGAAAACTTTTTCAGACCCTGTGGATCAAAAATTTCGGATTTACACCAGAAACAATCAGGTACATATTTCTGTCAAAACAGAATTATTTTTTGGTACCTTCATTCATGGCTTCCGGAATTTAGGGCTTTGAAGAAAGTTGGAATTTTTGTAATCGGAGACCACGGATGGATGCTACTCATCAAAATAGAAATTTAGAGACCAAGATCAGAATTTTTGGTTGGGCAGAAGGTCGGTCTTGATTAGACCCTAGTTCGGGACTTTGATCAGAAAAGTGGAAAATTAGGGCTTCTGTAAAAATGGGAATTTTTGAAATCTGTGACCACGGCTGGAAGCTCGTCAGAAAAATAGAAGCTTAGAGCTTTGGATCAAACCTTTTGATGGGGAAAAAGAGTGGGCTTCATCAAACCCCAGTTCAGGGTCACGTCCAGTGAATCCGAAAGTTTCAAAGGCAAAATTGAGGAGTAAAACTTTGCAGTTTTCAAATTCTGAATATACCAGTTTGATCAGCTCATCAAGGCACATATTTCTATCCTTTCGGAAGTTTGAAATTCAAAGTTTGAATTTTTGGGTTTCTCTGACAAACCCATATCCAGCTCCAGGTCCAGTTCTTGCAAATCAAGTGGATTGGGTTAATCCTAGAAGAAGATGGATTGGTCACCTGCATAAGTGAAGAAGTTCCTAAGGCCTTACATAAGAAGAATACAAGCGATCTCGACAGGTATGAATCATCGAGGTATGTTTCGATACTTGTCCATGATTAATTTTATGGTATGTTTGTCTTCAGGTTATTACAGTTAGTACAATTTTGATTTTAGATTTGTCGTATAACCTTAACAAAATTATGAATGCATGATAGAAGATATTCATTGGTTAGGGTGTTGACCATGTCACAAAAGACAAATCAGGTTCCATGACCATGAAAACATGAAGACAAAGACTCATCCATAATCTTTGTTCTACTTACGAGGTATGTATGACTTTGTTATATTATGCTTAACCTATGAGACATGCAGGTTCTAGCTCAGGATCTCTAAATCATTGAAGAGATTGTTTAGGAGTGTTGTACATAACCAAGTAGGTATACTAATCCAGGTATGTTTCCCATGAATCTTACCTTGTGTTAGGATCCCTTATATAAGTATACTTGGAATGATTGGTTATGCTTATTCATAAAGTTAGTAATCAAGGGATTATGCATATTATATCTTTTATCTTGATTGATGATATGCATGAGTAAAAGAAGACTTCCCTGAAATCTTGAATACTAATGTTTATTAACTATAATCATGACTATACATTTTCAAGATTATTTAGTACTATAATGTTTTGATAGCATTTAGAATATACTAATGAGTGTATGTTTGTGCATGAGATCATCAGGATGACTCTTGAGCATGCACAGTGGTACAGAATGAATAGAAGTTCAAAAGACATACAAAAGTTCAAGCGGGAGGCAACCACACAAACATAAAAGATAAGTATTTGAGTTGTTATTTGAAATAGTAATGATATTGCCTGTAATAGGTTGTATGCATATTTGTATTCCTAGAATATATAATGCTGAGTATAAACATTCATAGAGCATTGAATAGTATACTACTAATGTGCATATGATTGGTAAGTTGGACAAACATTCCATTGTTGCTTGTCTAGAATGAAACCTCTTTGCTGACATGCCGAGAGCTGTGCACACTCTCAATAGTATGTTCTGGTGGAGATGGAAGGCATATAGATAGCCACTGTATGCATACAAGATATGGGAAAGTGTTGTGCCAAAGTATTGGTCAAATTAGTTGCATAACTATGTAAATGATATCTGTATGCATAATAGGTTGTTATGTCAATATGATTTGATGATTATGAAGTATTACTAATCTTGTACTTAATTTTGATTTGTAGGGAATATCATGATGAATGATGAACAAGCGATGGATGTTCAACAAAAGGATTTACAAATCAAACACACTATAGAAAGCTTATGGTTAAGAGATTCTCTTAGAAAGAGGAAGAGAATCATCATGAGATGTTTTGACCATTCTCTTAATAATGTAATCAGGTTCTGTATGGGTTCCCAGGATCGGTAGTCAATTGATGAGCTTAATGATCATCATGGGTGATGTGGATCTCAACCCTTGCTACAAGGTTGAATATGGCTTCTATACACATATGATATGGATGCAAGAAGAAACTCACCATAGAGTTCGAATGACTTTGAGGCTCATATTAGTAGACCCATCTGACGAGAGATGGCACAGATAGATATGCAGAAGATCACTCAATGCAGAGTGTGAATAATGGACAATTGACAGCTTCATGACAAAGCTTGGGCTTTACCAGAAGTAAAGCTGATCCTAACCTTTACCTAAAGGTTGTGGATGATGAACCTATCATACCATTATTATGTGTCGATGATCTCTTTCTGACAAGGAATGAGAAACAGATCATGAAAATGGCTGCAGAATTAAAAATGAAAGATCTCAGATTAATGCACTACTTCTTAGGTCTAGAAGTATGGCATGATCCAAAAGGAATCTTTTAAATCGAGGTAAGTATGCTGTGAAGTTTCTAAAAAGATTTGATATGTTGGAGTGTAAAGCCATGGCCACTCCCATGGACTCCAACTTGAAGTTATTAGTTAATAACTCATCGGATTTAGTGGACCTAACCCTATATAGACAAATCATTGGGCCAATGATGTATTTAACAAATACGAGGCCAGATATATGCTTTGTTGTAAATACCGTAAGTCAGTATCTAGTAGAACCTAGAAAGGTTCACTTAATAGCTACAAAGCATATAGTGAGGTACCTAAAAGGTACTTTAGATTTTGGTCTATATAATCTTGGAGGTCATGAACTCCGTTTACATGGTTACTCAAATTCTGATTGGGCAGGAAGTGTCTTAGACAGAAAGAGTACTTTAGGTGGATGTTATAGTCTTGAATCTACCATGATCTCATGGTTTAGCAAGAAACAATCTAGTGTGGCTCTCAGTACTACTGAAACAGAATATATAGCTGTCTGCTCTGCCAGCTGTGAAGCAATGTGGCTTCAGAAGCTATTATGTGGAGTGTTTGACTTAGAAATGGATTCCACTTTGATTATGTGTGACAATCAAAGCTGCATCAAGATGATAGGAAATCTTGTATTCCATGATAAGTCAAAACACATTGAGATCCGATACTTCTATATACGAGATATGGTGCAGAGAGGAGCTATCAAAGATCGAGTATATAAGCACTGAGGATCAAATTGATGATATCCTGACCAAACCTCTATCTCGAGTAAAGTTTGAACACTTCCGAGACAAGATTGGTGTAGTTTAGAAGGACTCTCCTCGAAAGGAGGAGTAGCACAGTATCCGACATCAAGTCTATCTCATCAATGATGAGGTTACCTATTTACTGCACTTAGTTACCTAGAATTATTTAGATTTAGGACTCTTATATTCTGTTGATGATAGATGTATACATGCTTTTGATGTTAGTATACATGCTTTTGATGTTAGTTTTGATGATAGATGTATACATACTTTTGATGATTTTGATGATAGATGTATACATGCTTTTGATGTTAGTTTTGATGATGATGATACATGTTGAGGTTATACATGTTTTGATGATGATGATACATGTTGTGGTTATACATGTTTTGTTGATGATGATACATGTTGTGGTTATACATGTTTTGATGATGATGATACATGTTGTGGTTATACATGTTTTGATGATGATGATACATGTTGAGGTTATACATGTTTTGATGATGATGATACATGTTGTGGTTATACATGTTTTGTTGATGATGATACATGTCGTGGCTATACATGTTTTGATGATGAGAATACATGTTTTTGGTATACAACATGTGAAGGGATTGGATCATTCCTGGACTTCAGTCCGAAAGAAGAGCCGTAGACGTATGTCTTTGAAAATGAAGTTCTTGGTGAACATGTGAAGGGATTGGATCATTCCTGGACTTCAGTCCAAAAGAAGAGCCGTAGACGTATGTCTTCGATAATGAAGGGATTGGATCATTCCTGGACTTCAGTCCGAAAGAAGAGCCGTAGACGTATGTCTTCGATAATGAAGGGATTGGATCATTCCTGGACTTCAGTCCGAAAGAAGAGCCGTAGACGTATGTCTTCGATAATGAAGGGATTGGATCATTCCTGGACTTCAGTCCGAAAGAAGAGCCGTAGACGTATGTCTTCGATAATGAAGGGATTGGATCATTCCTGGACTTCAGTCCGAAAGAAGAGCCGTAGACGTATGTCTTCGATAATGAAGGGATTGGATCATTCCTGGACTTCATTCCGAAAGAAGAGCCGTAGACGTATGTCTTCGATAATGAAGGGATTGGATCATTCCTGGACTTCAGTCCGAAAGAAGAGCCGTAGACGTATGTCTTCGATAATGAAGGGATTGGATCATTCCTGGACTTCAGTCCGAAAGAAGAGTCGTAGACGTATGTCTTCGATAATGAAGGGATTGGATCATTCCTGGACTTCAGTCCGAAAGAAGAGCCGTAGACGTATGTCTTCGAGAATGAAGTCCTTGGTGGACGGTTGAGGATTAAGTCATCCTTGGACATAGGTCCTAAAAGCACGGTGAAGGATTGGATCATCCTTGGACTTTGGTCCTGTAAACTGAGCCGTAGACGTGAGGTCTCCGAGAACATGATAGGACTGGATCGTCCCTGGACTTCAGTTCAAAATGTACATCACTGGTTTACATCATCCTTTGATGATGCTGATGATCGTGGAATGACAATGCTGATGATCGTGCGATGACGATGCTGATGATCGTGCGATGACGATGCTGATGATCGTGTGATGACGATGCTGATGATCGTGTGATGACGATGCTGATGATCGTGTGATGATGATGTTGATGATCGTGCGATGACGATGCTGATGATCGTATGATGACGATGCTGATGATCGTATGATGACGATGCTGATGATTGTGTGATGATGATGTTGATGATCGTATGATGATGATGTTGATCGTGATGCTGATGATCGTATGATGACGATGCTGATGATCGTATGATGACTATGCTGATGATCGTGTGATGACGATGCTGATGATCGTGTGATGATGATGCTGATGATTGTGTTGATCGCGTGTTGACGATGCTGATGATTGAGTACTATCAACTCTGATGATGTTGATGTTCCAGTATTGAAGATGTTTCAGTAACTAGTTGAGTTACTGATGATGTTGAGAAAGCTTCCAATGATTTATAGATGTATCATGTATGATGTTGATGACTCCTTGCTTGTGCAGATGCTGTTATAATATCCTTCTCGTTAAGGGGGAGTGTTGAGATATTGTAACTTCAAAGAATATTATAATTGTACTTTATTATTCCGGAGATGTTTCATTCCTCCGTAAAGATCTTATTGTATATCCGGAGATGTTTATTCCTCCGTCAGAATGTGGTAACTTGGGTTATTAGACTTCCCTAGTGGAGGTCATCCCTTTATGTGTTATGTGGGTCAAAGGGTTATTAGACCACCCTAGAGGGGTCAGCCCAGTTAGTTGTATTGGGGTATTTAACCCATTGGTTAAATACGAGCCTACGTGTACCTATGTAAAATACATGTCAGTGCAGTGTATAAATAGAGGAGGTGTGTTCCTCATTTGACACACTCACACACTTGAGGATAGCGCACTTGTGGAGGAGAGGTCTGCTATTGTGGAGGAGGAGATCATGTCTCAGGGTTTCATCTTTGTATATTGCTGGTCATCTATATTGAGGAAGCTTTGTTGGGTTTTCTACCCCATGAGGGTTTCCCAGGATAAATCTCTGTCTCTTGTGTTTATGCTGTGCTTGTTGTTTCTTCAGTGATCCTGTATATGCTATTATTGTGAAATGGAATGTAATGCTGCTATTTTCTGTCTTAGCATATTGAATTTTAACACGAAGCTACTTTATATGGAAGGTTTCAAATAATGATTGACTAATTTTCTTGCCTTTCATTTTGCACTTTATTCTCATGGTAAGACTCAATCATCCTCATTAAATTTTTGCACGTTGATCAAAATCTTGCTCAAGGAGTCAGGTATGTTTTATAGTACATCAAATTCCAGGTCTAGTCATCTCTTGTTGGAGGTTGCATACTTGGAATATGTACTGTACTGAATTGTATTATTACATTGTGATTTAAATTAAAAAAATACATTCTAATATGAACAATTGGCAATGATGTGTTACAAAAAACATCCAGATATGGAAAATTGGCAATGATATTGTTCAAATTAAGTACAATCTATAGTGTTTTTTTCAGGCACGTGATCAATGTTTTTGAAGTACATTGCACAGTTTGTTGGAAACGTTTTGGAATATGTATTTTATTGTACAATATTATTATATTCTAATTGAAAAAATAGTGATATATTAAAAAGAATCTATATAAGGAAATGATATTGACCAGATTAAGTGCAATCTACAATGTTTTTGGAAGGCAAATGATCAATGTTTTTGAAGTGCATTGCTTGCATATCGCATACCTTGAGACAATTTGAAGAGAAAATTTTGTTGTGTGGATAAGTTGGTGTCAAACGACGTTGTGAGTACGGTGGATGTAGCGAAGGAAACAAAGTTACATTTATAAAAAAAACAACCCCCAATTCATATATTACAACCATGAAGAAAAAAAAATCAAGTTACCTGCCATGCTAAATTGATTTTTGTATGCCAATCAAATTCATTCCTCCACCATAACTACACCGCCCTCATATTAATTGCAAACAATATACGTTGTATAGATATGTTATAAATTGGGCCCATCTTAATTACTTAGAAATTAAAATTTAAGTTAGTTGCAAGTTGCACACTTTGAAACATGAGTTATTTAATGCAATAAAAAATATTCCAGAAGATTAGCCTACGTTAAACCCATTTTTGGTTAGAATTTTTCGTTGGGTAACTAGGCTTTCCTGAAAAAACTAATTGGGTAAAATTCACAATCTTGATCGGAAATTGCACTGATTTCATTTTTTTAGGTTAAAATATTTTCCATAAGTTGTCTCAACTACCTTTTTAACAATAAAAAATAATATTTTCAAAATCATGTGTGCAATTCTAGCCAGTCAAAGAAAGAATCTTTTGAGATTCCTCAATTAATATTTCTAATGATTTAGGATACATGGTAGAGGTGGGTAAAATGTTGTGATAAATGTTAAGGACCTTAAGCTCCATCCCTAGAGCTTCAACTTGAACTTCAATAGCCAATGTCGCTTCAAAACCCCAACAATCAATCACCTTAATGACTGATGGATTCCATCCACTTTCTAGACTTCTAGAATGAACCCTTACATATGAAGTAATAAACTGCAAGTCCTTAAAAAGACATTTTAGGTTTTTTTTCAACTTGTTCCCCTTCACCCAATGTTTCCTAAAGAATTAAAATATATGGATCACTGGTAAGAACTAGTATCCTTAGTGATAATTTTTTGGACGGGTTCACCAAACCTCTATAATTAAAAGAGAGAACCTTAATTTAGGAACCCTTTCAAGGGTTCTCGCTACTCTAGCACCCTACTATGGAAGTTTTGTCTGTCAAAAGCTAATTCGAGCCTAGCTTTGTACTGATATTTTGATAGTTTTGATTTCCTTCCCTACTCATTACCAACACCAAGGATCTCAAAATTTTGATCCATCCCCCCTCCAATAGGCCGACTCTCGGGAAGATAAGACATGGGTCTCAAATTGTACCAAAAAAAATCCTCCTCTCAATCCTTTGAGAGTTCACATTCCATGGTGATTAAAGGTTGTGATTTCATACAATATTCCCAAATGATAGGTCAAGGAATAATGCTAGTGGGTGGGATCAGAGTAAGTGTTGCCGAATAATCCACAATTGAAATTGAAGAGGGATGATGTGAAATAATTTCATCTTATAAAGGACAACAAGGTGAAAATGGAAATGAAGGAGGGGCGTTCATACTTGTATTAGTCCTATCTAGAGAAACCACATTATCTAAGGCTTGTTGATCCTTCAGAAGCACCTCCTCTCCAATAGATTATGGAATACTTGAGCCCAAAAATTGATCAAGACTTGATGGGCCTTCGATTTGAGTCAATTATACATGTATACTACCAAGAACCTCCTCTTTTCAAATACCCCCTTTGAATTTTCAACTCTTTGTTGCAAGCCTTCCTGAATCTACTGGATTTGAGGCCAAAATTTGCTTATTTGAGTCATTCGAAGCCTTGGATTATTTCTTGGTCGAAAATGGAGATAATATGAATCAATAAGATGACCATATTGACCGCGCCACCTACAATGGAAAGGAATTCCTTCATAATCCAAATTTTGAATGAGGGTGACTAGACCCCTTTCGATTTCCAAATACTCCTACTTCCCTTTTCGATTATCAATCATAACCAGAATCTTTGGCACTAACATTTACCTTGTCTCTTCAAAGGACATATTAGCCTCAAGGAACTCACCCAATAAATTTCCAATTCTTCTAAACATATCCAAAGACCAATACTCGAAGGGCAATCCGAGGATCTGATCCCATAATAAAACTATATCTAACTACTCACTATAGGCATCCAAAAGAGGGGACCATTGTTTCAGATCCATTACAGCCACCTATATACACCAATTCTTTTTTATAATCCACTTTGTATCCTTCGCTTTCAAAAAGGAGAAAAATAAAGCAACCTTTTTTTAGAACTAGGAATTTTGAGGTATATCCGAACTGTTGCCTCCACTAAGATGTAGTCCAATATATGGGCATTTTAAAATTTAAACATTGACCATGCACCCATCCAGTGATAGTTGTCTCCACCATGTTAACAACACTATGAAGCTGAATATCTTCTCCAACTACAAGTTTTTACTTCAGGATTTGTTTTTTAAAACCCATTGCTTCTTCTAAGACCTTTGGTCACCTTATTTAAAACCAAAGACTAAAATATGCTCTTGTAATTTGATGGAACCCCAAATATCATCAACCAAAGGGTCTTGAACCCTTTCAATATCCACCTCTAGAGTATGAAAAACCCTAACTAAATAATGAATTCAAGAAACCCTAATGGACTCAATAGAAGAGACGTCTGATAATGCTAAAATACCGTTTGTATCTATAGTAATATTAGCCATAGAGACTAAAATATGAGGACATGGAGTTGAGAACCCCTTTAGAAAATGAAATTCTTTAAGACCCTCACCTCCCTCTAACATGGTAAACTTTAATACACTATGCTTATCTGCATCCACTTGTGTTAGAACCAATCCAAGGGAACCAAACCAAATATCATATAGTTTGGAAGTCTCCATACATGTTGTGGCCCATGCTTGAATTAGGGAGCCAGGGAGAGTTTCCACGACTATCCTTATTGGCATCTGAATGACCAAGACACCACTACCCGTTACCATCAACATTACTTTTTTTGAAGAGTTTCCTTCAGAACAACAGATCCTATCTCCACATCTAGACTCATCTCTACCTTTTGCCTGCCAAGTAGCGCATCACATGGATTTTATCCCTCATAAGGATCAGGTGAATAATCTAAAATCTCCTCTTCCTCCTCCTTGTTGTTTTTAATTTCGAGAAAGAAATTTTACCCCATTTAATTGACTGCAGTTCCATCTCATCACCAAGTTATCAAGAATGTTTTACTTATTGATGAAAATTTTCATTTTTAAAGATACATATGTAAATTAAAATAGTTAGAATAAGCAAAACTATCAATATGATCAATCTTGTGGTATTGTGTTGATGTATATGTAACTTCAGAATGTATATCACATATATGTATATTGTATTCCTATAGAGATGTTATTATTCCTCTATACGGAAGTGTCGTTATTTATATTGTAAGTGTTGTAACTTATACTTGATGGGTTATTAGACCACCTTGTTTGGGGTCGGCCTTGTATAAGTCATATGGGTCAAAGGGTTATTAGACCACCCTAATGGGGATCGGCCATGTGGGTTGAAGGGTTATTAGACCACCCTATTGGGGTTCGGCCCAGTCAGCATTATGTTATGTGGTTAAGTTCGAGCCTACATGAGTTAGGTAAAAAGGCAAGTCAAGTCAAGTATAAATAGAGTGCGGGAGGCACTCTATTTGCTCACTCACTTCTCACTCATGCACTCAAGGAGGAGTGGTGCATTTATGGAGGAGGAGGATCTGCTGCTAGGTTGTGTCTATCTCTTATGGTTGGTTGTATCATTTCTCTATCTATCTCTGAGGAAGTCATTGGGGTTTTTCACCTTTATGGTTTTCCCCAAGTAAATCTTTGTGTCTCTTGTGTGCTTGCATTATTGTCTCCATGATTGGTATGCTGTAGATATGCTGTACATGTTGTTCTCTCAGTTAAGATCCTAGATAAGATTGAAGTAAATTCTGAAAATTTAACATGGTATCAGAGCTAGCCTGAAAGAAGGCATGATATGGCATGTATGACACTTGTTGCACTTACGATGCTAGGGCTTGATATAGCAAAAACCAGTCATCGTAGCACTTTCGCTATAAATCCGTTTTCGCGAATTTTTTAGATCTGAAATTGTTACAAGACGAAGATTAAATATCCAGGTACCTTGTGTCCAAAGGACAACCTCTAATTTGTTGTACTTTGTAATTTATGATCTGTACAATATAGGGTTTCTGCCTCTTCCAGATCTGAGTCAAAATCAGGTGACCTTGGGAAAAAGGTCATAACCTGGGCTAGGAAGCTCCAAATGAAATTTCATAAAAAGTGACAGGTAGTACACAGACTGTACTATCTCAGGAAACTTTTTCAGAGGCCGAAGTTGAACCAGTGACACGTGGCATGCCGTACAAGTTTGCTCTCCTGTATTATCCCATAAACAGGTCACGTTGTGACACTTGGAATAACTCTCTCTCAGAGAGTCCAATTGAGGTAATACCTATCAGGATGGAAATACAATAGGGTGATCTATCTCAGGAAAAGATTTCAGAGGCCGAA
Organism: Larix kaempferi; assembly: GCA_027924585.1. Taxonomy (NCBI): domain Eukaryota; kingdom Viridiplantae; phylum Streptophyta; class Pinopsida; order Pinales; family Pinaceae; genus Larix; species Larix kaempferi. The sequence goes on along the minus strand of BSBM01000303.1, from coordinate 5,228,946 downwards.
GTTCAAACAGTGACATGTGGCACGCCGTACAAGTTCGCACTCCTGTATTATCCCAAAAAAAGGTCACGTTGCAACATTTGGCATAATTCTCTCTCTGAAAATCCAATTGAGGTCAGACCTGTCAGGATGGAAAGATAACAAGTCAGGCTATCTCCGGAAAATTTTTCAGACCCTGTCGATCAAAAAGTTCGGAGTTACATCAGAAACAATCAGGTACATATTTCTGTCAAAAAAGAATTATTTTTGAGTACCTTCATTCATGGCTTCCGGAATTTAGGGCTTCGGAAAAAGTTGAAATTTTGTAATCGGAGACCACGGCTGGATGCTACTCATCAAAATAAAAATTTAGAGACCAAAATCAGAATTTGTGGTTGGGCAGAAGGCCGGGCTTGATCAGACCCTAGTTCGGGACTTTGATCAGAAAAGTGGAAAATTAGGGCTTCTGTAAAAATGAGAATTTTTGAAATCTATGACCACGGCTGGAAGCTCCTCAGAAAAATAGAAGCTTAGAGCTTTGGTTCAAAATTTTTGATTGGGAAGAAGAGTGGGCTTCATCAAACCCTAGTTTAGGGTCACGTCTAGTGAATCCGAAAGTTTCAAAGGAAAAATTGAGGAGTGAAACTTTGCAGTTTTCAAATTCTGAATATACCAGTTTGATCAGCTCATCAAGGCGCATATTTCTATCCTTTCGGAAGTTTGAAATTCAAAGTTTGAATTTTTGGGGTTTCTCTGACAAACCCATATCTAGCTCCAGTCCCAGTTCTTGTAAATCAAGTGGATTGGGTTAATCCTAGAAGAAGATGGATTGGTCACCTGCATAAGTGAAGATGTTCCTGTTTCAGAGGGAGATGAAGCTAAGGCCTTACATAAGAAGATTACAAGCGATCTCGATAGGTATGACTCATCGAGGTATGTTTTGAGATTTGTTCATGATTAAGTTTATGGTATGTTTGTCTTCATGTTATTACGGTTAGTACAATCTTGACTTGTCATATCACCTTAATAAAACTATGAATGCACAATAGAAAATATTCATTGATTAAGGTGTTGACACTTATGATTGTACTAATGCATTATGGTGTTGTATGAGGTTTATGTTGTCTACTAACATGAAAGGTACACCAAGAAAGACAAATCATGTTCTGGTCCAAGAACATATGATCATGATAACATGAGGACAAAGATTCATCCATTGTCATGGATCTCATAGAAGATCCATTTACGAGGTATGTATAACTTGGTTTTGTAATAGTTGACCTATGAGATATACAGGTTACTAGCACAAGTCATTGAAGAAGAACAAGAAGACATCATGTGAGTATGTTAGACATAAATAGCTAGCATGCTAATCCAGGTATGTTTTCCTATATCAAGCTAGAATCCTACCTTGTGTTAGGATCTTATATTGTTGTTGATAATGATTTTTCATGAAGTCATAGGTTTGAATAATCATGGTTGTATGCATATTATGTTTCTTACCATAATTGATGATATGACTAACCAGAAGAATCATGAAGGTATAGGTTTGAATAATCACAGGTTTTATGCATATTATATCTCTTATCTTGATTGATGATTCAACTAACCTGAAGAGTCATAGGTTTGAGTAATTACAGGTTTAGACATGTTATGTTTCTTATGATTTGACTAACCTCAAGAATCCTACATAAACCTTGAATGCTAATGCTTATTATTTTCTGTTTGAAATGATCATGACTATACATGCTTAAGATTATTGAGTTTTAATAGTATACTAATGAATGTATGATTTTATATGAGTTCACAAGGATAACACAATCATGATACTAATAAGCATGCATAGGAACCAAGGATGAATGTAAGGACATGTAATCCAGGAAGCAAAGATCAATAGGAAGCACACTCCAGTTGTCCCTGCAAGAAAGCAAAGGAGCACACTTCAGTAGTTTCTGCAAGGATATAGATATTCAGAGGGAGTTGAACATCTTTCTACATTCCATAAAGGTGTAGAAGAAGCTACTTCAGCAGCTCTTACAAGGAAGCAAAGACTCAGAGGGAGTCCACCCAGTAACCAAACAAAGATAAGTATTTTTAATTATCATTTCTTGCATATGTGCTTGTTTAAATAATACTGTTCAATGATGTATATACTGATGTTCCTAAAATTAGGTTGTGTATTATGCACATTAGAATAATTGCATTGATGAACAGTATACTACTAATATGCATGGGTAAGTAGCCTATGGAACTATACAACATTCCATCGCTACTTATCTAGAATGAAACCTCTTTGCTGACATGTTGGGAGTTGTGCACACTCTTAACAATGTTCTGGTAGAGATTGGAAGGCATCTAGAAAGTTACGGGATATGGATAAATGTTGCATTGAAGCATTGGCAAAGATAATTGCATGACTGTATGACATACTTCTTTATGTGTAAGAATTTGTTCTGAAAATTATGAGATGTTTCTAATCATGCAATTTAACCTGTTTTGTAGGAAAGACCGTATATCTTCACCTACAAAAGGACTACAACATTTGTTCCAGCAGCAAAGATATCTATTGAAGTTCCTAGGATCTGGGATGAAGAAATGGAATGCCATGATCCGTCGATCATGAAGAATGATGTTTGGGATGTAGTCCCAAGACGTGAAGGGAAGTTTGTTATAACTTGCAAATGGAACTATCAGATCAAGCATGTTGCAGATGGTAGCATTGAGAAATATAAAAGTGATGAAATAGAAGATGCAGCAGATGGATTTCAAGACAGCATGGTGTAGTCATATATGTGTGCAGAACTTGGTATGGTAGGATAGACAACTTTCTATCCAGTTTGGGCTTTACTAAGAGTAAAGCAGATTCCAACCTTTACTACAAGGTTGAGGAAGGAAATCCAGTGATACTACTTTTGTATGCGGATAACATGTTTGTTACAGGTGAAGATAGATTGATTGCCGACATGCAGCGGAAGCTTACTGCCAAGTTCGAGATGAAGAACTTGGGGTTGATGCACTATTTGTTTTTGGCATGGAGGTGTGGCAGAGTGATGGAATCTTCCTTGGACAAGGGAAGTATGCAGTAGAAATATTGAAGAGGTTCGGGATGATGGCCACACCTATGGCATCGAACCTGAAGCGTCTGTGTGATGCTTCATCTGAGCCGATTGATATCACTATGTATGGTCAGATGATTGGGTCCTTGATGTACCTGACGAACATGAGACCAGATATTTTCCTTGCAGCGAACACATTGAGTTAGTTCCTGACGAATCCGAGGAGTGTTCACCTGGTTGTTGTAAAGCATGTTCTGAGGTACCTGAAGGGTACAGTGGATTATGGGCTCAAGTATGAAGCGAATCAAAAGTTTAACCTGCAGGGTTATGTTGATTCAGATTGGGCTGGTAGTGCTGCAGACAGGAAGAGCACATCTGGGTGTTGCTTCAGTATGGGATCAGGTGTGATCTCTTGGTTTAGCAGGAAGCAGTCCTGCGTAGCACTGAGTACAGCTGAGGCAGATTATGTTGCAGCCTGTTCAGCTTGTTGTGAGGCAGTATGGCTACGGAAGCTACTGTCTGAGCTATTTGATCTCCCGTTGGAGGCTACTGGTATCTTCTGTGATAACCAGAGTTGTGTGAAGCTGTCCGAGAACCCAGTGTTTCATGACAGGTTGAAACACATAGAGATCAAATATCACTATATCAGGGATATGGTATAGAGAGGAGCTGTGAAGCTCCTATATGTTGCGACGGACGAGTAGATTGCAGATGTGCTGACGAAGCCACTAGCCAGGGTGAAGTTCGAGCACTTCAGAGAGAGGCTTGGCGTTCTTCAGATCGAGGACACTTCGAGGAAGAAGTGATGGACACATTTGCTGAAGCCATTCCAAGCATGTTGGAAGGAGGATCCTTCACATGGCTGTGGATGTAAGTGCTGGATGATGAGCATCAGGATGATGTTCTGGTTTCTGCTTTGATATGATCAGTTGAATCATTTATATGTATGCATCATGTTGGATGCTGGATATGATTAGTTGGATCATTTATATGTATGCATCATGTTGGATGTTGGATATGATCAGTTGGATCATTTATATGTATGTACGCATCATGTTGGATGCTGGATATGATCGGTTGGATCATGTGTATGTGTTTTTGTATATGCATCATGTTAGATGCTTGGACCATGTATCTGTATATGTATCAGGTGGATACATTGTATGATCGGGTGGATCATGTATGGTGATATGTATCATGTGATTGTATTTGTATCAAGTGGATACATTGTATGATCAGGTAGATCATGTATGATGATATGTATCAGGTAGATACTTGGTATGCATCAGGTAGATGCATTATATGATCAGGATGATCATGGATGACGAGCTTCAGGATGTTGCTCCAGATGACATGCAGCAGGATGTTGCAGTGATGATGATCAGGATGATCATTGATGATGAGCTTCAGGATGTTTCTCTAGATGACATGCAGCAGGATGTTGCAGTGATGATGATCAGGATGATCATGGATGACGAGCTTCAGGATGTTGCTCCATATGATATGCAGCAGGATGTTGCAGTGATGATGATCAGGATGATCATGAGTACATCAGGATGATGTATGGTGAGTATCAGGTTGATACTCTATGGCCGTGGATCAGGTTGTGCAGATGAGCATGTAATTCGGTGCCCTGGGATATTTGTAGATGGTGTTTTGAGGTTTTTCCTATGGCATGTAATTCGGTTCCCTGGGATATCTGGCAAATGCTCTTTCGAGGTTTTGCTCTGGAAGGACATGTAATTCGGTGCCCTGGGAGATCTGCAGATAGTCTTTCGAGGTTTTTCCTATGGCATGTAATTCGGTGCCCTGGGATATCTGGCAGATGCTCTTTCGAGGTTTTGTCCTATGGCATGTAATTCGTTTCCCTGGGAGATCCGATAGGTTGGGCTGTGTGCCCGTAATCAGTCCTGGGATGATCTTGCGAGGTTTTTCCATGACCACATGTAATTCGTTTCCCTGGGAGATCCTATAGGTAGAGTTGTGTGCTCGTAACAGCCTGGGATGCTCTTTCGAGGTTTTGTGATGCATGTAATAAGACCTGAGGATTCCACAGTATGGACAGTGATGATGAAGACCTGCAGGTGGTGGGCCTACATCCAGTATGAAAAAGGACTGGCTCTGTAGAACTTCCTATGACGAGTAGATTCAGAGATTGATTGAGATAGCAGCAGCAGTGACAGTGATGATGACTCGATGACGATTATCCAATGACGATGATCCAGGGAAGATAACTTGTGCTAGAAGAACTGTGCTGAGAAATACCTTCCTAGTTAAGAGGGAGTGTTGATGTATATGTAACTTCAGAATGTATTTCACATATATGTATATTGTATTCCTATAGAGATGTTATTATTCCTCTATACGGAAGTGTCGTTATTTATATTGTAAGTGTTGTAACTTATACTTGATGGGTTATTAGACCACCTTGTTTGGGGTCGGCCCTGTATAAGTCATGTGGGTCAAAGGATTATTAGACCACCCTATTGGGGGTCATCCATGTGGGTCGAAGGGTTATTAGACCACCCTATTGGGGGTCGGCCCAGTATGCATTATGTTATGTGGTTAAGTTCGAGCCTACATGAGTTAGGTAAAAAGGCAAGTCAAGTCAAGTATAAATAGAGTGCGGGAGGCACTCTATTTGCTCACTCACTTCTCACTCATGCACTCAAGGAGGAGTGGCACATTTATGGAGGAGGAGGATCTGCTGCTAGGTTGTGTCTATCTCTTATGGTTGGTTGTATCATTGCTCTATCTATCTCTGAGGAAGTCATTGGGGTTTTTCACCTTTATGGTTTTCCCCAAGTAAATCTTTGTGTCTCTTGTGTGCTTGCATTATTGTCTCCATGATTGATATGCTGTATATATGCTGTACATGTTGTTCTCTCAGTTAAGATCCTAGATCAGATTGAAGTAAATTATGAAAATTTAACATATTGACAAAAGTTTAAATGAAAACAATTTAATCTCATTCAATTTTACAGATAAATAAGTAAATTAAAAATAAATTGTTGCACAAATAGGGTGGGTTTATTTATATGATATTTTAAATAAAGGATTGTCTAAAAGGAAGCTCAAAGCCTAAAGTGTTATTTTCTATTTTATTCTGAACGATAATATAATATATAATACAGTATTTTGATAAGCATTTTTAACGTTCCACATGGGTGTCTTCCTCTCTTTCAAACTCTTCCTGACTAATACTCATATAAGGAAGATTAAAAGATTCACTCTCAACATAATATTTTGAAGGTGAGATGTAGATTCCATTGTAGAAATACTTACAAAATGTTCCTGTAGTAAGATCTGTTTGTCTTTCACATTGATTATTTGAGACTACCTACTTATTGTATGATTCCTTCTTAATGGAGGAGTAGCAGGTATCCTTTTCATCTGAGCCTTTATTTTCAAGGTCTTCTACCATTTCCATGAAGAGTACTTATCTTGAGTTATCATCACTATCATCTTCATCAAATGAGTCATTGTTATATTTGGAATACAAACTCTTTTTCTTCTTGTGTTAAGGCCTGTATTATTGTTGTGTTTTCCTTCATTCTCTATAATTAAGGTTCTCTTCAATGTTTCTATCCTTTCTTTCCTTTTAAGGACACTTGGAAGCAAACTGACTTACTCTACCACATTCAAAACATTTGAAAGGTAAATTACCTTTATATTTTCTATGACCCCTTTTGAGATTCTTTACAAAATTTGCTTCTTCATCATCTGATACATCAGACTAAATTGTTCTCTATTCCAGCCTTCTACCTTTTGTTTTCTTGGAAGATTTGAAGGATGCCTCTTTTCTGGAAGGATTCTCTTTTTCTGTCGTCATCTCATATGCAGTAAGAATCCCATGAAATTCATCCATCTTTAATTTATCCAAATCATCTTTGTCTTCTAGAACTGATACTTTGGAGTCAAACCTTGTTGGCGAGTATCTTAGTACCTTTTATGCTACTACTTCCTCACCAATTTGTACTCCAATACTTCTGATGACATTAAAAATATCACCTACTCGGAGAAGATAAGATGCAATATTTTCTTCTTCCCTCATCTTTAGGGTTTCAAACTACCCTGAATAAGTTTGCAACTTTTCCTTCTTAACCTTCTAATCTCCCTCATAGATGTTTATAATATTATCCCATTCTTCTTTAACTGATGTGCACTGCATGACTTTGGTGAACTCTGAGTCTACTAAACCACGTAATATTGCATTCCTAGCCCTTGCATTACATTCATGTATCCTTTTGTCAGCTGCTAAAACTAGTGTGGTCTCAGGAACTTTATAGAAATTTTCAATTGCTTGCCAGACATTGAATCTGAGATATTGTAAGTATACTTCCATCTTTATGCTCCAGAAGGTGTAGTTTGAACCATCAAAACTTGGTTCTTTATTCGTAGAAAGTCCTTCCTTTTTATCCATATTTGCGTAGTGATCTATATTCCAGTTGTTAAGTTGTTCCTGAACTAGCCCAATATCATACCAATTGTTGGAATTCTTAATGATACTAAGAGGGGGGTGAATCAGTATCATGCACAAATTAAGAAATATTTCACTTTCAAAACATACACCAATTTCTATTTAAAAACACATCAATAAAAACCAATTGTGTGCATAATATTTGAATAAACCTTTATATATATGTATGAAAATGAAATTACATAGAAATATGGGAGACACCAATATCTAATTATGTGAGCACCAACTCACTCAATCACCAATCAGATTGGGACACCAATCTCACATGATAGCACAACTTGCAGACTACAGGCTCCAACATCTGAGGACAACAATCCTTCGTGCAATCAACAACTTGTTGATGTAGGCTTCAACTTGTGAGGACACCAATCCTTTGTCCAAGAACTGAGTCACTGCATTCAGGAACCAACCTGAGAGGAGAATGCAATCTACTTTCATTTCCCCTTCTTATAACCACCTTGAGATATAGATATTGTTGTACTTTTGTCATATTGCATCAAGATCTTCACGCACAGTTCACACTATGTTCTTCTCTCTACTTCACTTCCTATTGCATGCACTATTGATGTGCTCTATTACAACTTTGCGTATTTGCTATTGTTTTTCTTGCTATTATGATCCTAGACACTTCTTAGATTTGCACACTGCTACAATTATATTCTCTTCTCTGATCATCTTCTGCACAATCAGATATGTGCATTTACTGTGCACTTAGATGTGTGCACTTAGCACAAATCATCCTTCCTTCCTAAGCCCCAAAAATTCATCTTCTGCTTGAAATTGGTGCACTTACTTAGAGATCCATATTTACTTGGATGGATACATGAATAGATTGATCAATCCCTTTATTTATATGAGTTATGAGTCACTTATTTGGTCGAAAAAATATTGTTTAGTAAGGCCAACTCATCATGTTGACTATAGTCCTCCTTGTTTTATGTCATAGCAGCCTTAACATGATGGTGGAAGTCCCACTTAGCCGACGTAACGTGATGACGGAAGACCCACTTTCTTTGACATCAATGAGAACTTTTCAACACCTTGTTGAAAAAGGAACTATGTAAAATACATAGCAAACATACATGTATAAGGCTAGGGTCCTATTTCGCTTTGAAGGGATAGATATATTGAACCCTTCAATGATGACATGTTAAAATAAACCATTCATTTCATTTGAAAATGTAGCAATACATCAAAATTTCAATGTATATTAAAATCTATGTAATCAAATTCCTCATCATAATGATAAAATTTGCATTGTTCCACTCCAAGGTTTTTAATAAGCAATGTCTATCCCAAATCACGCAAGGACCCATATGGAGGAAATTTTGACAACTAGATGAAATAAGCCACATGTAATGCGACAATGACATTTAAAATTTATTTTAAATGTTTTAAAGTTTCATCATGATTTAAATGTTGATAAATAATTTTGATGGAATGCGTGGTACACTGTCTTGGGATTCTACCTTAGTTGATAGCTAATTGTCCGGTCTCAACCATACAAAAATTTGATAGGAAACAAATGGAGCAACCGTTCAATTGCAAAGTTGAAAAATAATGGTCAATTTCATTATTGAAGGGCCCCATACAAAATTAATTTCTTTTTACATTAAAAACTTGTTATGCCCTTCTGAAGGATAAAATAGGACATGAAGGTCATTGAAGGATTCAAATTTGAAGCCTCGAGTCAATCTCTCTCACGCCTGATGTACGATTGGTTGATATGACATATAATTCTTTGAGTAGGAGTACAACACATGGCCCATGCATGTTCCCACTCACCTAGTACACCAATGAGCATAAGAGTGACTGAAGGTGCAGTTGAGATCCATAATAACAACTCCCATGAAATTTGACTCCTCCAACATACCTCAGGCTTGAGAGAGATCAAGCAGAAGGAATGGATTTCTTGGGCATTGAATTTGACTATGGGATGGTTCAAATCAACATCATTAAGGGTGACATAAATGATCTTGAAAAGGTGATATCATTTATGGTTCTAAACATGATAAAAGTTCCACAGTGGTGTTGCAATCGTCATTTTATTGCTTCATACTTGCTTGTGAATACAGTTGCTTTTTGCATTCACTCTCATTCTCACTCTGTGTTCTCTTTCACTCAGGAAATGCTACAATTCAAGGAGAGATGAAGGTCATGGAGAGAGGCATTTCCTCCTCATATACGAGATAAAGGGATGGGTGAGGAGTCTGAAGAGTCCAAGAACTCACTCGAATCCCATGAAGAATCCTCAGAGGAATCCCATGATTAACAGGAAGAGTAATCAGAGGACGAAGCTGAGGAAAAGTCCTCAAAAGACTCCCATAAATCCCAGGAAGAGATGAATTCTGTAGAGATGAAGTTTGCTAAGAAGAATTCTGTTAAGGAATCCTCATGGGAAGACACTCACATACGACACTAAGTTTTTTTGACCCAAAATCCGACGGCGAAAAAGTCGAATTTGCTAGAACCTATGGTCGCCTATCCGACAATTCCATTCTTTTTTTATCATCGGTGGGATATCGGCTAAAATCTGACATAGTTGAATACGTCGGATATTCGACTACCCTACCTCATCAGTTAACCGACTTCCTCCAGCTTCATAGGTAGTTGGATAAGCGACAACGTTAACTTCCAATATTGGTCGGATACCATCCTTTTGCGATCAAATATGCGTCGGTTCAGTTGTCGGTTAAGCGACGTGTATGCCATAAAAAAAAAGGTGGATCCGACATTCCGAGCCATCGGATGTATGGCACAAGCATCGGATATTACCCTACGATCGTCGGATAGGTTGTCGATTAAGCGACATGTATGCCATACTAAAAAAGTCGGATCCGACGTTCTCAGCCGTCGGAAGTATGGAAATACCGTCGGATATTACCCCGCGGTCATCGGATAGGTCATCGGTTAAGTGACGCGTATATCGTACAAAAAAAGGTGGATCCGACGTTCTAAGCCATCGAAAGTATGGCAAAACCATCGGATATTACCCTGCGATCGTCGGAATTAGGTGATTGGTTAAGCGACTACCCAATACATTTAAAAAAAAATAACATTTTTGAAATAAAACTTTTCATATTGAATACATGTTCTCTAATCCCTATGCTTATGTAACATTGTGGCATATTCGTCACAAAGAGATGGTTTGTAGTGTGCTTCCATTGTGTCAAGGTACTCTTACCTAACTTCTCTAATTTGGTATACTGAGGAGTTTGTATATTCATGTATGAGATCATATTCTTTGAATAAGGCTCATTAGATAGTTAATGGGTAGTTACTTAATGTAAAAGGCTCATTTTTATTAAATAAGGACCAGTAGGTGGTTGGTAGTCATTAATTTTTAGATTGCATGTAGTTAGGGTTTTGGTAGTTATTAAGAAACTATTTATAGCGCTAGAAGGATGTATATTTTTTTGTCAAAGATTGGTATTGCATTGAAGCTTTGCTCAAAGGAGATCATCCTCTCGAAGAGGCCCATGAAAATTACTCTCTCTTTTTTAACTTATTAACACAAGTGTTATATTTTGCAAGTTTAATCTATTTCTTGCATTTTCTTTTGTTCACTTATATTTATTTGAGGTTAAGCTGGATATTGATTCCAAGGAAATTAAAGAGAAGGTTAAGGATATTGATTCCAGTGCATCATTTACTCAACCTTTGAAGTTATGGAAACTCAAAATTGGTTATGCAGAGCAACCAAAAATCACAACAAACTCCAAGAAATTGTCAAAATTTAAACGACACGCGAGTGGGTTGTAGAAAGCTAGCATCGTAGCCATTCATTGAGCTCCTCTCTGTTTCGAGAATAATTTCATATTCTCTACTGAACAGGGCCAACCATGTGAAGGTGGAAGCTCTTATGGCCCCTCCCCCCCCTCACATCACTCTCAATTCCCCATACCCAATGCATGCACTTGAAAAAAATAAATATGTGCAAATTCATCCATATTTTATCATGAACTTTCATCCATTATTCATTCAATAAATGCTAACATTCACTAAACCATTGTTTCTGTCGATCCACACATTCATTCAATAAAAGATAACATTCAATAAACCATTCATTAATCATTCATTCAACATATTCATTCAATAAAAGACGAAATTCAATAAAGGTAACAGTTTACTACACTCAATCATTAAAACATTAGAAAATTCATTAAACCATTCATTCATTAATTAGGCCAAAAATCGTGGACAATATATTGTTATAAAAAATATTTAGATGAGATTTGAACCTGCAACCTATGTCTAGTCCCAAGGATACCACCTTCAAGCTTGACCTTATTAATCAATTCCCATCGCCATTTCCTCTCATACGACATCCCAAAACCATTTCTCTTGACACCCACTCTGCATTTATTCTGCATGCATTTCACTATGCAACCATCTCAAATTCCCATTGCGTTTTCCATCAATTAGTTTATCAATTCAGTATGAACCACATCCGCCATCCAATGAGTGTTTCCGTGGTCTTCAACTTCAACCTGGCAACGGTTGACGATTCATGGTATTACGTTTCCCTTCGGCTACAAATGACAAACTCATAGTTCACTATGAAGGTTTGTTTGACAAATGTACCAGAGAAATATTGATAGTGAACTATGAGTTTGCCATATTACAGCTTAAGGGAAATGTAAATATAGAATGAATCGTCACCGTTGTCAGGATGGAACTCAAGACCGCGGAAGCACTCCTCGGACGGCGGGCGTGGGTCATACCAAATTGATTAACTAATAGAGGGAAAACTCAATGAGAATCTGAGATGATTGCATAGTGAAATGCATACAGAATGAATCAAGGTTGAATGTGGCAGCCCGCCATATCCCATTGTGAAATGCATGCAGAATGAATCGAGCTTGAAGGTGGTTTCCCTTGCCAGCTGCACTTCAAGCTTGAAGGTGGTAGCCTTGGGACTAGACATAGGTCGGAGGTTCGAATCTCCTCAGTTCAATTCATACCCTGTTATGTTTTTGATGCAAACTATATGTTTTCTTTAATTTTCTGTTGACTTTAATTACCTAACGTAGGAGGAGCCATTATGGTCAAGTTGCATTCCTAAAAAAAGATGAACATTGACAACAAGCAGCATGTCTCTAATTTTTGTCGGTGTATGCTAGATTAGTTGCAAATATCATGCTTTAGAAGAAGCCATCCTTGAAGGGTAAATATACCAATTTGGAAGGGTTTAATGTGAGGTTAAGGATATTGATTCCAAGGAAATTAAAGAGAAGGTTAAGGATATTGATTCCAGTGCATCATTTACTCAACCTTTGAAGTTGTGGAAACTAGAAATTGGTTATGAGGAGCAACCAAAAATCACAACAAGCTCCAAGAAATTGTCAAAATTTAGACAACACGCGAGTGGGTTGTAGAAATCCAGCATTGTAGCCATTCATTTAGTTCCTCTCTATTTCGAGAATAATTTCATATTCTCTACTAAACAGGGCCAACCACGTGAAGGTGGAAGCTCTTATGGCCCCTCCCCCCCCTCACATCACTCTCAATTCCCCATACCCAATGCATGCACTTGAAAAAAACAAATATGTGAAAATTCATCCATATTTCATCATGAACTTTCATCCATATATGTGCAAATTCATCCATATTTCATCATGTGGAAACTCGAAATTGGTTATGAGGAGCAACCAAAAATCACAACAAGCTCCAAGAAATTGACAAATTTTAGATGACACGTGAGTGGGTTGTAGAAAGCCGGCATCGTAGCCCTTCATTGAGCTCCTCTATGTTTCGAGAATAATTTCATATTCTGTACTGAACAGGGCCAACCACGTGAAGGTGGAAGCTCTTATGCCCCCCCCCCCCCTCACATCACTCTCAATTCCCCATAACCAATGCATGTAATTGAAAAAAACAAATATGTGCAAATTCATCCATATTTCATCATGAACTTTCATCCATTATTCATTCAATAAATGCTAACATTCACCAAACCATCGTTTCAGTCGATCAACACATTCATTCAATGAAAGATAACATTCAATAAACCATTCATTAATCATTCAGTCAACACATTCATTCAATAAAATTTGAAATTCAATGAAGGTAATAGTTTAATACACTGAATCATTAAAACATTAGAACATTCATTAAACCATTCATTCATTCATTAGACCAAAAATCATCGACGATATATTCTTATCAAAAATATTTAGACGTCGTTTTTCTCGTCCTTCTTTTTATAAGTTTTTATTCTCTTTAGTGGTACATAGTCTATAAGAGGACCATCTACATCATCTGGACTTTCTCTTCCAGTTCTTGGTTCTTTAGTAGGCGCTTTTGGTGATGTTTGCAATATCCTAGCTGATTGTTGTTCTAGACATGGATTTTGCAGCAAGGGGTTCGGATTTGCTGCAACGATGTGAAAATGTTACATCGTTATATTTTGCTATTGTAATGACAAGTTTTTCATTTAAAAAAATTCATTATGAATGTGTTTTTTTACCTGGTGTGACCAAATCATGTTGTTGATGTTCTTGTCTAGTCTCAACCTGTACAGTTTCACCCTCTACATGCTCTGCAGTTGAAATACGGTGAAATACAATTAATGGTCACCATTTGCAATGCTATACATGAAATTGTAGCATATGAATAAATTCATTACCAGGATTCAAAGTGTGATCATTGATTTGTTGTTGTCCCTCCTCGACACTAATGGGATCATTTCTTTCCTGTTAAAAACAGAGTCAATATTTTACATCAAGTATTTGTAACGAAAATAATCCACAAGCGACAAATCTTCATTAAACTATATAGATTCTATATACCTGTGCACCAGATGGATTGGTACCACAAGACTATGTTTGCCCAGATAATCTTCTTCGATGTTCAACAACAGCTCCAAAGATTTCCTGGAAGCCAAGCTTCATGTCTTCCTCTATGGGTACTTCATTGAATCGATCAGCCTGCATATTTGCTTATCGTCATTAATTAACATTTTACGGTGCAATAAAACTAAAAATAATTTTCAATTTATTATTTGTCTTCATTATTGGTTTCTCGAAACTTACAATCCGTGCCGCCAAATTCGAATAACCACCAGGGCCAAGCTTGTGCTTACCTATTTTTTCTAGCCTTGCCTTTGTGGCCTTTGATGTGTCTGATATCCTATGCAAGTGTTGAAATAGGTTAGATGTTGCAAGTTCGATATAGAAATCAAGGATAATAAGGTTTAGAATTGCATTGCGAAAAGTATTGCATACCTCCCTATGCCTGGTGTTAGCTTGCCTTCTCTTCTCAAAGCCTTCTCCTTTCCATCTTCCACTAGAGCTCTCCACTCCATTGCTGGAATCATTGGTGGGCGCTCATACCTCTGGTTTTTTTCGAGGTGTGTCCTATATTGGTCTCATACAACCTTCACATGTTGACAAGCCTTTTTCAAGACATTGGCATGACTGAAGGTTTTCTCCCCGAACAGGGAAACCAATCGATTAGTGAGTTCATCTTTTAAATGTTTCGGTTGTCTATCCCACCTTGTTCGGATGGTGGGCCCGAAGATCTCCAAGCAAAATTCATTCATATGTTTATAGAAAACATTGTTTCCTGCACAATGATCATGCCATGATCATAATTAGTTGATAAAAAATGTTTTATCGGTATATTACAATGAAATTATAAACACTAATTAACCTAATCAACTATGATTAATTATCTAGGATCGTCGGTATCTTTATTGGGACGAGATCTTCATCCACCAAAAATGTTGTCTCCAGTGTTCCTGTGCTTTTGACATGGGAAGATCCTGGAAATGTAGCTTCTTCGACATCAAAATTGATAGGGGACTCGGTATCGACCCCATCTTGAGGACAATCCGTTGTGTGTTGGTCAGTAGCAGCTGCTGTGCTCATAGTGGGGGTCCGTGGTGTTTCAGAATGTGTTTCCGACTTTTCAGTCGACAACAATGGCGAAGGATTCGAACTACATGGAGTCATTTGGTCGTGATGCGAAGTCTCTCCACGAGCCTCGCTGGGGCCAACACCACCTTGACCACTATTGTGTGGTCCCTTATAATTCTGTAAACACACACCACGTCTTATACGTTCAATACTATCATATAAAAGAGAACATTATAAATATTTAAACGAATTATTCTATGATTCAAGATTCCTCAACTTACTCGCAAGTTATTAGATCTATGTTCCAACAATGCAATCCTTTCTATAATTTCACTTGTCCGTAGAACCTGGATTAGTAGAGAAAGGATTTCCGCAATATATCTATTCTACAATTTCTCTGCCATCTTTAGCGGGTGTGTGGATTCACCAATTTTTTCGCAATCGTGAAGCACCTCTGCCACTTCAGGTTCTAACGGAAAATCATGCGATGCTGATTCATACTGCGATTCACTAGTGGGCTGCAACAAACATATATAAAGCACTACTGAGTTCTCTATTGATAGATTCCAAATTTTATATTAACGTAACATATCTATCATTAAAGATTCATAAAATTACAACATGGTTTACATTATCATAACGAAACCAGTATACACACGAAAAATACATAACAAAATTAACATTATGCTACGTATTATATTGGTTGCAATTGAAATGAATTATACCTGCGACCTCGAGGATCTCGATCCACTCATTGGATCAATGGTCATAGGTGACTTGCTCCAATCTGCCAATATCTGGGAGCTGCCCCTAACAACACCCTAATAAAAAAAAATAGTGAAAGTCACCTAAATGATTCCAAAACTATTCATGAGAAAACACATCAAAAAAATTATTATTCATATTATATTTTTAATATTACAAAGATGTATACCCGTTGTGCGGACCCTGGTGTGGCCGACCTTACGGAATTGGCTTGCATCAAAAACATAGACTAGAAAATTACGTAAACGAAACCAAAATATTCATTTAAACATTAATATAATGCTAAAATATTTTCACATATTTTAATTGTACAATTCAAATCAGGTCTACCTGTTGCCCCGAGGGTGTTGTCGTATGATCAACATTCGACGGGTGTATTTGCCGATCAATGTTCTGTATCAAATATAAATAACATTATATAAAACAAACCAAGTTATTAATAATGGAAAAACAAAGCAAATAAAAACTCTTTTTTCTTATTATATTTGTACTATTAGAAAGATGTATACCTGCTCCATCGAGGAAGAAGTACTCCTCCAACCATCTGTTGGTAGGGATTTATCCCGATGACTGGCCTGCAAAGTAAATATGGGAAATTTAAACGAAATAAACTAACAAAAAATCCTTATCATGTTTAATTTATTACTAAAAGGTTAAGTAAATTTTTTTATAGTAACCTTGTTTGTATCTACTCGGTTCACAGGGTAATTAATAAGCAACTCTTCCCCTGCAGATATTGTTTTAATAGCAACTACAAAAACACAGATTCCTTCACGCCCCTCAAATTTGCAGTTTGGTTGCTTAATTGTAGACCTTGGTTGTGAACTGTTTATAAACCCCGCAATATTCCCTGTGGCCTTTGGCCTTCCGTCCATGTACAATGTTCCTCCTTTATTTTGATTTTTGTCTTTCAATTGTAAATAGTTTGTTGACAATCCATAGCTACACATACTTTTTGTATATCGGACAAGGCGCATCCAATCGTTGTAGTTGTATATGGATCCAACATACTCCATCAATTATGTACATGTCCCGTAACCGACCAAGATGCAATCCATGGAAAACAACCCGAAACCATGTATCGATGACGGTGCAATTCGATATCTCCTCTCATTCACACAAAAATCAGTGTTCGGTGGAGGAATATCCTTCGGTACCCATTGTTTCACTAAATGTCTGTACCTCAAGGGCACCTCTTCGTCATCTTTTGTCTCATCACCATAGGAACATGCCCCCCCTTGACCGTGAAAAAAGTCATTGCGTCTATGGAATCTTCTTTTTGTTTTTTTACATCTAGTTGATACAATTCTTTTAGACCTACTAGATGTCTCACTTTCCTCTAGCCTTCCTAAACTCCCCTCACTCGAGGAAGACAGATTAGAAAAATACCTATTTGGTTCTACCTGCACCATTGGAAAAAAGTTTAGATTCGACCGCAAGGCATAGCACCTCTTAAAAGTTGACGTGTATCACCTTTTATAATTTTACTTGATCCTCATTCCCTTTGTCAACATGTAGGCATTCAAGTGATGATCGAAAGACAACCAATTTATCTTTCTTAAGAGTAGAAAGTCATGCAATATTTATGAGTTGTTTTTTACTATTTGATTTAACGCTACATCACACATGTAACACACATGAAACACTACACATACACGTTACAGGATCTCCTCTAATGCTACAAGTCCTGGCTACTTAATGAAAACTATTTACCACATATTTGATTACCTTTGTGTAGACGTTTCCTGTAATATACTCAGAAGAGTTACTATCAGAAATGACTATGCCTCTTAGAGGCCAGTCAACTCTAGGAAACAAGTGACCCTATGATAGGGCTAGTACAAACCAGAGAGAGAGAGATGACTGGGCTATGGTATGGTCAATCAAAGAAATTCAATGACAGTAAAAAGGCTCAGTACAAAGACCAACCAGTAAGGTACAAGTTAAAAAAAAGAATGGGTATAAAGACTCATAACCCTTGGGACTAAGGAGGTGTACACTACCTCAAACGTGGACAAACTACCATAGTTATAACCACAATACCAAAAACATAAAAGGCGGTACAAATCAATATATGCAATATCTCCTTGTAACTACCTCATATATGCAATATCTCCTTGTAACTACCTCATATATGCAATATCTCCTCGTAACTACCTCATATATGCAATATCTCCTCGTAACTACCTCATATATGTAATATATCCTTGTAACTACCTCATATATGCAATATCTCCTTGTAACTACCTCATATATGCAATAGCTCCTTGTAACTACCTCTTGTAACTCAAATAGTACCACCAAAAGGTATGATAGCACGCAATCTTCCTAACTAAGGTTAGGAGGGTGGTACGAAGTGGGTATAAAGACTCATAACAATTTGGAGAAAGTGGGTGTACCTCAACTATGGACAAACTACCATAGTACCCACAAGACCTAAAACATAAAAGGTGGTACAAATCACAAGATAACCCAATATCAGTAAAACACCCAAAAGGTAAAAGGCAAGGTACCACAAAAATATTATCGACAAAATGAAAGGACCATAAGACAATCGACCAAGGTGGGGTACAACCATTCATCTCTCTCTCAAATGTACCATTGTTCCATATAACTTGAAAGACCATCATCATAGTAAACGAAAAATTCCACACAGGTGATGTGATCACGTGGTCCTCTAGACTACTCCTACGGTCAAGCGTTAGTGGCTCCATGAAGGGGTGTTTAGTCCCTTCAGAAGACCATCTAACTCAACCATCTCGAAGACCTAGGAGAAGAGGACATCACACATCATCAAATAAGTATTGGTAACTACCATGTATGAACTCAAAAACCCTAAAGCAACCGAGCGTGCAGAAGGGGAGCTATGAAAAGACAAGGCTCGCAGGCCAAAAAAAAAAGCTCAAAAATATGTACTGGGACCGATGTCACAGTAAGCGAGATGAAACAAAAGTGGCCAGAATGCCAACAAGTAGCACTAAAAAGAAAAAGACCCTCTAAAAAGATGAAAATGCAAGCAAAATTCCTAACTAGGAGTTGGAGACCTCGACAAATTGTATCCTTCGCAAGGTGATGAAATCCAAGTCAAACAATACAAAGTGAGACACTGAATTTAAAGGATATCCTTCTACCGGAAGGGATCCTGGGTAAAAGAGCCCTAATAGAAAAGTCACTAAGCTACCTCGTTCATCACACGTCGGAAAAGGTTTTCGGCACTTCTGCCTTATCACCCTTGTATCACCAGTATGGTGGCCGGAGAATACAAGGAAGACAATGATCGATGTTTCCTTAGGGATAAGTGGAGTGCGACATTCCACATAGTTCGTCCGGTTCTCAATCTCGTGGCGGTTTAACCCCTGAAACAACAGGAGGCCCCTCCACAAACTGGTGTAGGACCGTGTCAACAAATACTAGAGGATTTTGGTACCCTAGAGGACAACAACTATGTCTTAGTTGATAATGACAAGGGGGAATTATTTGGATGCCTATCCCCAGTGTCCTACCTAACTAGCAAATTCTTTTTCTTCTCAAGTGAGGTTATTGTGTGTTTAGTTAGGGGGTGTAAATTTTAGTGGTTGTATTACTCAATCGGGTGATGGAAGTGAAACTCGTGGTGTGATGACTGACTCAAATCATGCAAATGCATATGAATAAAATAAGCCTTTCCTTTCAATGAATGCTAGCTAAGTAAGGAGAGAGTTCTTTCAAACTATAGCTAGTCTTTCAAATTAAATGAATCCATTAACAATAACTTTCTTCTACTTCAAATGACTAAAATGCATGACAATGTTTAAACCTAATTAGCAAGCATAAGCATGACATTGTGATATTGTGAATAATAGTGTATGGTAGGACACATTATTTCAATTTAAAACCCATTTAATGTATGCTAGGAGACTTAAATTACAGAATGATCTCATAAGTATAAGCCCAAGAATATTTGTCACAATCCAAAATCTATGCACCAAATTCAAATCACTTCTACTATAGCTCAAGTTATGTGGTGTAGTCATCATACTTGAACTCATTAAAAATTCATTCTTTTGCATTCACAGTCGACATAAGTACAACAAAAGGGATCATGATTGCTAGGGTCCACAGTCAAACATGCATCTGCGAAACAGAAAATTCAAAGCTGGAAGGTAAGATAAGTTAATTACAAAATTAGGTCAATGGGACCTCTAAGTACAAAGGTGTTGATACAATGTGGGAGTGCAAAAGTGTCTCCTTTAAAAGGCATATTCTATTGAAAGAAAAGGAAACCTGCCTTTGCAAGATAAATGGATCTCCCAAGTCCCAGTACACATTCAAGCAACAATTTTTCCATCTACAATAGAAACTGGGGGCAATTTCTTCTTAAGCAGGGAGGAAATGATGAGCACTATGGGGTTAAAGTGCTTATCATATGTTGCAAATTCAGAATTTCACTGGAAAGATATCCCACCAATCTATTTGCAAGTTCACTAGTTGTATCTCAAATTCTAGTTTTATCTTGGCTACACATTAGGCTTATAATTGTCAGCAATTACATGTATTGGATTAAAATTAAGATAAAGGGATTGAAATCGTCTCCTCAACTTGCAAACATTTGTAGGAATTGCATGTTTTTCTATCAGACCTAATGATTAAGGCATTGTGATAGAGGAAGGCCTTATGGATACTTCAAGCTCTTATCCTAGGATCACTTTTGTACTATGTTTTTTTATTGTGAAACAACAAATGCAACATTAGTCACTATTGCAAGAAACAAAAATGCTTACTTCTCACTCAATTTTGTTTGTCTTTGAGTGGTATGCATAAAAATAAGGACTTTTGGTCGTCTGGTACTTATGTAAAGTGTTTGGAGAGGCTTAGTGTTGCTTTTGTTGGTGATAGTGACATTGGGATGCAATGTGTTCTATCAAGTTGTACAAACATATGTAAGCTTGAGATAAGGGATAGACCATTTAGTGATTTGGCTCTTTTATGAATCAAATTCATCCCTTTGTTTCCAAAATGGCCTATCATTTCCTATTCACTCATATGCACACCTAGAATCTGTCCACTTATTCTTTTGTCATTTTGAAAACTTCACACATTACACACACACTCCTAACAAGAATGGTATTCAATTCCTTTCCCATTTATTGGCCCGGCTAATAACATGGAGAAACATACCATCCTTAGATAGTGAGTTTAGGATACATGGGATAAAAACTCAAAGTTGCACATATGGAAACAAACTAAGAACAATTCTCTGCAGTTTGGATACAAAGGACGTGATACTTCATCAAGGTTCAACCCAACAGGCACTAATATTGTTCACTTGGACAGAAAATACCTCTATACCAACCTGTATTTAGAGCATTAGTTAAACTGGATAGGGAAATCAAGGTGTGGAATATAGATTGTCCAGCATCAAACAAAAATTTAGGCTAGGGTAGTGATTGCAACAAGGAGCAATGTATCACTATGGAGGATAAGCCTTGCACTCCTTAGCCTTCATAAGAAACTACACAAAAAAGCATGGAATTGCAGCTAAAGGAACAACACACAGAGAAAATATTATGTGCAGCAACATCACATGGAGATGGAAGAAATGATACAAAATAAATGTTGCTGCACTTTCCTTTATTATGCACTAAGAATACACACTTACAATTTCAGAATAATTGAAACTTTCAGCTTCCCACCTTGACACATGTGGGGTGAACTACTTGAGTTAGTTACTTGGAGAAGCATGCTTGGCACAAGTTTTCATGTCACCACATACCTTAGCCCATGTGAGGCGCATGAGTTGGTTATGTTAACTATTAAAATGGACCTTGTCAAGGTGGAGTGATCCACTTGTGGACCCATTCTCTTTTGTGGACCTAGTATAATGTTTTTACCTGTAACTCCCCTCTCTGTTGTTCCATAAAAGAGAAGGAGGTGCACATGACTTCTAAGCATGAGAGCTATAGTGAAGAGTGGTGTGATGTGATAGCTAGGGTATTCTATTTAAAGTGTATTGCTTTATGAGGTTGTGAGAAGGTGGTTGGTTTTGTATAGTAAGCCTGGGAGACTCTGATTTTGGATTATGTAATTCTCTTTTCTACTATAATAGAAAGACAAGTGATTGTTGGTGCATATTCAGTATGCTAATTTGATTTTTCTAGAGCTGATTTCTATTTAAAATGTAACTTGTAACTCCCCTATCTTTTGTTCTACAAAAGTGAAGGAGGTGCACATGAATTCTAAGCATGAGAGCTAGAGTGAAGAGTGAAGAGTGGTGTGATGTGATAGCTATGAAGTTCTTGAATCTTTCAAGTATTCCACTATCTTCAAAAGGGATGTTTGTAGCTGTGCACATGGTTGCAGTTTGCAAAGCATTCACACAACAACACTCAGTTGCCCTTGCAAGGGTATTTTGTGCTCATATAAAGGAACATCTCAAGACTACATTAAATATTTTGGATCGTGTTGCAGGGATTAATTTATTAGCTACAAAAGATGGACTGAATCGAAAAGTATTTTGGTGCTTGTTTGTGGTACAATTTTTTGTCTTTCTAGTTGATGATACTAAAGAGAATCGATGGTTGGTAGCATTAATGGCAGAGTTTGGAAATGATAGCAAGGATATGATTCTTGATATTTGGATGATACATCAAGAAATACTATGGCAAGTTGCACTTACTGAGGATTCAAGGGCACTGCTAAAGAAAGATGATGGCAATGTTTCCAGCAGTGTCACAACTAATTTGGATGCGCATGCAAATGAAATTGATGATCACTTGCCAACTTCTGTTGGACACTATGTGGATCTTATTTTGAATCAACATAGGCAATCATCTGTTTGGAATGTTGAACCTAAAATTTTTGATCTAATACATCTATTTCATGATATTGGTCACAATGCTCGGCTTCAAAAAAGGTTGAACATTGACTCCTCTGCCCAAGGACAACAAGCCTATGTTCGTCAACCACAATATTCTCATTCTGATGAAGGCCCTTCTAGAATCAAAACGCAAGGCAATAAGCAAAATTCACTACATTCTTTTTGCTATGAGATATTAAGGTCGTTTTCATTTCATATAAGTCATTTGTTTTTAGAACTAGGAAAAATGAATTGTCAGTCCTACTTCCAAATTTGTAGCATCTACATTTTCAACGATCTTTCTGGCTAATGAGAAGCATAATAGCTTCCATGGGAAATGACAAAGAGGTGAGGGTTCACCCATCAAACTAAAAAAAACACTAGATGAAATAAGATAAAAATACCCCAATGTAGATTGAGAGGTTCTACCCCAATGTAGATTGAATTAGCAATGAAACCCTTTTGGAAGATCGAATTAGCAATGAAACTACAGTGATTTGCTACCTAATTTATAAATTTTTCAAATCAAAACAATTTAGGGCTTGGTACTCACGGACTTGGGAGGCATTTCTGGATCCTCTTATAGTTTCTTTGCTTGGACTCCCTGCCCCCTTCCGCAATCGCAAACCGCCTCTCCCACTATCCACTGGTCCAAACCGCCTCTCCCAATGCTTGCTCGTTGGGTCACTCCCTCTCCCCTACCACAATCACAACCCGCCTCTCCCACTATCTAACACTAGTCCAATCCGCCTTCGAAAACTCCAACTATCCATTGGTCCAAACCACCTCCCCCACTACTTGCTTGTCGGGTCAATCCCACTGCTTGCTCATAGGGTCACTCCCTCTCCCTCGCCGCAATTAGAAAATGCCTCAGGTCTGAGGTTGAGAGCAGGTCCAAATCAAGAGCAGGTCACTCCAAATCGATAGCAGGTCGAGAGTAGGTCCAAACCACCTGCCCCACTACTTGCTTGTTGGGTCAATCCCACTGCTTGTTCATAGGGTCACTCCCTCTCCCCCACCGCAATCAGAAAATGCCTCAGGTCTCAGGTTGAGAGTAGGTCCAAATCGAGAGCAGGTCACTCCAAATCGATAGCAGGTCGAGAGCAGGTCCAAATCACAGAGGGTTTATGGGTGTGGTTTATGAAATGCATATGGGATTTTTCTATTTGTTCTATATATATTTTATATAATGTTTTTTTTTTGTTTTTTTAATTTGTTTTTAATTAAATATATATATAACATTATATATAACAATTAAATTTTAATTGTTATATATATATTTAATTAAACACAAATTAAAAAAACCATTGTTATATATTCATGTTTTAATTTTATTTATTCATGTTATAATTTTATTTATTATATATTCATTTTTTTAATTTTAATTGGTTTTTTTTTGTTATATATAATGTTTTTTTTATTGTTATATATAATGTTTTTTAATTATTATCTAATTGTTATATATATAATGTTTTTTTTAATGTTTGTTACATAATCATTGCCATCATCATGATCTTGGTATATGTTGACCATTCTTAACTACCTCCTATAGCCCATTGGCTACTAGGGAAGATAACGAAAATATGCACCCTTCCTCCTCATACTTTCAAGAAGGGGCTTAAAAAATATGGTTCATGCCAGGCTCTAAAAAGTGGAAGGGTCATTGCAAAGGATAAAAGGAATCACCAAAAACTCATGTTGACCTTAATGACTGTGGAAAGATATTTTAGGAATATTTTCTTCATTCATGTGAATTTGGCGATAACTAGAGCGAAGGTCACGATCAATGAAGAATTTATCTCCATGTATCATATAAGAGATAATTAATGACTGGAATGAGAAATTTATCTTTCACTATCAAGGAGTTAAGAGATAAAAAATTGGGACACATGTGCCAAGTGACTTGTTTTTTAAGGACCATGACAACCAAAGAAGAGTACGGGTTGGTACTAGGATGAATGATACCAATAGCTAAGAACAACGATACAATATTTTTAATTTCATATATTATTTTGTTCAAAAGTATGACAATATGATCACACATTGGATGGGAGGATACAATGAAGCAATGAGATGCTATGATCATGCTCTCTCATTTGTAATTCCAATAAATCCATGGTGATATGACATAATCTTATTATCCATTCACACTGAGAACAGTATCACACCCACCCGTTTCAATGGAAAACATGTTAGTTTTCCGGGAGTAATCACCCATTTGAAGCATCGCATTTTCACAACTTCCACCATTTTTCATAGATCTCCCATCAATAATCATTATCTAAAATTTCTTAGTAACAATGATTTCAATTGGTTTCTTGGGAAACTCAACGATGAATGATATATGTGTGGTTCTGCCATTAATCAAGATAATGAATCTTCTCTTCTTGATATAGCCAACCATGTTTAACATTAATGAGGAGAATAAATACTAGTCAAATAATTAAGGGAGATATAGGGTTCTTCACAGGGTTAGGAAGAAAAAATTCCTCGATGATGGGAGGGGATTCCTTTTGAGTTCTTCCATCAAGTCCATCATCATAAATGTCCTCAAATATGTCCACAAATAATTGTTGTTCCTTACATCTATGCTCAAGAGAATATTTTTCATTACAATTGTAGCATAGAACCTTAAGTTGATGTTCCTCCATTTTGTCCTATGCCAACTTATGGACCTTGAAAGGTGGAAGAGGTTGTTGAAGAGCCACCATAGTTGGGGAAAGGAAATGAAATAAAGTTGGGGATTTTGGACTGAGCATAGGATATAACACAGGCATGAAAATAAATATTATTGTCCTCCAACCAAGTAGTAGGGTGGTTCACCTCTAAGTGGGATTTAATTTTCTCCTTAAGACCACTAATAAAGAATTGCTTAAAAAATAATCAATTAATTTTTATGAAAAAACAAATGAACTTTGATGACTCCTATAATGAATTTCATTAGGTAATAAAATATTAAAATAAGGGAAAGTTAGTGCTTCATTTGATCGATCAAACCAACCAATCAGATCTGACCTACCAAACTTGTTTAGAATTACTTCAGAAAAATGAAGTGTCATACTATTGGAAGGGTCGGAAAATGAGAAGTGATTCTTGGTTTCCATTTTGCTAACTAATTGGGTGAGAGAATCAACCATTTTTTGCATGTCCTCTATATTTTACATGTTATGAGTGTTTATCATGGGACCATTAGGTCCATCAAAGAGGTTAGTGATGATTTATCCCAACACAATCAATGACCTAAGAGGATTTCCTTGTGAGGGTCCATAAGCAATGGTACTAGTGAGTCCACAAAAAAATAAGTTATTTCAGAGTGAAACCATGATGATCAAATTACTCCTTGTTGAGTATCATTACATGGTTTTTAATGCTCCATTAATGGTTGGTGTCAGTGATTTTTGAGTCTAGAAACCCTCCCACACCGTCAATGCATGCATCTAGTCTAACCATGCCAAATTTCAGTCCAAGCCAACACATATTTAAAAAAATTCAACGTTGGCCCCATGTATCACATTATTTAATTTATAGGTATGGTTTCTGATGTTGCAATGGTGAGTGTCATTCATTCGAGTCTTGAAACTCTCCCACACCGTCAATGCATGTGTCTAATATCAGACTTCTGACTTCAAAAGAATCCGACGAGATCACTAAACCATCGACGACAAACACCATTGGTTTTTCTAGGTACTAGCTATGTCGGATATCATATAACGATGATGATCATGATGAAGATCATGATGATGATGACGATGATGAAGATGACAATGATGATTAAGACGATCGATGATGACGATGATGATGACGATGTTGATGAAGACAATCAATGATGATGATCGATGATGATGATGATGATGATGATGATGATGATGATGAAGACGATCGATGATGACGATGATGATGAAGATATTGCTAATGATGATGAGGAAGATGATGATGATGATGATGATGATGGTGAGGATGATGATGATGATGTTGATCACAATGATGATGATGATGGTGGTCATGATGACGACTATAAACATGATGCTACTGCTGATGATGATGCTGAAAATGATGAAGATGATGATCAAGAAGAAAAATATGATGATGATGAAGATGATCACTATGATGACGACGACGACGATGATGATGATGATGTTTGAGTCTTGATAATTGTGCATTTCCTTACTAAGATTCTCTTTGTTTCAAGAATAATTTAATATTCTCTACTAAACAGGGCCAACCACGTGAAGGTGGAAGCTCTCATGGCCCCTCCCCCCCCTCACATCACTCTCAATTCCCCATAACCCGACAAAAATATCTATGTACACTAGAAAATTTAAATGTGTTTTTTGACATACTCTAAAACAAGCAATGTTTCTAATTATATCATATAGGAAAATGGAAACTCACTATGAAACAATTAATTTATTATTACTGCATACCTCATAAACTTCAATGGTCTTCATCATCTTCTTCATCTAGGTCATCGTCTGTACTATCATCCGATGATCCAAATTCAACATTGTAAGGATTGGCCATATCATCCTCGTCGTCGATGTCAGTTACGATCAACATGTCATCGTCAATATCATCTTCATGGACATTGTATGATAGTACATCATCTGATTCAATACGTTCTTCGACATATTCTTCTGGACCATGATCATCTAACTCATGTTGATAATGATCATCTTCTGCGGCATCTTCTTCTTCGAGAACGTCTTCATTACCCTCATCAACGTTATACTTTACCGGCCTTCCCCTTGGATCGTGTCTCACAGAAAATGACCAATCCGCTCTACCTGGAACCTCAGGGTAAAATACCTGTTCACATTGGGTTGGAAGAACATAGGGCTCTGTTTCTGGCTCAAACAACCT
The DNA here is from genome assembly GCA_027924585.1 of Larix kaempferi. Classification (NCBI taxonomy): domain Eukaryota; kingdom Viridiplantae; phylum Streptophyta; class Pinopsida; order Pinales; family Pinaceae; genus Larix; species Larix kaempferi. The sequence continues at coordinate 5,201,115 of BSBM01000303.1, read as the reverse complement.
TGTATTTACCATGGTAAAACCATTATCATGTTCAATAATTGTTCTATCGGGATCACGTTGATTCAATCGACACCCGTACCATTTGACAACGAATAGAAATACCTTGAAGGAGTTAAAGTCACACTGAAGAATGTCTTCCAGATACCCATAGTATCGATTTTCAGATAGTTCTAGATGTCTGTCACTTCTAGAAGAAACATTGGTCACCTCAAAGACTGCAGATATCCCACAATCAGATGTTTTCTTTGTTTCATCCAACTTTTTGATGTGATATCTACATCCATTGCACCACATAGCCTTATGGTGTTTTACCTAGTACAACAAGCCATACAGGAAAAGATTACATAATGACACCATATTTATGATAAAGTAGTGCATGTTTATTATAATGCCATAAAAGGAAAATAACCAGCGTGATGTACAACAACAATATTTAAAAAAAAAAAAAAAATAGTGCCATTGATTAATATGCTTACCTGCTTATCTTTTAAACCTCTTGCTAAATCGATTTCCCTTTGTGTTAGATTGGTGTCTCCATTGCGATGTGCAGCTTTAACCAATGAAGCCACACCTTCCCATGATATTCCATGACCAGATTGTTCACATTTTTCGATCCATACCTTCATCCAGTCAAGATTGTTTGCGATGTATAAATGAATCACATCCCACTCTCAGCCAACTGTTTGATGACAATAAAATTAAAATTCAATGAAAATGTATATTAGTCACTTAAAAAAGTATATAATTACACTATAAAATGATGCAAAATACTAAATAAAAAAATAGAATATATATAAACATAAAAATCACCAATGAAATGTGTTATATTACCTTTCACCTTTCTCGATCTACCTTTCCCCTTTGGGTACTCCCCTTCGAAATCGTTTTTGGAGTCTGGATCACAAATGCGACGTAAATTGAGCTTCGACGCCAATATAGGAAGATATTCACTAATGTACAACATGTTTTGGTATACCATATATCACTCCATCATAGAACCCTCAACATATGCTCGTTGTATGACCAAACCCTTCATAAATTTCAAGTGCCTCTCAACCATCCACATGGACCTTGAGTGCGCAGGTCCACACAGTTCAATCTCCTCAACTTGGTGTATGAGGTAGTGTTCCTGTGCATTGAAAAACACTGAAGGTAGATGCTTCTGCATTTCACACATGAGACGAGGAATTTCTCTCCTCCAATACTTTATGTCTTCTTTATGGAATTCTTTAGATGATAACCATGTACAAGTGACATGACAACTGGCCAATCAAGAGATTAAAGACAAAAGTCATTATATTACGTAACATGAAGTAGAGAATGAAAATCAAATTAAGAATAAGTTGTATGTTGAATTAAACAAGTAGTAAGCACATGGAAAAATCACCACTTACCTCATGTATTTCCCGAGACTATATATTATTTGCTTGACATTGTTGTCAAAGTTGTCCGGGATAGAGAGAGGTAGAACATACTGTAACAATAATATAAAAATAGTTTTAGTATATCGAAAAAGCGTACTAGAAAAAGAAAAAAAATAATTATTAAATGCATACCATATTAATTATTACCTTCTTGAAGACATGCCAATCGTGCGTTTTCACCCCCATGAAATCACCTTTCTTTGTTATGATATTCTTCATGTTCGCACAAAATCTGGTGGGAAATTTAATTTTTCGAATGACTTCTTTTACAACATTACTTTGCTGGTCCGTTAACATCCATGGAAGTGAGTTTATATTAATTTTCTCTCCATTGCTATGAAATTGAATGACGTCTTTCATTTCAGGGTTGTTATCTTGAATGTCTTTGCAAATTTTGACAATTTTTTCTGTCACTCCTTCCATCCAATATTTGCCATAATGTTTCAGTCACATTCTTTCTTATATGCATTGTATCAAATAGATGAGCAATTTGTAGGTGCTCATAATAGGGAAACCTACTAAACTGTCTAGGATAACTTTTCATTCCTCGTGGAATCCCATTAATGCCTTCATGATGATCACATGAACGACAATGATGAAATTAAATATTAAATCAATGTCAATTACACTAAACAACACACAATATAATAAAATACAATATGATCATATACAATGATTGATTATATGTACCTTGACGATTTCTATTATATTGCAACTTCCATAGCTTAGGTGTCATTCTCTTTGGTTTTAATGTAGTCTCTTGCTTGCCATTGAAAAGATGTTTTTTGGTAGTTTGATACCTGTGATTCTTGGAGAGGAAGTGCCTATACTCATCAAACACCTCCTTTCCTAAGATTTTTGAACAACGATATTTGATCTTAGGACCACAAACTGGACAGGCAAATTTCCCCTTTGTCTGAAGACCTAAATAAAAAGATGGAATATCAATATTAATGTCTATTATAATTATATAAAAAATGACTGGATTATTTAGGAAAACATGCATGCATATTATATTAACTAGTAGTTCGTAAAATTAAATGCAACTAAAGTGGAACTTATAATTACATACCACAGAAATGGGTTAACCCTGGGGCATCATGTATTGTCCATTCAAGCATTGCATGGAATTGGAATTGCATTTGTCGTATTGGTCTAGATAAGTCATACATAGTGATGCCATTCCATAACTTCAGTAGCTCGTCAATAAGAGGTTCGATATATACATTCACATCTTTGACTTGGTACTTACCTGATTGATTTGAACATATAAAATAAATATTCTCATTATGATACGTACCATTTAGATATATAAACCATAATTCACAATAGAAAAAATTTAAATATATATATAACATTATGAGACAAAAAACGACAAATGAGAATATACCATTGCAACAAAAAAAACTGCAGTGTTCGTACCTGGAATAATCATCGACAACATTATGTGCTCCCTCTTTATTGTCAAGCATGGAGGAATGTTGTTGTTGATAACAAAAATAGGCCACACCGAGTAAAAAGATCTCATCTCTGCGAAAGGATTGACACCATATGCTGCCAAAGAAATCCTAATATTACGAGGTTCGTCTTTAAAGTGAGGCCATTTTTCCTCCATATCTCTAAATGCAGACCCATGTGTAGGCATCCGAATAATGTCATCTTGACTTCTGTTCCATGCATGGTAATCCATAAACTGCACTATGTTTTTGCACCTGAACAGTCGTTGCAAACGGGGAATAATGGCAATATAACGTAGAACATTGCAAGGAACCTTTTTAGTTACTTGATCTGTGCGATATCTACTGATATGACATTCAGGACATTCTGTTTCAAATTCATGCTGGTTGTAATAAAGAACATGATCATCGGGGAATGCATGAATTGCTTCATACTGCATTCCAATTTCTTTTATGATGGCAGATAAATCTTGATATGTGCGAGGTAAAATATTTGAAGGTGGTAACAAATATTCACCTATCATGCTACAACAAATTAAAATAAAAATCTAGTTAGTATAATACGGAAATAATATTAATGAAACAAATTTCATCCACAGTAATTTGACTTATATATGAATTAACAATAAAATACATGACAATCATATATATTTTGTGATGGAATATATTACATACCTTAACATCCGTGTGACTGATATGTTTGAAAGACCATTCATAACCTTCAAGTTCATTACCAACAATATAGAAGAGAGAAGATTTGTCTTGGAGCCATCATAAAGGGGTTCATATGCCTTGTCAAGAAGAGGTATATCATGAATATCATCAAAATGTTCATCATTTTCATGATCATCATCATCATCCATTCCAACATTAAATCAATCATGGATCAAAGTATTTGTAACATCATCTTCAACTATGTTATCAGTATGATCATGTTCTTCAATGTGATCATTAACTTGTTCTCCATTAATATTCATAGCTCCATGTTCCTTTGCTACTTGTTCTAGAAGCACTTGCTGATCCGGACGATATGTCGCAGGATGTTTTTCCTTTATAATTACATGCAACAATCAATAGATAAAAGTTAATATAAGAAATTCAAACGCAAAATGTAAAAATTTATGTGATACATTAAAAATTTAACAAATTTTGTACTGTTGGGATGAAAAGAACAACAACCAATTGTACTGTTGGTAAAAAATAATAAATATTATAATAATACATAAGAAATATTATAATAATACATAAATTTACAAAAGCAATCAAAATAAAAACATATATAATGCAAAACTTACAAATGGATGGTATTCATGTCCCCCCTCGGCGTGCCCATGCTCCCTAAAATGTTTTGTTGCTTTTGTGATCAAAATTCTTCTCCTCTTAAAGCCTCTACATTGATTACATGGACAATATCATTTACCATCACCCCTTCTTTCAACTCCTTCCCACAATCTAGCAAGCAATTGTTGATTTTGTTTGTCTGGATCAGGAATATTCGTAGTTGACATTTTCTCGTAAAGAGCTTAAATGAAGATTATCGATCTTATAAAATGAAGCTCCAGAGTACTTTGCTCACTTGAATAACAAAAATAACGAAAAAAAGTACGCCGAACAAAAAAAACATCTTCAAAACATGTCGGAATGGTTTGATATTTATAAATTTTAAAAGTAAAAAAGTCAAACCTACGTCGGATATCTGACGACACTAATCTAGTTACCGTTGGGAAAAAATCCGTCAAATATCCAACCTCTTTGGGTTCGAAATGGAGTCGGTTATCCGACATCCAAAGCATTAGATACTTGAATAGGCGTTGGATATTCGCAGAGCCGTCGGATAGCCTACGAGCCTTGTCGGATATTCAAAAGTAAGTCGGATATCCGACGGACACCTCTCGAAATTAAAAAAAAAAACAAAAAAAAGTAATTTTGAAAGAAGAATCCGACAACACAGTCCATTTCGTCGGAGGTCATCGGATTTGCTCGTTGGATTTTGGGTTCAAATCTACTAGCGATTATATAAAAAATGACTGGATTATTTAGAAAAACATGCATGCGTATTATATTAACTAGTAGTTTGTAAAATTAAATAATGTCAGGTGACCATGGATACTCATTGAAAGAGCAGGGGATTAGAAGATCGTGGGGTTGTAAGATCGAATGGTGTGACATTGTAGTATCCACTGACTACAACCCTACAAAATTAATCTCATACCTTGATTGACATCAAGTTAATTGGGACAACTACTCTCTTTGCATCAATTGCATACAACACCACTAGTCACACTAATCTTAGCACCCACAAAATAGTGGGGTTTGCAACCAATTTTGTGGTGTGGGCTACAACAATATGAAACAGGAGGAGATTCAACTGATCTTTGATCTCCGAAAGGAGGTGATAGAAATGAATTTTTAGATGGAGCACATGATTTGTATATAGTAGGCTCATATGGACATCCTTAATAACATACATGGAAAGAATTCACAATCAGCTCAAGCACTTGCCATCATCCTATAGTCATTAACACAAGAAGCCTCCCCCTAGGGGCATCAAGAATCAAACTCTGTTGGGTTGCTTGTTATGCTAGTGGTCTTAGTATTGTGTCCCCTGGTATCAGTTTGCGTCCTCTCTGTTTATAGGATCCTTTAGTTAAGCTAGTTTATTTGGTTTTACTATATGCAACTGATGAGGACTATACTTAGCAATGATAGAAAATCTATGCTCAGACATTCTTTTGAATCTCATTTTGCATCCACACCATTATGTAGGGCATGGCCGGACCATGTTCTGTAACTAAAATTGTAACTTTTTCACCTTTTTTCATTAATATAAAATATTACTTAAAAAATAATATCTATGTTGGGCATAGCTGGACTATGTTCAGTAACTGAATCTGTACATTTTTCTCCCTTTTTTGTTAATAAAAAGTATTAGTTAAAAAAATAATATCTATGTATAATACATAGTGAAGATCTCAGACTTTGTTTTGGAACTTCCAAGCTACTTTATATGGAAGATTTCAAATCACGAATGACTAATTTTCTTGCCTTTTATTTTGCACTTTATTCTCATGGTAAGATTCAATCATCCTTATTAAAATTTAGCATGTTGATCAAAAACTTGCTCAAGGAATCATGTATGTTTTCTAGTACATCAAATTCCAGGCCTAGTCATCTCTTGTTGGACGTTTCATATTTGGAATATGTATTGTACTGAACTGTATTATTACATTGGGATTTAAATTATAAAAAAATACATTCTAATATGGAAAATTGGTAACAATGTGTTACAAAAAACATCCAGTCATGGCAAATTGGAAATGATATTGTTCAGATTAAGTACAATCTACAATGTTTTTGTCAGGCACATGATCAATGTTTTTGAATTACATTGCATAGTTTGCTGGAAAAGTTTTGGAATATGTACTATATTGTATTGTATTATTATATTGTAATTTAAAAGCATGGTGATATATTAAAAAATATATATATATATATATGGCAATGGTATTGATCAGATTAAGTGCAATCTACAATGTTTTTGGCAGGCAAATGATCAATGTTTTTGAAGTGCATTGCTTGCATATCGCATACCTTGAGACAATTTGAAGATAAAATTTTTTTGTGTGGATAAGTTGGTGTCAAACGACGTTGTGAGTAAGGTGGTTGTAGCGAAGGAAACAAAGTTACATTTTAAAAAAAAATTACCCTTCAAAATCATATATTGGAATCATGAAAAATAAAAAAAATCAAGTTACCCGCCATGTTAAATCAATTTTCGTATGCCATTCAAATTCATTCCTCCACAATAACTACGCCACCCTCATATTAATTGTAAACAATATGCGTTGTATAGATATGTTATAAATTGGGCCCATCTTAATTACTTAGAAATTAAAAATTAATTTAGCTGTAGATTGTACACTTCGAAACATAAGTTATTTAATGCAATAAAAAATATTCCAAAATATTAACCTATGTTAAACCCATTATCGGTTAGAATTTTCCGTTGGGTAACTAGTCTTTCCTGAAAAAACAGATTGGGTAATTCACAATCTTGATCGTAAATTTATGTGATTTCATTTTTTTAGGTTAAAATATTTTCCATAAGTTGACTCAACTACCTTTTTAACACTAAAAAATAATATTTTCAAAATCATGTATGCAATTCTAGCCAGTCAAAGAAAGCATCTTTTGAGATTCCTTGATTAATATTTCTAATGATTTATGATACATGGTAGAAGTAGGTAAAATATTATGATAAATGTTAAGGACCTTAAGCTCCATCCCTAGAGCTTCAACTTGTGCTTCATTAACCATTTTCGATTCAAAACCCCAACAATCAGTCACCTTAATGAAAGATGCATTCCATCTAATTTCTAGACCTCTAGAACGAACCATTACATATGAAGCAATAAATTGTTAGTCCTTAAAAAGAACTTTTAGGGTTTTTTCAACTTGTTCCCCTTCGCCCAATGTTTCCTAAATAAGTAAAATATATGGAGCACTAGTAAGAACTAGTCTCCTTAATGATAATTTTTTGGACGGGTTTGCTAAACCTCTATAATTAAAATAAAGAACCTTCATTTAGGAACCCTTTCAAGGGTTCTCGCTACTCTAAGCGCCCTACTATGGAAGTTTCATCTGTCGAAAGCTAATTCAAGCCTAGCTTTGCACTGCTCTTTTGATAGTTCTGCTTTCCTTCCCTACTTATTACCAACACCAAAGTTCTCAAAATTTTGACCCATCCCCCCTCAAACAGGATGACTCTCGGGAAGATAAGACCTGGGTCTCAAATTGTACCAAACAAAATCCTAATTTGAGTTCTTTGAGAGTTCACATTCCATGGTGATTAAAGGTTGTGATTTCATACAATCATCCCAAATGATAGGTCAAGGAATAGTGCTAGTGGGTGGGATCAGAGTAAGTGTTTCCAATTAATCCACAATTGAAATTGAAGAGGGATGGTGTGAACTAATTTAATCTTATAAAGGACAACAAGGATAAAATGGAAATGCAAGAGGGGCCTTGATACTTGTATCAGTCCTATATAGACAACCCACATTATCTAATGCTTGTTCATCCTTCAAAAGCACCATCCCTCCAATATATTATGGAAGACTTGAGCCCAAAAAATGATCAAGACTTGATGGGCCTTCAATTTGAGTCAGTTATACAAGTATACTACCAAGAACCTCATCTTTTCAAATACCCCCTTTGAATTTTCCACTCTTTGTTGCAAGACTTCCTGAATCAACTGGATATGAGGCCAAAATTTGCTTATTTGAGTCATTTGAAGCCTTGGATTATTTCTTGGTCGAAAATTGAGATAATATAAATCAACAAGATGACCATATTGATCGCATCACCTACAATGGAAAGGAATTCCTTCATAATCCAACTTTTGAATGAGGGTGACTAGACCCCTTTTGATTTCCAAATAATTTTACTTCCCTTTTCGAGTATCAATCGTAATCAGAATCCTTGGCACTAACATTTACCTTGTCTCTGCAAAGGACATATTAGCCTCAAGGAACTCACCCAATAAATTTCCAATTCTTCTAAACATATCCAAAGACCAATACTCAAAGGGCGATCCAAGGATCTGATCCCATAATAAAACTATATCTAACTACTCACTATAGGCATCCAAAAGAGGGGACCATTGCTTCAGATCCATTAGGGCCACACATATACACCAATTCTTTTTTAGAATCCACTATGCATCCTCTGCTTTCTAAAGGAGAAAAATAAACCAACCTTTTTCCAGAACTATGACTTTTGATATATATCGAAATTGTTGCCTCCTCTAAGATGCAGTCAAATCTATGAGCATTTTAACATTTAAACATTGACCATGCACCTATCCAGTGATAGTTGTCTCCTCCATATTAACAACACTATGAAGCTGAATATATTCTCCGACTACAAGTTTTTTACTTCAAGATTTGTTTTTTAAAACCCATTGCTTCTTCTAAGACCTTTGGTCACCTTATTTAAAACCAATTAAGACTAAAATATGCTCTTGTACTTTGATGGAATGCCAACTCTCATCAGCCAAAGGGTTCTGAACCCTTTCGATATCCACCTCTAAAGTATGAAAAACCCTAACTAAATAATGACTTCAAGAAACCCTAATGGATTCAATAAAAAGACGTTGGATAATGCTAAAATACCATTTGGATCTATAGTAATATTGGCCATAGAGCCTGAAATATGAGGACATGGATTTGAGAACCCCTTCATAAAATGAAATGATTCAAGACCCTCGCATCCCTCTAACATGGTAAACTTGAATACACTATGCATATCTGCATCCACCTATATTAGAACCAATCCAAGGGAACCAAACCAAATATCATATAGTTGGAAATTATCCATACATGTTGTGGCCCATGCTTGAATTCAGGAGTCAGGGAGAGTTTCCACGACTATCCTTGTCGACATCTGAATGACCAAGACACCGCTATCTATTTCCATCAACATTACTTTTTTGGAAGAGTTTCCTTAATAATAGCAGATCCTATCTCCACACCTAGACTCACCTCTACCTTTTTCCTGCCAAGTGGCAAATCACAGGTATTTTATCCCTCATAAGGATTAGAGGAATAATCTCAAAGCTCCTCTTCCTCCTCCATGTTGTTTTTAATTTCGAGAAAGACATTTTAGCTCATTTGATTGACTGCAATTCCATCTCATCACCAAGTTATTAAGAATGTTTTACTTATTGATGAAAATTTTCATTTTTAAAGATACATATGTAAATTAAAATAGTTAGAATAAACAAAACTATCAATATGATAACGCTTGTGTTATTGACAAAAGTTTAAATGAAAACAATTTAATTTCATTCAATTTTACAGATAAAATAAGTAAATTAAAAATAAATAGTTGCACAAATAGGGTGGGTTTATTTATATGATATTTTAAATCAAGGATTGTCTAAAAGGAAGCTCAAAGCCTAAATTGCTATTTTCTATTTTACTCTGAACGATAATATAATATATAGTACATTATTTTGATAACCATTTTTAATGTTCCACATGGGTAATAATATGCTACATAGGATACATAGTATATTGCAAGGTAATCATAAGGTGATTTAGAACTTAATTATTATGAGTGAAATCACTAACAATTTTCCCTTAATCATATGTCCATACGAGAGTACTAGAAAAGAAACATAGACTAGTGAAAATATTGGTAACATATCCAAGTCTTCAACTTGATATTCATGGTTTTAAACCCCATGATTCTTGATAAAGATATTCTTGAAAAACCATCAAAAGTGGATGCTAAATACCTAGTCTAGATAAATAATTGTGCAGCAAATGAGGTAGATATCCTCCATTTTTTCACTGATGTGATCCCAAAACCAATGAGACAAAACCTTGATGAGATGTGAATTGGTTGCAATTCCAAAAAATATCAAATCCTAAAAATGCTATATTATCAAGTATGAAAAGTGAAAGTACGAAAGAGTCATCTATCCCTTTCAAGATTTGAAGGCCAGCCTTGTCAATTTCAAAGACTAAGTCCAAAGAATATTAAGCAAACAAATTTGTTCACTGCTCGCAGAAAATGACACAAAAAAATGTGGGTGCAAACTTTTCCATGACACTTTTCTATTTGGTTATTCTTCATTTGCATTTATATGTGTTCTTGTTTGTTGTTTTATATCTATCTTTGCAACTTGTGGGATAGTAAGTGGTTAATGAAAATATCCTAATAAGTCATGGATGCCTGACAAGCTATAGAGTTATGCTTAAGCCCCATGTTTAGAGTTTTGTGAGTGTTTAATTGTTGACATCTTATTTCACATAATGAACTTGTAGATTTGTTTTTCTAAATATAAATCAAATTCAAATTATACTAACAAATATCTTTATCTCTTAATTTCCATGATCTAAATTTTGGCATTTTTTATGTTATGTATTGTAGTGTTGGTACAAATGAGATTTTTTTCAACGTCACTATGCTTGTTGGTATATACTATATAATTGATATATATTTTGAAAAGAACAAAGAGTACTTTGTTATGCTTTATTATAAAATATGATTTTTTTTATTACTAGAACATAAATAAAAATAAGAACTTTCAAGTCTTTAAACAATGTTATAGGCATAGTTTAGCTAATAAGTAATGACTTGGTTCCTGGCAGGTGCGGGAGGAATCATTTATGACTCTAAGGGGAACAAGTAGAAGGAGTATGCTTGGGGAATCGGGCGAAAATCAAACAATGGAGTGGAATGGTTGGCCTTAATAAAATGTATGGAAATAGCTAGGAACATTGGCATCGATGAGCTGGTGGTAATTGGCGACTCACTAATCGTCATCAGTAAAGCAAAGAATTTGACGAAGAATCACAATCTCTCGACCTTAAAGAATCATTCCCTACTGAAATGCCTGGTTAAAGAATTCAAAGCCATCAATTTCCTTCATGTGTTGAGATCCTTCAATCAGTCAGCAGACATCATGGCTAATAAAGGCACAAATTTTAGTTGTGGCATCCTGGGGAGTGACCAACTGATCCATGAAAGACATTGGATCCCCTAAACAAATCCTTGCTGATTATAGTATGATTGGTTTAATAAATATAAGGAGCATGGAGGAGGTCCTTCTCCACGTTGATACTCGCCATCATGGTTTCGTGACTAGTGGTGATCCTATAAATTCTTACAATGGCCGGCGGGCATTCATTGTCCCTCGCCTCAAAACATTCTTTTGGACTTCCTCCCATGCCACATTAACTGCTTGCAGGCATAGAGTATGTTGGGGACATTTGGCTTCCATGCGGTGGATTTGCAGGACGATATCGCTATATTAATTGGCATGTGGGAGGGAACTAGCATCATTTCAAATTCTAATTTTGTGTTCAACTTGAAGATGAGATAGGGCGTCTGTGCTATGGGAGAATTCAAAGCTCAAGCCTGGGACTATGAGGCGTCTCAGTGTCTCCGGTGAAAGATATCCCTTTGGAAGCGCGAAAGGCTCTCCAATATGGTGGATTCGCAAACCTGTTCCGGGCTGGATAGCAACCAAGAGATGGACGAAGACCTCCTGGTTAACTCCCACTTTCACGCTTCTTGTCAATTTGACTTCCTGGGGATGGAAAGAAAATGGGTCACACCAATGGTGAAGAAGGAGCATCAAAAATATGGTTTCCCTCATCTGCTTGAAAGAAATTCCAATCCGACGGAAGTTGTCAACGAGCTCAAGAACATGGAAGACCAAATTCGTTTACTTCGCAGTGAGAATTTGGATTTGAAAAGGGCCATCACCCTCCTTTTCTCCTTGGCTCAAGCCACGCACTTGGAAGTAAGAAACTGCAGCAGTCAGGGGAAAGCAAGGCCTGAGGAAATAAATGACAAGGTATGCATTGGGAAAGCAGGGCCTGAGGAAATAAATGGCAAGGTATGCATTGTCAATATGAACTCAATATTTGAAGAAATCAGCAGAAATTTCAAAGAAGTGGAAGCGAAATTGGATGGTCTGAGATCTGATGTGGGAAATATCGTCTTGCACTCAGGTGGAGACTCAGCAGCAAGACGGCATGAAGATACCTTGGAAGACACTCTTCGTCAGCTCTAGTCTCCTGGCTCTGAATCTTTTGTATGAACAACCTCTTAGTGCCTTGTGTCTTAGGAAGGCTTGGAACAGGTTTTTTGATCTTTTTAGAAAGAAGTTGTACCTTACATAGTTCTTTGATCTTTGGGTTTTTGTTTTTGGGGGGAAGACCGGCACTCCACCTTACATAGTTCTGTTTTGTTTTTGCATACTTTTACTTGATCAATTTGTTAGAAGTTGAAGTTACAGTTTCCATAGATTAGGGAAGTTTAATGTTACTTTCAGAATATTCAAAGATGAATAAGGAGTTCTGGATTCTGTTCTCTTGTGGGAGTAATCCTTCACCAGTTATATGTAATCTCTATCTTCTTTTATATAATCAAAAGCTCTTTAGCCATTTCTGTGATAAAAAAAAGTACCAGCTATATGTAATCTCTATCTTCTTTTATATATTTTATATAATCAAAAGCTCTTTAGCCATTTCTGTGATAAAAAAAAGTACCAGCTATATGTAATCTCTATCTTCTTTTATATAATCAAAAGCTCTTTAGCCATTTCTGTGATAAAAAAAAAGTAATAACAACGAGTAATCACTTGGTTTGTATAGGATAAAGACATGACAAATCTTGGTTAGCTAATATCACAATCAAGAACCATAGTTATACACTTTATGTTGACAAATCTTGGTTAGCTAATATCACAATCAAGAACCATAGTTATACACTTTATGTTGACAAATCTTGGTTTGCTAATATCACAATCAAGAACCATAGTTATACACTTTCTGTTGATAAGCTTCAAAACCTAAGAACTTAGAACTTAGCTAAATAAAGCTATGGAAAATGACAAAAATGGAAAATGACAAAAAAATGAATTAATATTTTTTTATGTTAATTTGCATTTACTATGATAACATTACTTATATTATCTCTGTACTTGTTTATTTGTTCAATAGAACTTAGCTAAATAAAGCTATGGAAAATGACAAAAAAAATGAATTAATATTTTTTTATGTTAATTTGCATTTACTATGATAACATTACTTATATTATCTCTGTACTTGTTTATTTTTTCTAAAAACATTCTAGTTTTGTATACTTGTTTTTCATAATTACAATACAATTTCGATTTAATAATATTTAATGTTTGTATATTTTAATTATTATAAATACACTTACAAAATGCTGTACTTTTACAAAATCAAATTTAAGAATCAATTTAAAAATTCTCGCTCATGTATAACTCAAGTACTTCATTAAATCTAATTCAATTCACATTAATCCTTATGTATATTTAAAAACAAACATCAAATGAAAAATTAATATATGCTTATCTAATATTATTAGTACTAATAACAATGATATATATAATTCTAATATTTAAAATAAATATTAAAATCTTTTATGTATATTTAAAAACAAACATCAAATGAAAAATTAATATATATTTATCTAATATGTACTAATAAAAATGATGTATATAATTCTAATATAGTTTTAATTAATTACTATATTACTATATTAGATATAATAAAAGCTAACTTATCAATGATATTAGATTTATGTATTATTATTATATATACTAATTATAACAGCATATTATTATTATAATTATTATTGGTAATAGTATTAATAATATTAACAATATTATATGTACTAATTTTATAGGTATATATTATAATATTAATGCTAGATAAGGTAAGATAAATGGTTCATTTGTTTGTATGTGTGTTTAATTCATTAATTCCAGCTAAATCTCAATGGTTATATATATATATATATATATAATCTCTTAATTATTCCACCTCCATCTATTTGAGCTATCTTTCTATGAGTTTTAATTAGATATCTCATGATGAGTGGAGTGTCCTGATGAGTGGAGTGTCCTGGAACCACCAAACTCTAATATAATAAATCACACATAAATTTCTCAACTACTTTCCAACATATCTTATAGTCATGATTTGAATATAAGAAGTAAAGATTAAGCATGTTTTACTTGTTGAAGAAATCTTTCAGTGTTAAAGATACATATGTAATTAAAATAGTTAGAATAAATAGAACTTTGAATATTAAAATAGTTAGAATAAATGGAACTTTGAATATGATAACTCTTCTTGTTTAATGTATCATAACATACATTTTTGTTTCTATTTGAGTTCCAATGCATGATTAATTTTACTGCTGCAATTTTCACTGTAATTGAACTTTTCTGCTCATTATTTTCACTATGAGGTATTCTCAGCTCTTTGATTTGTTGTGTTCTATAATTTCACAAAGGTCACTAGAAGAGGTGAGCATGTGGAGGTTTTAGTGGATGTATTTTTCCGATGCATTTATACATTCCAACCGTACCAGTGTGTTATATATTATAAATCACATCGGGGCATCTTGTAATCAGGAAAATTGGTACATGGTTTAATAAAAAAAAATTACCCCACCAAAAAAATCATTTTTACGATTATATAGTGCTTTTGAGCCCAACAACATCAGTTCTGTAAATCACCTACTTAGATACCCTAACATCCATGCTCCACTTGGAGGCATTGCTCGCTCCCATTGGTTGCTGACTACAGTTTGAATTTTTCCAAATGGTAGGGAAAATTTCAAATTTTACATACATCGCCACGATGCCTCCCTGATGCACATGTGACCAAGTAAATTGATTTTTAATTCACTATTTAATTATTTAGTTGATTAAATTTGATAGTTCATCTTTCTTTTTCCCAATTTTCAAAAAATAAAATAAAAACTCTACATAGTGCATTCAAGTCATTAGGCTTGCACCACTACATGGAGAAGCTTGTAAATTTACAGGGTGCATCGGGGTCTAGTAGCGGTTCGTTTACGTCAAGGGCGCACTGCATACATGGTGCACTATATTTTTAGCACACTGATTAACATAATTTTTAATATAAATATATAAATATAATACCGGTGCATAATATAAATACAACAAATTACGGGTTTGTAACGTGGACAATGTCTTGGTCATTTAAATCCCATCTCATTCCCAACAAATAACAAATCTCAAATTTTTTATCTTTATTGAAAAATTAATACGAGTTATCATTATCATCTTTGATATGTTGATCGTAATATTTCAACTTTATTTTTTTTCACACATAAAATACCCGCTTCTTATTATTCTTTAAAATAAAAAAAGAAATATGTTGTTACAATTATCATCCTCATACTGATAAAAAATGTTGATCTATGCTTGAATTTTCAGTCAACATTTCAATATCGCTTATAATCCCTCACCAAAAAGAACATAACAGACCCATAAAACTATTATTGTTTATTAAGACATTCAAAAAATAACTATGTTTTACCAGTATCATAGAAGCTATACTATGATAGTCTTATTTAAATTATACAATCATCCATAAACACAGGTGAGAACCTCAAAACTATAAACAGAACCCTGAGAATATATGGAGTTATGCTAGTACTCCTCATATAGCACTATACTAGGAGAAAACTCAGTTCCTTTCTTAGATAATCCATCAACAACATTATTCAATTCTCTGTAAATATCATAGAAAGATATGTCATTAAAAGTTCCAGTAAGTGACCATAACCTTGAACACCAGTGCCGCAAAGACAGAATTTGAATACTTGTGCCCCCATAAGCCCAATCTAGGATGACTTTGGAATCTTCATGTACTTGTATAACATCAAGATCAGTGTTATCTAAGAAAAATGCAATAAGCCCCGTAATGCCAATAATTCTACGCGGATGTTGGTATCTGACTCACACCGCATGCATAGATGAAAATAATGAAATTGACTGATTTTTGAAAACATTACACTCCCACATTGCCCCACTTGGGAAACACCATAAAAGAAACCCACAATTGTATCCAAGAGAAGGAAAGTTAAATGCATGATTCTACACACCTTAAGTTTCTCTTCTTTAAGATAGTCTTTGTAAAGCCTCAGGATTTTGGAGCAAGTTAGAGAAGCAACATATTTCTTGTTATCAAATATGGAAGAATTTATTCAACACCAAATTCCCCAACATATAAAAATAGGCAATTCTTTATGCTTGGACATATTATTGACCCATTGCAACAAATTGTCTACAACTATCGAATCTCCCCAAGTATTTGAAATGTGCAATAAACCAATGAATTTTCTCCAAACTTCAATATAGAATGTGCATTTTACAAATAGGTGAACAATAGAATCACCATCAACTTGACATAGATGACAGATATTAGGACCCATCTAGCCTCACCTAATCATGTGATCCCATGTAAAAATTATGTTTTCTAGACTTAGCCTGGATATGAAACATTTTAATTTTGTAGGAAGGTTCCATTTACCCATAGAAAAATTATTTAAGATTGCAATTGCATAACCATATTTCGCACATACCTATCCATTTTTTGTGTTCCATGTCCATACAAGTTTATCTTCATTTTCTTCTAGTCTAATACTTGCTTCTTTGATATTATCAATGTAATTTTCTCATTAGGAAACAAAAGTTCCAACGAGTCCCACCTCCTCAATATTCTTCCAATATTATGAATTGTTATTATACCAACCACGATTCTTGATGTCTACAAGATTCCTATACCCTTCATCATGTAAAATTGACTTCAAATTTTCAAAGAGATTATAGCTTATTCTCCCTCAGTGAAAGGGCCAATCCCCAATGATGCATGTTTTGCATTTCCCACTCTCCAAGATAACCATCTTCCAATCCAATGAAAAGATATAACAAATCCTTTCTAGAAAACTGAAGCACACTCCACATCTTTTTGTTAGGAACCCATGTCAACCCTTCTATTTACTTTGTTAGTATATTGTTGTTGGATGCATATGCTTTGTAAGTCGTCCCGTAGTAGTTGTTGATCCATAGTTTGTGTTATTGTTGTTTGGCGCATATGCTTTGTAAGTCACCCGTAGTATTGTTGATCCATAGTTTGTAGTGGCCCATGGTTTTGACCCATAGTATTGGCACCCAGACTTAGTATATAAGTGTGTGTTGAGACCTATGAAGGCATGGTGAAGTTATTTGTATTGAGCTTGCTCAAAGGAGGTTGCCCCCTCGAAGTGGCCTGCGATCAATATAAAAGTCATTCTGAGTTTTGTTATTTCTGTTATTTCGTGTGTTTTCATTAATTAATTATTGAAGGTTCTTCACATCTGATATCAAGGCACTTTCTTGGGCTCGTTGGGTGGAATTTCTGCCAAATTTTTTTTTCGCATTTGTTGCAAGTTCGGATCTGGGAATAATCCCTATCCGCTTAACTATGGGAAGTACTTGGGCATAATCCCTAAAACTCATTGTGAGGAGTACCACGGGAACCCCAAAGTAGCTGGCCCATTGAGAGGACCTTCCAGTGAAAAGGGCAACGACCCCTACCTGATTGACTAGTTCCCACCCGTGAGGTAAACCAAGAGCTGTCGTTTGTGGAAAAGCGGTTATTAGTTTTACCTGAGCCATGGAGTGAGGGGTACTGCTCCAATACGCAAGCTGTCAGACAACATTGGTGGCCGAGTGAAACCCCTAAATTGTTAGGAAGCCGCACATACTTGGGGTCCATATCTATTTTTAGCTGAACTATTTCCGAACACTTCCCCGCCATTTCAGATTCAGCCGTTTCAGATCCATTCTGAAAGCCATTCCAGATCCATCCGTTTCAGATCTAAGTCGTTTTCGATCAATTCGGCGTTGTTTCAGACCATCTGTTGCCGATCCCTTCCACGCCGTTTCAGATCCAATTGTTTTGATCCCTTCTGCGCTGTTGCAGATCCGTTTCTGAAAAAAAAATTATAAAATTTTGTTTTTTCGCCACATCTCCCTTGATTTAACTCCGTTTCCCTTGAAACTTCCCATACACCCCTACAATCACCTTCTACATATTTCATTCCTGAGGATACTATCCCAAATTCTACTTCCCAAAGCCAAAAATCTCACATTTGTCTATTTTTACGGTTTGCCATAACTTCTTCAATTTTCACCCACTCGCCTCCAAATTTTGCCATTGTGTTCATTCCCTATTTTTGCTTCTTTAACCCTCTTTGACAAATTTTCTCATTCTTTCACCCCGCTTCTGAAATCCCCATTTTTTGCTTCCCTGTCCATCAGAAAGTGTCCAAAACCTAGTCAAACTCCAATTACCCATCCAAGTTTTTCCCAACTCCAAATTTCCCTTTACTAAGTAAGCTTTTGTTTGTGTTTTTCTATCCATTCCAAAAAAAAAAAACTCCTAGTTATGGTTGACACCCGCGCAGAAAGAAAAACCATGGAGGAAGCACTTGCAGCCATCCAAACCAAACTCCAAGATCTGGATGAAAAATTTCTCATCCTCCATCTTCAACATTCAGCCATGAACAATCACCGACAACAAGAATCTTCTGTAGCCAATGGGTTCTCTTCTTCCAACAATTTTCGTGGTCCGAAGCTTGAATTTCCTTGCTTCAATGGTATTGATCCGACTGGATGAATCTATCATGCAGAATAGTATTTCAGTCTGCATAATACTTTTGATGTCCAAAAAGTTCCACTTGCATCCTTTCATTTGGAACAAGAAGCCCTTCAATGGTATCGTTGGTACATTAAGGCTCATGACGAGCCAAAATGGACAGATTTTTGCCAACTCCTTTTGCAACAATTTGGTCTTAGTGCTTTTGATGACTTCACTGGAGCACTCACTAAACTTCGTCAAAGTGGCACTGTGAGAGAGTATCAGACAAAATTTGAGAAACTAGCCAATCACATAGAAGGATTGTCTGATGAATTCTACATGAGTTGTTTTATCAGTAGTCTTAAGGATGAAATCCGGTCAGAGGTTAAAATGTTCTGTCCCAACACCATGATGGAAGTCCTAGGGTTGGCTAAGTTGGCAGAAGACAAGATTGCATCCCAACAACGCTCCAAACCCACTTTTGTTTCCTTCCGAAATATGGGTTCTCAACGACCTCCCATCCCGCCAGCTCCTCGACCAACTCCTATCAAGCATTTGTCTGAAACAGAGATGCAGGTACGCAGAGAAAAAGGGCTTTGTTATAATTGTGATGAGAAATTCACTCGAGGACATAGATGTGTTCAAAAAAATATCTATCTCTTGGATATGGATTCTCCACCTGCCTCTAAAATTGGTGAAGAAGCTCCAGATACAATGGATGATTAGGTCGACATTCAGGAGCCGCCTATTGACCCCCCATCTCAGGATGAACAACCAGAGATATCTCTCCATACTTTATCCGGTGTCACCACCCCCCAAACAATGCAGGTCAGGGGTTACTTCAAGAAGCTTCCTCTTACAATACTCATTGATTCTGGCAGCACTAGTAACTTCATTGACCCCCGGATCGCCAAACAGGTTGATTGTTTTGTCCATCCTTGCTCCAACTTTGAAGTCATGGTTACCAATGGGTGCACCTTACCTTACAAGGGAAAGTGTCACAATGTGTGTATCTCTCTGGAGGATTATAACCTGCGCTCTGACATGTTTGCCTTGTCCTTAGGTGGATGTGATGTGGTTTTGGGCGTTCAATGGTTATGCACACTTGGCCCCATCTTATGGGATTTTGCTGAACTTTGGATGCAGTTTTCAGTCAATGGGAAACAACACAAATTTAAGGGCTTACAACAAGGGTCTCTCCGCATCATCAGTTCACATCACCTGGAAAAGATCCTTAAGAAGAATTCACATGGTGTCATCGCTCAACTCCATTCCATTCAAATGCACCCATCAATGGTCTCCCCTACTTCCTTGGATAGATATGCCAGTGGGCTTGTCTCCTTCAAGAGACCTTTCCGGTAAGAATTTAGCCGCATCTACATATCAGCAGGAAATGATGGCTATTTCGCATGCACTACAGAAGTGGCAGCCATACCTATTGGGGAATTATTTCTACATCAAGTCTGATCTCCAGAGTCTAGAAAATTTCTTGGAACAATGGGTCTCCTCCCCAGCACACCTGAAATGGGTTATCCAACTCATGGGTTATGCCTATGCGATCACTTACAAGAAGAGTCAGGACAATATGGTGGCAGATGCTCCTTCTCACACATTTGATGACCCAGTTTCTCTTACAGCTATTTCTCTGCTTGTTCCCAATTGGTTGCAATATGTTTAACAGGGCTATCTCTTCTATGCACTCCATGCTTCTTCATCAACAGGGCACTCTGGGTTACTCAAAATGTATGACTGGGAACAATGTAACTTCTTTTGGCAGGGACTGAAAATGCCAATTCAACAGATGGTGGCTGACTATGACACTTGGCAGGTCAACAAGGGTGAAACGATACTCCTTTCGGGACTGCTCGAACCCTTGCCCATCCCTCCACAGATTTGGACAACTATTTCTATGGATTTCCTATGAAGCAATCTATGGATAGGCACCACCAATTCTTCTTCCATACACCCTCAGCCACTCTCCAGTTCAGGAAATTGACTCGGTTCTTCGAAACCGTGTTCAGATTCTTCTCATTCTGCAAGACAATATTTACATGGCAAGAATTCGACTGAAACAACAAGCCGATCAGCATCGCTCTGAGTGCACTTTCCACGCAGTTGATATGCTTCTTCTTCGTCTACATCGTTCCAAGCAACCCTCCTTGAAACTCAAAAGGCATCAGTGGCCTGGAATGCAACCCGAGGATGCTACAGGGGAACCACTCCTTCAGATCTTGCATCAATTTCCACATCTAAAGCTTTGAGGACAAAGCTTTTTCTAAGGGAGAGGGGATGTTAGGAACCCATGTCAACCCTTCTATTTACTTTGTTAGTATATTGTTGTTGGACACATATGCTTTGTAAGTCCTCCCGCAGTATTTGTTGATCCATAGTTTGTGTTATTGTTGTTTGGCGCATATGCTTTGTAAGTCACCCGTAGTATTGTTGATCCATAGTTTGTAGTGGCCCATGGTTTTGACCCATACTAGGTGTGTGTTGAGGCCTATGAAGGCATGGTGAAGTTATTTGTATTGAGCTTGCTCTCGTGTGTTTTCATTAATTAATTATTGCAGGTTCTTCACACTTTTTTTGAAGATTTGATCAACTCCACACTTATAGCCTTTTTAAAGTATTTTTCTTTTAGAATTTCACACCAGAGACCTATACCAAATCGTCCCCTCTAACAACATTTTAATATCAATGCAAGGTTAAACTTGAAAGCAAGTTTTTGATACCCCACCCTTCCATACTCTTTGGAAGGGAAATCTTATCCCATTTTGCAAGATGGATTCTCATCCCATTTGTAGTACGTAACCATAAAAAAATAAAATTGTTCCTAATAATTTGTAAGATAGAAACATAAAAGATTGCCATAAAAAACCAATATAGCCATCTATAACACCAAATGCTAACTCATTTTTCAATTTTTAAAACAAATCACATCCAATGAGCTTTTAAATAATCATTAGGTTTCAATTATTATCCAAGAATTTAAAGCCATATTCCAAAAGTACAATCCTATAAAGAAACTAAGTAGAAATCTACACCTAACTCATATCATCCACTCTATTTCTAAAAAAAAATTGTTTATACTCACCTCCATACTATTGATATTTGTTATTTTGTATAATAAAATGAACTATATCTTTATATAATATATACATTATCATTACTTTGGAAATATAAAAACCTTTGCATTTTCTTCATTATTCAATACTATACCATAAAATATATAAACAATGTAGTATAAATGTAAAGCAAATAAAAAAAAACTAATACATATAACTTAAAAAAATATATTAAAAAATTCATTGCATTAATATTTTAATAACGAGATATTTGAATTTACATTCATATAAATCAAACATTTTTCTCTATCAAAACAAATAAACACATAAGAAAATATAGAATAACAGAAACAACAAAAACATAGATTAATATGAGTCAGGAAGTTATGTACAATAACACAGCAGCACTAATGAATTAAGGATGGTTTAGGGTACTGGCGTCTTCTTTTGGCTAGTATCACCAGTGTTGTCCTCATTCACTTGTGTAGTGGCATCGGTGTCTACAGAAAGATTTCCTGGCTCATAACTCGTTTCTACATGAGACTGGTGCGTCTCCTCTTTGTCCACAGTAGTCTTCGCAGGTGGCTTCATGCAGTTATCCAAATGAGTTTGTTGCGCCTCATCGATGTCACAATTGGTGTCCACCATGATGTTAATCAATTCACTAGTCTCATGATTGGTGTTCACAATCTCTTGCGTAGTCAAGTGAGTAGTCTCATCGGTGTTCAGAATCTCCTGCAATTGCATATGATTGGGACTGTCTTCAATCGTGTCTTGCAGCTTTATCTGATTGGTATTTATGTCACAGCTGGCACTGCCAGTTCCAGTGCAGTACAATATTTCACACCCATTCTTTCTTTTTGTTTCTTTCTCTTTTTCCTTTCCCTCTGGTTGTTCTTCTTGTTGTTAACGTGCTGGCGATGGAGGTTGTGACTGCTGCTGTTTCGATGATGCAGTCGATTTGGATGCATCATCCATCAGAGATGCCGTCGAAACGTACTTGTCAAATATGTCCAGCATTTCCATGCCTTTCTCAAATTCCACCTGAATGCAACCAAATTCACAATCGACAAATATCATTAATCACAGAGTCATTCATCAATGTAATCGAATATAATCAATTCTGGATCTAACCTGTAATTCGATTAGGAGAAGCAAAATACTTTTCTAAAGATCGAAAGTAAACTAAAAAAAGTATTTGAAGTCAATATTTACTTGTTGGGTGTCTCGCCCATATATAATCGATGAGTAGAGTATGAGTTGATTCCTGCAACGTAGTAGAGTATTCGTCTCTTATTCAACCACCTTCGACTTCCTATCTCTTTGAGATCAGACAATATGTGACTGTGAATGAAAATAGCGGAAAGACAATATGCGACTATGAATGAAAACAAACCAAATATATTATGGATGAAAAGAAACTAAATTGTGTGTGTATATATAGAATCACGATTTGCCATTTTTTTAAGTCGGCCTTTTCCATGGATACGCTTGAATTATGGTTGGTGTTTCCTTATTCCCACATGGTCCTTACTTTTTCATATCTATCCAAAGGACCATGGCTGTCATAACGGCTTGTATATAAACAAAAACCATGTTTTTCGAACACACGAATTTATTAAATGGTGACATATCTCTACATGGATTATGAGCCAGTCCAAGAACACATATAAGTCAAACATTATTTTGGAAGGGGGCTATCTACCGTGTGCATGGCTGTAAATGTTGTGTGGGAGGACACGTGGTTGGTCCTCCCTACATTTTTCACATTTTAATCAATGTTGTATTTTTATTTTTATATTAGTATAACTACTTAATTTACGGAGAGTGATGTTTCTATAGCTTAGTATGGGAAGAGGTTGTCATGTCACGTTACATTATTATTCTCTGTAATAATTTTGCCGACACAAATTTTAATTAAAAATTTAATTATAACTTTTAAAGAATAAGAAAAGTGGGTGGTTGGGAGGAATGTTGTTATACTCCCCACCCTAGTTCAAAACTCACTTTGTGACACTTGCTTCTTGGGAGTCCTCTTTGACTATGTAATGATTGTATTTCTAGCCATACCTTATCCCCCTGGACCCATAGTAGATGTGTTAAGAGTGAGTTTAAAAGTTAGTGTTTATGTATATTAAATGTATCTTTGGTTTAATGTAACTATTGTGGGTGTAAGTACTAATTTAATTAAATATAATTATTTACATGGGTTTCCTCATAGGATTGAGCTTATGAGTTAGTGTTCATGTATGTTAAATGTATCTCTTATTGGTTGAGATATAATGCTACCTAATTATTCAAATACTATGTAATTTTGCATGAACATTGGTTGATTTCATTAATATATTTGCAACAATGGTTTGGTGGCATATCTTAATCAGGGTTGGAAAATTATCTCCATGAATGAAATTATCTCTACTCCAGACATCAAAAGTTGAAGAGACAACATTCACTTTTCATTTACTAAAGGGTTTTTGAATTCCAATCACACCAAGGGTGGAAGAGCGGCTTTAATATGTTTTCTCATCTTCATTCATTATTCATATGAATTTTTCTATGGCTTTGTGCTAGGACTCCATGTGATAGCTTTGGAGGCAAGTGAGCAATTCCCTTATCTTCCATTGTATCGCTTCATGCCTTGCCTTAGGCGTAGACCTAGTAAGTGTTAAAGGAATGATTTCCTTACCTAATATGCCAATTTTCACCTAGAGAAAGCACTTGTGAAAATTCTAGTCAATTTTGGAAACCATCATATCTAGTTTGCTTTCCCTCTACAATTTTCCACCATAGTTTTGGTCAACTCAATTAGTGATAAGATTTATCATTTCCTAGAGAGTGACTACCCATGACATATAGTTGTTCCTTACATACTAAATGTTTTGTGAAGAAAGGATGGCTTGCAAAGTCCAAGATTAATTGTAGTTTCCTAGAAACACACAATATTGTTCTCCTTTAGCGATTGGAGGCTAGTGTTCTAATAAAATCCTAAAGCAACAAAGGGAAGATTTTAGAACATAGGTTTCTATCTCATGGGATACATTCATTGTGATATACCATCTAAGTTATGGTAATTTTCTATTTAAGTTGTGGTGATTACACACCTATCTGTTAGATGGCTTGGAAGCTACTATTTCTCTATAACACACCTTGTGATAAGGCATGGGGGTTTTTCTTCCTACATATTCAAGCACAGTTTCATAATAGAATCCATGCATATGTGTTAATTTAAGATTCAATTTTTTGTCAGAGATAAGGTGGCACTCAAAGATTTCCATGGTGGGCATAGCCACAATAATAAATATGGATGTTAAAGGAGCATCATAATAATTTGTCTAGTGCATTCTCTTCCAACTATTAGATAAGCTAGTCAAGACTTGGGCCCATGAAGTAGTCACATATGGCCTCAAACATGAGCATAAGAAATCATCATTCTCTTCATGCTCAAGAGAACAAGGATTCACAATAAGAACTCTTTCAATTCACCCACAACCTTGATCCCTAACCACATTAACGCCCACAAGTTGCATAAGGTGAAAAATTGATGCTTGTAGTAATGTTTTCTCCCTTAATGGTCTAGTAAAATGCATCTAAAATGTTTTTGAGAAAATATCGATGCAAAATTTTCCATGGCACATTTATGTTTGGTTATTCTTCATCTACATTCCTATTTGTTCTTGTTTGTTGTTATATGGTTTTCTTTGCACCTTTTGGGATAGTAAGTGGTTAATGAAAATTTCCTAATGGGTCATAGTTAGAAAATGGATGCTTGATAAGTCATAGAGTTCTACTTAAGCCGCAAGTTTAGAGATTTGTGAGTATTTAATTATTGACCCCGCATTTCACATGAACTTGTAGATTTTTTTTCTAAATATAAATTAAATTCAAATTATACTTACAAAAATATTTTTTCCTTAATTGTTATGATCTAAATTATGGCAATTTCGATGTTATTTATCGGGGGGCTACAAATGAGACTTTTTCAATGATACTATGATTGTTGGTGCAAATGATTCATTTTTCAATGGCATTGTGCTTGGAAATATGGCATTCCCTTTCACTGGGACAAATATTACTTTAAATAGTTCTCCACCTGACCATCCATTCTAGGTTCATCCCATGCTTTTTTATCTAGATTCCCTTCTCATTTTGCTTTGGAATAGATCTATAAATTATGTAATACAAAAAAACTATGTTAGTAATATATGCTTGAAAAAAAGAAAGGTTTCTTTGTTATGTTTCATTGCAAAACATAGCATTAACAAAAATCGTAAGAATTACAAAAATCTCTAAACAATGATTTAGATAATATATGTATCTTTTAAATTCGAACATATTAACTAGTATATGTATCTTTTAAAAGAATGGGCAATGCTTTAATATGTTTCATTACAGAATATGAATTTTTGTATTATTAACATAAATAAATAAAAACAAGAGAGTTCGCATTGCAAAAAGTCCTTTCCTTTAGCTTTGTTGTGTATTGTATCTTTATTGCTTAAGAAAAAATTATAAGAGAGAAAAATAGACACATTACACTAGAGCCATATCAGTCTAGTTGGAGAAATGTTTAACTATGATCAGATGTTTCCATATATGCATTGAACCTAGAATTGATAGCTTGGTAAGACTCGCAAGTAGTGAAACTATGTTGGAATAAGACTTGAAAGTAGTGAAACTAATCTGAGTCTACCAATCTTTAGCAGTTGTCATTGAGAAGAATGGAATATCACTTTTCACCATTCACATGTTCAACTATCAAATCTTGAATAAGAAAAGATGAATAAAAAATATTTTAGGCATAATAGAAGATTTAGAAATTGGACATAGTGTACTTTGCATTTAGAACTAGTATCTTACCATAACTTAAATGGAATGAAAAATTTAGAACTCTATCATTGAAAGTAAGCATAAGAAGAGCTACTTCCTTTGTGCCTACTTTCAACCAACTCTCTTGAAACATCAGGTATTTTAAGTTGCAAGAAATTTCGATTAGCTGCATCTAACTCTCTCTTGAACTGAAAATTTATAGTTGGTGTCTGCAAAAAAAAGGCAAGTAGTACTAGCAATCAACGCTAGAGAAATGTTACTAGAACTTAACAAAACTGAAACAGTTTAAGATCACTTTTTTTAATATAACTGTGTAGCAATGAATAGCTCTAAGTATTGAATGTATAACAAAGGGTTTATATAAAATGAAATAAATAGTTAATAAAGATGTCAAATATAATTCATTGCTAGTGAATTAAACAAAATTAGAAATAATTCATAAGTGTTGAAACAAACAAGAAATCCCCAGTCTTAGTAGAAGATCCTAGTGAGAAGGATACATATCCCACCACTCTTTAGGAGTAGAGATTAATAAAGAGAGGATTCTAGTTATAACATACATAACATAACTAATAGGTGGCCACTAGGTGGTGGCCAGAGATGAGAGTGTAGCCTAGTTTGAGCAAATGTTCATTCTCACATATCAACATGGAAAATATGTGACTTATTTTATTTTCATATGTAAGTAAAACTATTTTTATTTGAGAGGATTAGGACTTAAATTTTTGTAATTATCATCATGCTTTGTATCAAGACTACTAACATGGCTTCTTAAAAAGAAAAGACATAAAGTAGTAATTTTTAATGTACCCAAAAGCAGTATAGGTACCTGTCGACGAGAGTTACTAACTAGTTGATTGGAGCTTGCTGGTGCTTGTTGCAATGCATATCTACTTACGAGTATTCGTTGGTTTGATAGAATACCACCAATAGTAGAATAAATTATTCCGTTGCATATACATTTGCCTCCATGTTATCTACGTCTGTACATCTTTCATCTCATTTTTTGCATTGGATTTACATAATTTCTTATTGTTGAGGACGGTCTTTGACGACACCTATGTTGGAGAAGCAATATATAAAGCAACTCATAAAAATATAAAGCAACTCATAATTTCTTATTTTAGGTGTGTAGAAATATCAAGCAACAAATAAAAACTTTATTTGAATATATAAAGATCCTATAGATTCTCTATTAGCAAATTTGATAAAATGAGAATCTTGTACAAATATTCGAATTCAAAACAGTCGACAAAGAACAAGAGTACGATTTTCCCAAATTTAGAAGTTTTCCTATCCTTTCCAAAAAATAATTCTTTCATTGGCATTCAAAGTATTTTTGCAAAGGAAAACAAGTTATTGATAATATGCAAAGAATCACAAATTAAATCAATGTTTTATCTAGTTCTTTGATATTTCTATGGTTCAAGGGCCTCAAGTAGAGATGATCATGAAGATCAAGTAGAGATGATCATGAAGATCATCTAGTGACAACAAATCAAAGGAATATTAATGCACCAACCACAAAATGTATGAAATATTATCAATCTATTAATTTTGCCAAGGGAATTTGTTTATAGTGTATGAAGGCTTTAACATAATAAGAATTGTTATGATACTTCATTCATAGTTTTAGTTTATATATATATATATATAAAAAGAAAGCCATATTGAAATACAAAAAATAAAATTAGGTGTGAGATATAGGGAGTTACAAGGACCAAAAGAGTATAAGAGTATATAAAAATAGAACCTAATTTTTTATTTATTAAAAAGATGGTATGCTAACAAAAATGTTAAACTAATGTATATAATTATAGAATTGCATACATAATTGTTATGGAAAAAAAATCAAAACAATTTTATATTTTTTATAAATTTATTAAAACCCATAAAAGTATTTAAAAAGCAATCCGAGAATTAACAAAGGCTTACTGGGTCAAAGAAATCAAGGTGTTTGAAGTCTTTCCAACAGTAGGTTCTTTGCTTGTGTTGGCACTTGTGAATGCAATTGATCTTAGGTATAAATCTAGGGAAAAATTCAGATAATAGGTACTTTCCACTAGCAGAATCTTAGCCAAAATAGCTTCAGCGAATATTGTTAGTCAGTTTTGCTTCACTGAATATGCTCTCATATTGGTAAGGTGCATGAACCTTCCCTCCTTTACAATTTTGAGGCTTGGAGCTCAAATAAGTAAACATGTCAAATCTTAATAGAAAGTATACCCATCCTCCCACATTTTCACCTTAGCAAAGCTCTATGCTCATCCCCTCCTTATGTCCACGGCCTTCATTGTTGTGACAACGTAA
This sequence comes from Larix kaempferi, assembly GCA_027924585.1. Classification (NCBI taxonomy): domain Eukaryota; kingdom Viridiplantae; phylum Streptophyta; class Pinopsida; order Pinales; family Pinaceae; genus Larix; species Larix kaempferi. Next base: position 5,172,046 of record BSBM01000303.1, on the reverse strand, counting down.
CAAATATTCTATGCATGGCATACTCCCATCCAAGTGGCATCCAGACTGATATTTACAAATCCTACTTGAAAGTTGTTTGCACTATGGATATGAACCTTGCTTGAATGCCTATCAAATCTGCTTGAACTCCTATTGAAGTTATGTTAGAACACCTTGCTTTCATCGAATTTCTTATCCAAACTTATCCCAAGAAATTTGTTATTATTGACTCAACATGATGTAACACTTGACTCAACAGAACATAACACCTTGGGCTCTGAGAAAAAGCTCAAAATAATCAAAAAGCATGGACAACGACGATCCAACCTCTAGTGGAAATTGATGAAAACCATATATCTGGGACAATATGGAAAGATGTGTGTGCTCGTTGTTGTTGCACATGCTATATATCAATTTAGAATAGCTACTGGATTATATCACCAAGTCTACTTCAACATAAATCAATTACTTTTGTATAAAGTCGTTATTTATTCGCAAGACTGAAACTCGGAGTTGTCCAGTTAGATAGCACCCTAGAAGAAAGTTGAAATGGAAGAAGGGATGCTTAATCATGTGACTATATTAGTCAGATATTTGAAAAAAAAAATGTTTGTCCTGCTTGGTAAGAAAGAGGTCATTTCAAATGGTAGCTTTCAAAGTAAAGGAACATAGGATTAATTCATATGATAGATTGGAAATGTACATATATGAAATGCACCCACTCTGCTCTTTCTAATGGACCAATATTCTTTAGAAAGAAAGGTAAGAGTCTCGGAGACCTTGCTAGTATAATGGGAAGATCAAGGACTATTTCAAAGCCATAAGAACCAAAGAGGGGGAATCTATGTCTGCCCAAAAAGTATATTGTTCTCATCCTGAATCTAAGTCTCCAAGAGATTCAACTCCGTGAAGAAAGGATACCAATCTAGAAATAGATTCAAGATGCATACAAATGAAAACCATAACCTTAGTTTTGTTAGCATTAACTGTAAACTGTCTAAGCTCACAACAATAAATACCAAACAAAGTTAGTTCTCCAAATAAAAATTTATATAGCGTTGGAAGTATAAATTTGACCTATAATTAATTATAGAGTCTCATGGTAGTGGCTAAAAGGGTCTTAGATGCAACCTTTTCAGAAGTGGAAGGAATGTAGAAGGCTAGGGTTTATGCGAGAATCTCAGTGGTTAGAGCTTAAGGAAAAGAGTACACAAAAAGGAAAGAGATAAAAAAAATGTTAGATTCATATCTAGCAACATCCCTTTTAGATCAAGTCCCACAAATTTATCATGAATCGAAGACCACTTGTTTAATGGTCATTACTCGCAACAGAAAAGTAAATAGCTATCAATCAAATGTATGAAAAATTGCAAAACGCTATCGACTTGTATGTGAAAAATATCGTAAAAAGAACGAATAACAAATCCGACGCAGAATATTTCCTGTAAGGAAAAGTCTCGGCTGAGAAAACACAAGGGAAGTGTCCTGGGAGGATTGGTCTTCTTAAAAAAACTACAAAACTGCAACTTAATCAAAGAATACAAAAGTGGAAAACATCGCACACATCTCTTCCAATCATGTACCCAATACACACACTTACCCTCGTTATTGAATTTTGTTACAGTGGTTCAGGGTCAGAGGTGGTGAGGTTCAGAGAAGGTAAGCCCCCTCTGCTACTGTCAAGGAAATGAAAAAGGCTCTACCAAGAGCATGTATGATGTCATTCTTATCCCAGAACAATAAGATTTTCTCCACTATAATAAATATCTATTCGAAGTATAAGGGAACTGATTTTATCCACTATAATAAATATTTATTCGAAGTATAAGGGCACTGAGGATGAATGGAAAATGGAGAGCCTTGTTGGAGTTTAGATCGATCATTGACTAAATATTCTACTATTTGTTTTAAAACCCCATTGAACCATTCCCATATATTTTGTATCATCCCATTTCATTTATATATCCTTCTTTTTTTGCTTGATGGATTATCATTTTGAGACAGGCCAATGTTCAAACAACCGAACCTCTATCCCAAGTCAACCAACGAAGCTTTATAAGTCGATATCCTCCATGAATCTCTTTGATTGAGTATAATTATCAAGCGGAAAATATTACAGACTTCCGACCTCGCTAAATTATTAGCATACCTTGCTACTACAACAATAGATGTTGATGCATAGGGATGCATTTATATTTTCCATGTGGTTGGAATCCAATGGTGGGTTGGTGGAGGCATTGATCTCAGGGATGGATATAGAGTTGGTATAGTTACAGTATCAGTTGATCACCCTGTATGAGTAGATTTATGAACATGCAAAGGTCAAGTTGGCTACAAAGGAGGTAGTTTAGTGCACGTTATGTCAAACCAAAGGGAAGCTCTAGAACGATTGTCTTATGATCCAAAAGTATGATTTAGTGTTCACATCCAAGCTCATGTGGACCATCCTTTCAGAGAATAGACCATGAGAATTCCACACTAGCATATCAGCTAACTGAGCTAGGGTTGGGTCGAGCAACTCAGGAAAAAAATCAAGCTTGGAGGTTAGGTCCATACCGGACAAGTATTTGAGGCAGATTCTTCCAATTTTGAAATAGGTGGAGATACATATTGTTAATTTTTTTTATCTTAATGCATAATTATAGTAGTATTGAAATAAAATGAATAATCAACAAGCATAAGCATTAACATGAGAAACAATATTTACCCTCGGAAATCCCTCTAGTACTTGAGGGAGAAAATCCCAGCAAAATATTCCTTAGAATATTGATAGATAGCAGAGATTGTCTTTATAAAGAGCATATTACACCAAGAACTCTTGGTGCATTATCAGAGAGAAATACCAAGCACCCTTGGTGCAATCACAGAGCAAGCGAGAAGATGGAAGAATATAACTTAGAATAATATTCTACACAAACCCAATTTGTTGATTTTGGTCACATGCAAAAAGAAAGCGAATTTCCTTCAAGAGAAAAAGAGAATTTGCTCCCACACTGAATTCAACAATCCTGCATAACATATATATATCATACTTCTCATACTTCGTCTTCTATTTTTATCTTCTGACTTCAACATGAACTCGCCTTTCATCTGGGTGCTAGGTCATTTAATTAGGAGACTAACTCATGTTTCGTCATGCAAGTGTCATAAATTAAGTGTTGTAACTCAAGTGTCACAACTTAGGTGTCATAACTCAAGTGTTATATTTTAGTTCAACTTAAGTGTCGTCTTTTAGTTTAAATCAAGAGTTGACATGCAAAACATTTTAGTTAACTAGATCTTCTTTATTAACACCTAGTTAACTATTTTAACTGAAGTCCCTTTTGATAACATCACTGAAGTAAACAATTCGAATTCTCCTTTAATTAATTGAAGTATTTCTTGTTAACATCACTGAAGTTTAACAATTCAAATTCTCTCTTATTTAACTGAAATCTTTATCATTACTGAGCAAATCGAGTTCTCTATTATCTTATCACATCTTATATTTATCCCTTGTATTATATGCATGGTCCACATGTGCCAACTTTAATTTATCTAGCATATCAAATATACTAAGGAGATTTTTCCAATGATGTGATCATCTTGTTCTACTACCATTCCAAGTGGTCATATGCTAAAGTAATTCACTCTAGAGGTGCCAAGTTTCTAGAGGAGACTTAATAACTCAACCATGGTTAGTAGTACATCACACACCATTCATGCTTCAACATGCAAAGCATTACCTCAACACATGATGCAACACCTTAACACATGAGTATCTGTCTTGACAAACAAGAATGTACATAATCATCACTTTGACATACAAAGAAATTACCTCAACACATGAGGTTTATTCATTCTTGATTCCAACTCAAGGTTCTTCTCCAAGTTTCTTGAGTCCAACTCAAGCTCCTATAAGGAATTACCTCGCCACACGAGGCTCAATATTGGCACACAAGATTGACTTGGTGAATGACTCGTGATGTTGTAACTTTAGCACTCCCTCTCAGCTAGGGAGGCATTCTATTCCATGCCAAGATTGTCGCAAAAGTACCTATACTTCGTCAACGATAGAGGATTAGTCAACATATCTGCTATTTTCTCACTAGTAGAAATGTATTGAATTCTTATGGCACTTCTCTGGACCATGTATCTAATGTAGTGGTATTTCATCTCAATGTGTTTCGATCTGTCATGAAACACAGGGTTTTCTGAGAGCTTAATGCAACTCGAATTATCAGAGCAAATGACAATAGTCTCAAGCTTCTCACCAACCAACCCAGTAACTAGCTTCCTAAGCCACACAAATTCTTGGAAGGCGATACTAGATGCAATATACTATGTTTTTGTAGCACTCTGGGATAAGGAGCCCTACTTCCTACTGGACCAAGATATCATAGTTGATCCCAAGCTAAAACAAAATATAGATGTACTCTTTCAGTCCACAAAAATACCACATCCCCAGTTGGATTCGACATATCCAAGTAGCATCACTCCACCACTTGAATCATATGATCTAAGTCCATAAGCAATAGTAACTCGAAGGTATCTAAACACATGGTTGTAGCAACCCAATGTCTATGTCTTGGCTCAAACATGAACTGACTCAAGATACTCACAACATAACATATGTCTCATCTAGAATGTATTAAATACATCAAGGAACCAATGAGTTGTCTATACATGGAAGGATCCACTAGATCCAATACAGAATATGACTCATGTAGCTTCTTCAGATTAGTCACCATTGGTGTAGACATGGACTTACAATCCATCATACCAAATATGTGCAACACATCAATTGTGTACTTTCCTTGTGAAATAAATATTTCACAATCCCTTTGCCAAACTTCTAGACCAAGAAAGTAGTTCACAAGACCCAAGTATTTCATTTCAAACTCATAAGTGAGCTCCCTCTTGCACCGAGCTATATGTTGTTCCTCTCTAGTAAGGAAGAAGTCATCAACATAGAGAACACATATCAATGGTTGGTTCTTCACAACCTTGAAGTACAGGTTGGGGTCAGCTTCTCTTTTGGATAAGACCAAGCTCTAAATATAGCTATCAATCCTTGAATAGAAATCCCTTGCGGCCAAATTAATCCCATACCAGGATTTCTTAAGTTTTCATACATGGGACTCCTTCCCATGAACTACAAACCCCTTAGGTTTCTATATGTATACTTCTTCCTCAACTTCACCATTGAGAAAGGCAGTTTGTGGGTGGTCTTCACACCCATCTGGTGAAGCTTCCACCCCATAATTGAAGCAAGTGAAATAATGGCTTGAATAGTAGTGTACCTGGCCACAGGAGAGAATGTCTTGTCATAGTTTATTCCTTATTTTTGTGAGAAACCATGAGCCACAAATCTTGCTTTATATTTTTCAATACTGCCATCAACTGCATGTTTGATTTTATAAATCCACTTGGAAGTTACTATTGACCTCCATTCAAGTTTAGGAACCACTTCCCACACATCATTCTTCATGATAGATTTGTATTCTTCCACCATGGCATCTTTTCATACTTGTTTCTTAGAAGCTTCTTCATAGGTGGTGGATTTTGAATCACTGATGTGACTCATCTGTGATACATATCTTGAATATATTTCAGGTCTCCTTCACTCTCTGGATGTTTCTGAAGGTGCCCCATGATTTTCTGCCTCTTGTAGAATGTCTCGACACCAGGAATATCTCCTCTTATCAAGAGGTTCATCAAGTGATATTTATACTAATTCTACTGAATCTTCAGGATCAAATGGATCTAAGAACACTTCTGGACTCTCCCTTTCAACATCTGAAAGAGGAGAAATAAAACATGGATCCTCCATCATGGAGTCTCATGCTCATCCATATCTGAATCATATTGAATTTATTTAGAGTGCTTGAGGGCATCCTCTTCATAAAATGTTACATCTCTGTTGAATTCAATGTGACTTTGACCTGAAACATAGTTTCTATAAGCTTTGGAGGATTTGTTATATCCAACAAATCTTCCTTTCTTTTTGGATGGCTCCATATTTGTCCTCTTCTCTTTTGGCACATGAATGTAGCCATGACAACCAAAAATATTCAAGTGTCCAACATCTTGTTTTTCACCAGTGAAAAATTATTCAGGAGTCTTTTCTCCCAGGATAGCATGAGGACTTATGTTCTGTATATAAATAGCATTTCTAGAGGCTTTTTCCCATAAGGAAGTGGGAAAATATTTATCATGCATCATATCTCAGCAGCCTCACATATTGTTCCGTTCTTTTTTTCAGAAACTCCATTATCCCGGTGGTTGTAAGGTACAATCAATTGTCTTCTTATCCCTTCCTCTCTGTATAAGTCATTAAAGTCACGAGACTTGAAATCTCCTCCATTATCAGATCTCAAATCATGAATTTTCTTTCCAATCCGAGTCTCAACCAATGTTTTAAACTCTTAAAACTTGTTGAAAGTTTAACTATTTTCCTTCAAAAAATAGATCCATGACTTGCGAGAGAAGTCATCTATGAAAATCACATAGTACATATAACTAATCAAGGATGGTGCAGACATGGGACCACACAGATATGAATGGATCAATTCTAGTATCCCTTTAGATATTTTATTACTGTTTGGAAATCTTTTCTTGATGTTCTTACCAAGAGCACAACCCATACAAATAACATCATGCTAAAATTGAAATACATGTATACGTTTCACCATCTTTTGTAATCCAGGTAGCGCTTTGAAATGAATATTACCAAGCCTCCTATGCTATAGTTCACAAGGACTGACAATGCCATGTATCATGGATTTAATGAAACTCCCAGGAACTTTGTAGAGACATCCCTCTCTAACTCCAATCATGGATGAAAAATTCAAGTCTGAATTCTTAGGCCATAAGAGTGTTTTGCTATCCATAAATATTACTCTGAAACCTATATCTTCTATAATTTAAATAGACATGACATTTTTCTTTAGACCAGGAACATACAAAAAGGAAGTGGATCCAACTCCTTGGATCGAATAGGTGGTATTATCTTCAAGCTCCACCTAGCAGGAGAAATTATTTTCCTTCAGATCTGAGATAACACTCCTAAATCTAGTCATGTGCTTGGATGCGCCACTATCCACCAGCCATGTATCAACACTAGTGGTAATGGATCTAGATAGGGATGAGGCAAGATAGTACTCCTTCCTTTTCTCCTGATCATTGGAATAATTATTTCTTGTAGGTTCATCTTCTATAGTAGTAGAGGCATGAAACCTACCCTTGAAATTTCATCTTTTATTTACATTATATTCTCTTGCAAAGTGATCCTTCTTATTGCAATTGAAGCATTTAACTTTAGAATTATCAAAGTTCTTGTTGTAATCATTTTCCTTTTGATGAGGAAAATTCTTATGAGAAAATGATTTATTTTCTCTCTTCATCTATGCCGCAAGATCAAGGTTCTCTTCTTTGGAGGAAGTATATTTTCTTTGGATTCACCCTTCTTCTTATAGGAAATCATGCCACAATATTTCAAAGTTGGGTTGCACTTATAGACCATTTACTCCAGCCATGAATGTGTCCCATGAAGATGGAAGGTCATCGACAACAGTTTGTATGGGATCATCATCATTAATTGATACACCAATTATCATGATTTGATCTCTTACTTGAGAGATCTTTGTAAAGAAGTAAGCAACTGATTTGTAATTTCCTTTTTTTGAATTTTATTAAAATGGTGAAATTTTCAACTTTTTCCACTAGTTCGAACTTTGAATAGTATTGGTTTCTTGACCTCCAAATGACTCCAACTACTCCCAAATTGTTACAAAATGTGTATGGATGATATTAGGACATGAATATGAGGTTTTTGGATGCTTTAGAGTCTTCCAAAGGCTTCTTCAACTCTCCTTTAATTTTTGTCCAAAGTAGGGATTTTGACTAGCAATTTGGGGTTCAAATCACCCTTGGGTAGATGCTAGAAATGTCTCTCTAAATGCTATGGGAACCTCTTGAATTTATGAAAAGAGGTAGGGGACATCTAGGGGACATAAATATAGGCTCATATACATCTCCATTCAAGTTATTAAGTCTTCTACAACCCTCTTCAATCAGGTACAAAAAGACTAGTTTCAACCTTGGGGGAAATGATAGCAATCTTCTCCAAATGCTAAGAAAATGAACAATATGACTCGAAAAGCTTATGCATTGAACATGAAACTTGTATAAAAGGTTATTAAAAGTCCATAAATCATTAAATCATAATTATTTCACTGGTCCATTCGAATACATCCACATATCATTGGCATACATCAATATATTGGGGAAATTAGCACCATTTGCTCATTAATAAGCATATTTACATATTTCCACCTGGAATATCGACCTGAAGATGTTATGAATATTAATAACAGATCATTTAAATCATATTATAAAGTAATGGGGCATTAGAAGCTCCCCCAAAGAGTACAACAACGCACTAAGTGTGGAATCCCTCAAGGAACAAAAATATGCTGAGAAATCTTGAAATGGTTGGAGAAACAAGCTGAAATAGAAGTTCCCATGAGCTTCCTTGTAGCTTGCACCTTCAACATATGACTCCATTAAATCTCCAAATGAAAGTTTTGAATGGCCTTTCCAATCACCAACTAGGATGGGAATCTTTCACCCTTGAAATTGGCTCTAAGACAAGTAGAGTAACACTCCACTAGCTCTCCTCACAAATGCAAATTCTGAAAATGATAAAAATACCTTCTCTTAATTGATCCCTGTATTTTATAAACATCCTTATCCTTCTAAGTTTCCAATTCCATCCATAGAATCCAATCCAATTCGAATTAGGGAGAGGTTCATGAGTTTCCATGTGTCTTCCACTTCCTATCCTTCCACCTTCCACCAATTCAAGTAGGGACCTCTTGAGCTTCCATAAATCCCATGAGCGCTCTCTTGGAGGATATTTTTAGGCCTGACATGTCATAATGGTCATATTTCAGCAATCAGGTCTGCAATTTGTCATAGGTGTCATAGCATCTTCATCATTGTTGTCATAGTGGTTAGGGAATCTAGTCCAAGTGTCCAATAACTCCTCATTTGACTCTTCCTCTTCCATGGGAGTTACACATCCATCCCAATTCGACCTATGATGCATATTTCCAAGTTTATGATCCTTCCAACTCATCCCAAGAACGTTGGGCTTCTTAGGGATTCAAATTGACAAGAGGAGGTTTCCATGTGGCATAGAGAATCTAGCTTGTGTGGGTCCCACACCCTCCATGTCTCTTCATGATCAATTTCCACTTTGGTTTTCTCTTGTATTTATTTATTTAGATCCTTTATTAAATATTTTTTCCATCCTAATGTCTAAACATCATTTATTAGCTCCCTTATTTCAAATCCCAATGTCTCCATCCAACCTAGGGAACTAGTAGGATTGATGGAATTTTCCTATCATGAATTTATTTGAATGGGGACATTACATGCTTCGTCCTTCTACATATTCAAATTCTGAAGTTTTTTCTTCAATGGTCTCTTCTGACTGAGAGCCTTCTTCTCATAAATATTTGTCAAAGTCTCGAAGCATTCATTTGCGGTATTCAATGGAGTAATCATTGGAATCAAATTGTCTTTCAAAGAATCATAAATGATTCTCTTTGCTTTGGATTAATTATTCTTGAAATTAGTGCACCCTGCATTTGTAGTAGGATCTTCAACAACACTAGCTACATATCCATCTAGATTATACACTTCCAAGATATTTAGAATCCTATCCTTACAAGTATTGAAGTTCGAAGTTCATTCAAGTCAGTCCTTTGGTAATACTGAGATTGAAGTCATTATTCTTCAAGTGTCATGTTGAACTTTTTCCACTCAAGATCAACGCGGGCTCAATCTTGACTATTGAACTTAGATCTTTCACACCCTGAGCTCTGATACCATTTTAATTTTTTGTCTTAATGTGGAATTATAGTAGTACTTGAAATCTAATTAATAATCAACAAGCATAAGCATTCACATGAGGCATAGTGTTTACCCTAGGGAAACCCTCTAGTACTTGAGGGAGAAAATCCTAGCAAAATATTCTTAAGAGTATTGATAGATAACAAAAAATTACTGGTGTGTAATGTGGACAACGTCCCTGTCATTGAAATCCCATCTCATTCACAACAAATAACAAATCTCAATTTTTTTATTATTATCTTTTAATCAAAATTTAATACCAGTGCATAATGTGGGAAGCATCTCGGTCATTTAAATCCAGTCTTGTTCACAACAAATAACAAATCTCAAACAAAATTAATCTCTTAATCAAAATTTACCTTTTTTAATTTAGAATCTTATTACATTGATATTATGGAAAAAACCTCGCAACGAAGAACCCTTGCAAAATTTCATAAGAGAACAAGGCATCTCAAAGGGATTATGTTTCTATTAGGGCGATGAGCTCATTCCCCTAACGGGAAAATAGAGTTTGAGGTAATTTTATTTGTCCTAAAAGAACTTAACTGGAAATAATCCATATAAAATAAACACAGGCCTAACAAAATAAGTAATTGCAAGCCTACCAATAAGGCAGTAATGAGGTAATCAATCTAACCATTAAATGGCAGTATGTCTTATTTGGGCATAAGATGAAAAGGAACTTGATTGAATGAATGCAAGTACTTATCTGAATAAACACCACAAAGAAACCACTTGAGGGGATTTTTTTTTATACCAACTCACATGTCTTCGTCAATCAAACTCCTTCGTGGGTAAATTCCTGGAAGTTCCTCAAATATTTCAACTTGTTTCATTTCCAGAATGTGTTTACAATTCTCATCATACATGCCTCTAGATAAGCATCGTCGCAAAAAAATATTATGATCTGGTATAGAATGAGAATGGGTTTCCAAAAAACTCTACCACTCTATTTATAATGCCTTCTAGAAGTTTATCTTAATAGGGTTTCCTACAAATAAGATCCCAATATGTAGCTTCATTATTTTCATTTATACCGGCCTTGAATTTAGTCTGCCTTCACAATTTTCGTGAAATTTGAAAAAAATTGACATCGTTGTCACAAATTGACTTTTGAAGTCGCTGGTGCAACAATAATTGTTGTAATTTCCATATGACCTACGTGAATATTGAGTTTCTTGATTTTCCAAATTAATGGAATGATTTGATACATTTTTTGATATATTCTCATGTGTTTTTATCATCTTGAAAACCCAATAGATTTGTTCTCTTTTTCTTTTTTTCTTTTTTTATTTAAATTTTGTATGATTTATCAATGGATGTCGGATTTGAGTTAGTGTAATCATTGATGTTTTCTCAACAAATGACTTGATTATGTTACTAACATGTTCTTTGACTATTCTATCAAGACTCAGGTTCTCAAATTCTTCTCTTATATTTTCATCCAATCAATCTAAAATGTTTGAATCATCCCTTTGAAAACTAGTACAACTCCCAAATATTATTGAAACTCAAGACATGGCAGGATCCTAAGGCAGTTCGTTATTAGCTACAATACAAGTAAATTAGACTTATGTCACATGAGAAAAAATGCAATGATAACACATGGTAAAAATGTACTTAATAAAGAGTATGTCATCATTATAATGCAATAAAAATCGAGGATAGTAACATGATATTAGGACACATAGGATACTAGGGAATCTTTGGACTAAAGGTTCTAAGATATGGTGGCGACTTAAAGTTTTGGAGCACCAAGGATGACTCTTAGAGACAACATATGGCCCAAAATTAAAATACAAGGTCTAAGTCCATATAAATGGTCTCTAAGGCTCATGATTCATGCATAATACTCCATACAAACACACAATCCCTACATAGGGAATCTTTTGTATATGTGGGTTATTGTAATCATTTTTAGGATTAGTGCATCGATGATGGTCCTTGGTGCCCATGTAATGGTTCAATATCACAATGTTTGGCATTATAACAAAAAAAATTATCTCAAAGGATCATGCACCATGTACAAGCTCCCTAGATATCAAATAGACATTTAATAGGGAACCCATCTCCCATGAGTTCAATGTTGTGGATATTTTAGGGTTAGGTGCACTTGGGATAGTTCTTGTGATTTAAGCCATGGTCTCGAGGATCAAGGGAAATGTGTAGGCCCCCAAACCATCCAATTATTCCCCAATGCACACTAACTCTTGGTATGCAAGTTTGTAAAGAGAAACATTGAATTTTTGGAGCTAAAACATAGAAACATAATTTAATGTTGCATTAACTCGTTGTGAAATAACTTAGTGCACCGATCAAGTCAAACTAAAAAATGGCCTACAAATTACTCATCTAAGCAACATGTTATAAGAATGTATGTATCCATAATACATTTATGGTTAGTTTTTTCTATCCTCCATGATCCATCTCCTTAGTTGACCTCTCTTCACTCACATTTCTATTAGTTATATCCAAGATGCTATGGCCAAATCACCATATTTTCATAGCATCTTGGATACAACTTTAAACTTGGGGATTAAGCAGAAGAAGAAGTCTGATAATATTTTATTATTTTTTTTATATTTTTCTCATTTTCTCATATTTTAACATCTCTTTCATTTAAATATTTAACATTTATAATAGATTAAATTATTTTCTATTTTCCTTTTTTTTTCCAATTTGTTTTTTCTTTCCAAAATCATATCCAAATCATTATCCAATATGGGTTTTACAAATCCTCCTTTAATTTTCATAAATTAAAAAGTTATCATCTTTGAAATGTTGATCTTAATATTTCAACTTTAATCTTTTTTCACACAAAAAATAATTGCTTCTTATTATTCTTTAGAATAAAAAAAAGCAATATATTACATTACAATTATCATACTCATAGTGATAAAAAATGTTGATCTATGCTTGAATTTTCAGCCAACATTTCAATATTGATTATAATCCCTTACTGAAAAGAACATAAAAGACCCATAAAATTACTATTATTTATTAAGACATTCAAAAAATAACTATGTTTTTTCTAGTATCATAGAAGCTATGCTATGATAGTCTTATTTAAATTATACAATAATCCATAAACAAAGGTGAGAACCTCAAAACTATAAATGGACTATAAATGGAACCCTGAGAATAGATGGATTTATGCTAGTAGTCCTCATATAGCAATGTACTAGGAGAAAAGTCATTTCCTTCTTAAATAATCCATCAACAACAGTATTCAATTCTCTGTAAATATCATAGAAAGATATGTCATTAAAAGTTCCAGTAAGTGACCATAACCTTGAACACCAGTGTTACAAAGATAGAATTTGAATACTTGTTCCCCTAGAAGACCAATCTAGGATGACTTTGGAATTGCCATGTACCTATATAACATCAAGATCAATGTTATAGGACAAATGCAATAAGCCCCATAATGCCAATAATTCTACGTGAATGTTGGTACCTCAATCACACTGCATCCATAGATGAAAATAATGAAATTGACTGATTTTTAAAAACATTACACTCCCACATTGCCCCACATGGGAAACACCATAAAAGAAACCCACAATTGTATCCAAGAGAAGGAAGGTGAAATGCATGATTCTACACACCTTAAGTTTCTCTTCTTTGTGATAGTCTTTGTAAAGCCTCACGATTTTGGAGCAAGTTAGAGAAGCAACCTATTTCTTGTTATCAAATATGGAAGAATTTATTCAACACCAAATTCCCCAACATATAAAAATAGGCAATTCTTTATGCTTGGACATATTATTGACCCATTGCACCAAATTGTCTACAAGTATTGAATCTCCCCAAGTATTTTAAATGTGCAATAAACCGATGACTTTTCTCCAAACTTCAATATAGAATGTGCATTTCACAAATAGGTGAACAATAGACTCACCATCAACTTGACATAGATGATAGATATTAGGACCCGTCTAACCTCACCTAATCATATGATCCCATGTCAAAATTTTGTTTTCTAGACTTAGCCTAGCTATGAAACATTTTAATTTTGTAGGAAGGTTCCATTTACCCATAGAACAATTATTTAAGTTTGTGATTGCATCATAAGCATATTTGGCACATACCTGTCCATTTTTTGTGTTCCATGTCCATACAAGTTTATCTTCATTTTCTTCTAGTCTAATACCTACTTCTTTGATACTAGCAATGTAATTTTTTCATTAGGCAACAAAAGTTCCAACGAGTCCTATCTCCTATGTATTCTTCCAATATTATGAATTGTTATTATACCAACCAAGATTCTTGATGTCTACAAGATTCATATACCCTTTATCATGTAAAATTGACTTCAAATTTTCAAAGAGATTATAGTTTCTTCTCCCCTAGTGAAAGGGTCAATCCCCAACGGTGCATGTTTTGCATTTCCCACTCTCCAAGATAGCCATCTTCCAATCCAATGAAAAGATATAACAAATCCTTTCTAGAAAACTGAAGCACACTCTTGACATCTTTTTCTGAAGACTTTATCGACTCCACACCTATAATCTTTTTTAAGTATTTTTCTTTTAGAATTTCACACCAGATACCTGTACCAAATCCTCCCCTCTAACAACATTTTAATATCAAAGTATGGTTAAACCTTAAAGCAAGTTTTTGATACCCCACCCTCTCATACTCTTTGAGAGGGAAATTTTATACCATTTTACAAGATGGATTTTCATCCCATTTGTAATAAGTGACCATAAAAAATAATAATTTTGTTCCTAATAATTTGCGAGATAGAAACATGAAATATTGTCATAAAAGACAATATACAGGTATGTAGTCAATAGAGACTTCACCAAAGTGAACCTACCACCCAAAGAATTCCATCTATAGCACCAAATGCTAATTCATTTTTCAATTTTTGAGACAAATTACAATAAGCTTTTAAATAATTATCTTGGATAAAGCCATATTCCAAAAGTACAATCTCATAAAGAAACTAGGTAGAAATCTACACCTAACTCATATCATCTACTCCATTTCTAAAAAAAAATTATTTATACTCACCTCCATATTATTGATATTTTTTATTTTGTATAATAATATGAATTATATATTTATATAATATATAGCATTATCATTACTTTGGAAATATAAAAAACTTTGCATTTTCTTCATTATTCAATACTATACCAGAAAATATATAAACAATGTAGTATAAATGTAAAGCAAATAAAAAAAACTAATACATATAACTTTAAAAAATGATATTAAAAAATTCATTGCATTAATATTTTAATAACGAGATATTTGAATTTACATTCATATAAAATCAAACATTTTTCTTCATCAAAACAAATAAACACATAAGAAAATATAGAATAACAGAAACAACAAAAACATAGATTAATGTGACTCAGGAAGTTATGTACAATAACACAGCAGCACTAATGAATTAACGATGGTTTAGGGTACTGGCATCTTTTTGGTTGGTATCACCAGTGTTGTCCTCATTCACTTGTGTAGTGGCATCGGTGTCTACAACAAGCTTTTTTGACTCATAAATCGTGTCTACATGAGACTGGTGCGTCTCCTCTTTGTCCACAGTAGTCTCGTCGGTGTTCAAATGAGTCTATTGCGCCTCATCGGTGTCACAATTGGTGTCCACTATGATGTTAATCAATTCACTAGTCTCATGATCGGTGTTCACAATCTCTTGCGTAGTCAAGTGAGTAGTCTCATCAGTGTTCAGAATCTCCTGCAATTGCATATGATTGGGGTTGTCTTCAATCGTGTCTTGCAGCTTTATCTGATTGGTATTTATGTCACAGCTGGCACTGCCAGTTCCAGTGCAGTATAGTTCACACCCATTCTTTCCTTCTGTTTCTTTCTCTTTTTCCTTCCCCTCTGGTTGTTCTTCTTGTTGTTGACGTGCTGGCGATGGAGGTTGTGATTGCTGCTGCTTCGGTGATGCAGTTGATTTGGATGCATCATCCATCAGATATGCGGTCGAAACATGTCAAATATGTCCAACATTTCCATGCCTTTCTCAAATTCCACCTGAATGCAACGAAATTCAGAATCGACAAATATCATTAATCACAGAGGCATTCATCAATGTAATCGAATATAATCAATTCTGAAACTAACCTGTGTAATTCGATGAGGAGAAGCAAAATACTTTTCTAAAGATGGAAAGTAAATTAAAAGAAGTATTCGAAGACAATATTTACTTGTTGGGTGTCGTGACCATATATAATGGATATGTGGCTAGGGTTTCCCGCAGTATTAAAAGTAATATGTTGGAATTGGCTATAGGGAACATCCTTAATTGTGCGCCATTTCACCGAAAATTTTCCCTTCCAATCGCGATCCCAACAATCTACGGACGCTTCAAAATCTACGCGTCCATCCATTTGAGCCACGCCACAGAAATTCCCACTTCGTTCCACCTGCATGTCCTCGCAACCAGATTTATCTATTTTAGATTTAGAATTTGATTATATTAATTAATGCAATACACAAGCAATTCCAAAAATGGATATCGGATCAATTTAATTAACAAAATAGGTATTCAGGAGGAAAGTTATAAGATTACAGAGAAGAATAAGAAAATAGCACGGGGTTCTCTGAAAGCTGCATTTAGTATTCTATTTCCCCTGCAGGTGCTCGTCCACACTGCGTGTTTAATACTACTTACCACGTTCTCCCTACTATAAGACTTTATAACAAAGAACTTGGGATTCGGATAGTCTCTGTGAACTACAGCTGCATTTGCATGCTCGTCCGATTCTACACAGCCTTGACCTTGAAGTTGGGTGGACCTTTCGCCCTCATTGATTCTCATTCTCATCAATTGCTCTACGATGTTGCCCATAACTTGTGGCAATGATGTATTATTGTTATAATTATTGTCCCTCGACACTCTCCCTCTCCCTCTGCCTATGCCTGCTTCTTGAAGAGTATTACTATTCCTTCCACTGGAATGTCTACTACTGGAGCTTCCTCTTCTTCTTCTTCCTACGTCGAATACCGGTTGGGGTTGCACTTGGAATTGTGGTTGTGGTTGCAATGGATAAAAGCCATTGGTGAGTGCATGATAAGAATAGTAATAACCATCATATTCGTTGAAATAATAGCCGTCGTTATAGCCATTCATATTCATGTTCATATACGTTGCAGGTGATGGATTGGGATATGTCTAATTACTTGGAGCACCAGGGTACCATGCCTGATTATATCCATATGAGCCTCGGCCTTGATGCTGATATTGTCCCTGCCCCTGTATCATCATATTACTATTCTGAATGTTTGGGTACGCACTGTTTCCTGCAACATTAACATTATAGACACCTCGACCTTCATGAACCTGCCCATGTATCATCATATTACTATTTTGAGTATTTGGGTTTGCACCGTTTCCTGGGTATGAGTTGATTCCTGCACCTTCACCCGCATGCCCGTCTGTGAAGCTATCAAACAACGTAGTAGAGTATTCTTCATTTATTCAACCACCGTCGACTCCCTAGCTCTTTCAGATGAGATGAAAATAATGGAATGACAGTAAGGAAGTGTGAATAAAAACAAACCAAATGTTTTATGGATGAAACAAACCAGATTGTGTGTGTATATATAGCCCCTAGCTCTATATGGAATAACGATTTGACAATTTTTTTGGGGGGTCGGCCTTTTCCATGGACACTTTTTCATATCTATCCCAAGGACCATGGGTGTAATAATGACTTGTGTATAAACAAAAACCATGTTTTTCGGACACACGAATTTAAACCATGCTTTTCGGACACACGAATTTATTAAATGGTGCCACATCTATACATAGATTGTGGGCCAATCCAAGGATACATATGAGCCAAACATTACTTTGGAAGGGGCTATCTACCGTGTGCATTGTTGTAAATGTTGCCCAAGGTGGGCACTATGTTGCTTTCTACATTTTTCACATCTTCTTAATCATTGTTTTTGTTTTTTATTAAGTTTTATATTAATAAAATTATAGTGTGTGAATACTTATAGATCACAAGTTAAGTTGGTTTTTAGTTAAATGAGTTGTCTACTATTAAGTGACGGGTGGAAATTTATGTCCATTCCACACCAAAGTGAAGAGAATGACACCAATAGGTGTTATTGCACCAAGTCTTAACATTCTAGCATAGTAATAATTGAGCCGACATAAATTTTAATTAAAAATTTACTAATAAATTTTTAAAAAAATTAAGAGTAGGGCCCTCGCACGAAGTTGAAGGACCCTTTAGATGCAATCGTGCATTCGCAAAATGCGTGAGTATTTAGTAAAAAAAAAATGCACGAGCGTTTCTTAGAACTAGGCATGGGAAGGCTCCGAGCCTTCCATGTCACTTAACATGTAGGATAGGATTCCATAACGCGTGCGCGTTTTGGTTAATATAACAACAAAAAAATAAACAGTCTGCGGACCATGGCCACTATTTACTCACTCAAAACCGGAACGCTTGAGCGACTGTGACTTGGAAAAACGAGGAGAAGTGAAGAGAGGCCAAATTCAAAGCTCAACGAGGGATATTTCGTCTTGCAAGGTTGATTGGAAAGGTAAGCATCCAAATCCTTGCCTCATTTGATCATTAAAAATATAAATTTTTATGTTGCCCTAAATTAAAAATCATTGTACATGAAATTCCAAAACAAAACATTTTAAAATTCAATCCCCTTAATTAATTTTACATCCACCCAAGCAATAAGTTAATTCCTCCCTATTATCATTCCCCTTAATGAATTTTACATCCACCCAAGCAACAAGGGATTTGAATCCCAACACCAACTTTTCTTTAATATCTTTTCCACATATATTGTGAATTGGAAAAAAACAACCATTCACCATTTGGCTAGGAGGAGGAACTATGGACTATAACCTAGGCTTGCTTTCTAGACTTGACTTAACCAAACCCTGTGTTTTTTTCCCACACATTCTTTTACCCTAAAAATTTCGAACCAATGATTGTGTGGCCAAACCAATGGCATGATGGATTTTACATCATCCCCCAAACTCCAAGGGACTAGGTTCCCCTCCTTTGCAGACACACCGCCTACTTTGTTTCTAAGATGAACTACCACATATTTTTTGACCTCCTTCACCACCAAGACACTCAATCCATCGTTTTGGGTCTTCATACCTAGCAACCGATAAGAGATTTACTTCATGGAAAAGGCATAGACTGACCCTCACATTCAAAATCGTGTCCCTTCTTAATGACGCAGAGGACTTCACCACCAAATCTTCCTCATCATACACTAAATTCTGAGCAAGGTTGAGAAATTTTTGAAGGTAGAGTATGACCAATAGCATCTTCCCCAATACTTCGGCTCTAGAAAGGTGTACATAAATTTCTTTTAAGGCCCCCATTTTCTCGATCGTTCATTAATAATTGAATTAGGAACTCTCCGCCATCGATCATTAATCGATTTACATGTAGTTGATCCTCACCTTCCACTTTGGTTTACATGTAGTTGTTATTATAGTATTTTGAGATGATATTTATGTTTGTAATGTATTCGTTCTTGCACAAAGTTTGTACATTTTTCATTTTTGAGACATGTCATTATAGCACATGTATGTACATTTCTAATGATTTGTTTTTATTTTTATTTTTTTACTGTAGTGATGACCATGGATGCACATTCAGACATCCAAAGAGAAATTGAGAGGCTGAGAGAAATTCGAGCCTCAATAACTATTGTTGATGATAGGCATTGTATGCTTGGATCCAATTTGGATGAAATGATAGAGACATTTAGTAGGTCTAATGGTGCACTTCAAGATATTGCTACATTCAGAGAAAGAAAGAGGCAACAATATGTTGATGGAATTAGCTACAAAGAAGTTAAGAAGTTGAAAATAACAAAACAACATATGTTTTCCCTCTTTAGAGATCCATGGATGGGTGAAATACCGAATGCAAACAAAAGGCATATTTCTATCGAGTGGTGCACATATCAACCATTCATAGATAATTGGATGGATCGATGGTACATGGTTTTTTATCAACCACCACATAACAACAAGGAAATGCCTCTATATTTTGTCAGAAAGATGTACGCAAAATTTGTTTTGGGGAAACATGTGAATTATTTTGATATCTTGGATTACCAGGACATTGGGATGGGGATGACACAACAACTTCCCAATGCGAGGCACATTGATCCCAATCGCATAGTAGCTCCACCTCACAGGAAGATACCCAGGCCATATGTGCCTCCTACACATCAATTGGTCCCAGAGACACAGGAGAAATTCCTACTGTTGGCATAGGCGGTTGTTCGCCATAGGACGTATCTTCAATGTATGTACCAGGCAGGGCCATCAGAGCCACCATCTTTGGGAAGAGTAGAGCCACCACCTCTCGGCGGGGTAGATCCTGTTGATGTATTTGTAACTTCAGAAGATATTCACTTGTATATTGTATGTATTACATTTGTACTTTATTGTATCCCCAACGAAGATGTATTATTCCTCCGATTGGAAGTGTCATCATTTGTATTTGGAAGTGTCACAAGTTATATTGTAAGTGTCGTAACTTATATTTGATGGGTTATTAGACCACCTTAGGAATTCGGCCCAGTTAGGGTAAAAGGCATGTTAAGTTAAAGTATAAATAGAGAGTGTGACTCTCTCATTCTATTCATTCACTCACTCATCCAACTCGCATAGTTGAGAGAGAGGAGTGTACACAAGTGGAGGAGGAGTAGTTGTTGAAAAAATCTATCTTTTGGGGTTTGATCTTTGTGATCTTTGTATTGGTGCTCATTCTATCTCTGAGGAAGTTGCGGGGTTTTTCACCTTCTTGGTTTTCCCTGAGGAAACATTGTGTCTGTTGTGTCTATGATTGTTATGCTGTGCATTTTATTCTCTTAGTAGGATCCAAAATTTTAACATGGTATCAGAGCGGGACTAAGAAGAAGACACTGCGCACTTGCGGAATCTAGGGCTTCTTAATTTTTGTGTCTCTCTCCACAGATCATCAAAGGAAGGAGGCTAGGCTGACTCTCTTAAGGAAGGTGCATCTTTCTGTCGAGACCAAATTTGATTATGAGCATTTTCAATGTTTGGCCTGTCACTACTACGGGAAATTAGGGCTTTTGATAGAAGTGGAATTTTGGAGTTCTCTCAGCATAGGATTGATCTCCTCAGCAAAATCGAAGTTCAGAGACCAAGATCAAAATTTTTGGTTTGGTAGAACTCCGGGATCTATCAAACCCTAGTTCGGGTTTTGACCAGAAAACCAGATTTTGACAGAAGTTGCAGATCCGAAATTCGCAGGTCAATTTTGAGGGGTCAATTTTTGGAGTTTTCAAAATATGAGCACACCAACTTCCTCGCCTCAGTCAATTGCATCTCCCTGTCCAGACAGAAGTTTGAAATTCCAAGTTTGGATTTTTAGGGTTTCTCTAACAAACCCTAGCTAGCTCCACATCGAGATTCAACAAATCAGGTTGTAAGACCTAAATATTTTATTTCCATTTGAGTTTCTCATTAAGATGTCTCACCACACCAAGATTGAGGATAAGCTTGAAGGGGATGATAACTTTCGAGCATGGAAGTATATGATTGGGTTAATCCTAGAAGAGAATGAATTGGACACCTACATAAGTGTAGAGGTTCTAGTTCCAGAGGGAGATGAGGCTAAGGCCTTACATAAGAAGAACTTTTTCAAGGCCAAGAGAATCATTGTAGATTCGATTAAAGACCATCTCATACCACATGTGTCCTCTTTGAAGACACCCAAGGAGATGTTTGATTCCTTGACCAAGCTATTTGAAGGAAAGAATATAAATCAGAAGATGACTTTGTGGAACGAATTGAAGAGTATAAAGATCCAAAATGGAGAGACCATCCAATCCTACTTTACTAGGGTCTCCCAAATCAAAGAACAACTTGAAGCTACGGGTGAAGTGGTGGAGAATGGAGAAATTATGATGACCACTTTGAATGGGCTACCTAGGTCATGGGACTCCTTCATCCAAGGAATCTGTGCAAGAAGGAAATTGATTTCTTTCAGTAGGATGTGGGAGGAATGTTCACAAGAAGAATCTAGACTTATGGCCTGACAAGAAAAGATGGGAAGTGAAGACCAAGCTCTCACAGCACACACCAAGAAAAGTAAGTTCAAGAGGGAGAAACCTCATCACATGAAATATTCTCACCATCATCAAAAAAAGAAATATTTCTCTCACATTAGATGCTACACATGTGATGAGAAGGGACACTATGCCTCAGATTGTCCCAGGAACAGAAAAGGCTTCAACAACAACAACAACAAGAACAACAAGAAGAGATATCATGCTCATGTTGCTGAGATTGATGAACCTCCCAAGAAGAAGACTAAGGAATAAAGTGAAGACTCTTCAAGTGACGAAGAATATGTTCTAATCTTTGATCTCACAGGTATTGTTACAGGTTATGCTCTGGAAAGTCTTTGAAGATGAAAGATGTTCTATATGTACCTGGTCTCAAGAAGAATCTTCTCTCCATTTCATCTTTATGTTGGATGCAAAGAGGATGAGAGTTGCATTTGTGGATGGCCAAGTACTTATGTGGCCAAAAGGTAAGACCATAGATGATGCAGTAGTGATTGGAGAGAAAGAGGGAGGATTGTTCAAATTGAAGGGACAACTTGAACAAGCCATGGTACATGAATCCATGGAGCCAAGTGAACTTTGGAAGAGAAGGCTTGCACATGTGCACTATAGAGCACTACCAATTGCAAGCAACGCAGTAGAAGGTCTTCCCGAAATCAAGTCAACGCATGAAGGTATTTGCAAAGGATGTGCAAATGGAAAGAACACAAAGAAGGCATTTCCAAGCAGTGAAAGCAAGGCAAAAGGAATCTTGGAAATTATCCACTTCCAATGTATGCAGTCCGATGTCATCCAGTTCTCTGAGTGGGTATGTATATTATGTTTCTTTCATTGATTATTTATCTAGGAAGACTTGGATTTATTTCTTGAAGAACAAATATATAGTATTCAGCAAATTCAAGGAATTAAAAGCCTACTATAAAACCACACTGAAAAGAAGATCAAGAATTTTAGATCCAACAATGGTGGAGAATTCACTTCAGCAGGCTTCAAGAAGTTATGCAGTGATTCAAGGATTAAGAGCGAGTTGACCACTCCTTACAATCCACAACAAAATGGAGTTGCAGAAAGGAAGAATAGAACTATCATGGAAGCAGCACAGACAATGCTTCATGACCAAGATCTTCCTATGCATCTATGGGCAGAAGCAACAAGGACAGTTGTATATGTACAGAACAGAACACCACACGAGATACTTGACAACAAGACACCAGAAGAATCCTTCTCCGGTGAGAAACCAAAAGTTAGCCATCTCAGGATATTTGGTTGTCCAGTATACACACATGTTCCAAAAGAAAAGAGGACAAAGCTAGATCCTTCAGGGAAGAAGGGTATATTCGTGGGTTACAGTGAAAATTCAAAAGCATACAGAATCTACTTTCCAGGGTTCAAGAAGATTGACATCTGCAGGGATGTGACTTTTGATGAAGACTCAACATACATCAAATCAAGGAATCCACCTATTGAAGACAATGAAGAACCAAGAGTACCCTGAATACAAGGCACCACCATGAACGAAGCAATTCCAGAAGAGGATCATGAAATAAGAGATCCACAAGAGCCTGTAGATCCACCTCGTGAGAAGAACTCTCACAAGAGAAATCAAATATGGGAAAGAGAGCTCATCCAAGATGTAGAAAGGTATGGTGTTCCAGAGGAGGAACATAGAGAAATAAAAAGGACAAGGTCACACACTAGCTATGTTGCTTTACTATGTGACATAATGAACAAAGAACCTTCCAGTTATGAAGAAGCGACAGAAAAGAAGGAATGGAAAGAAGCCATGGTTGAGGAATACCAGTTGACCATGAAGAATGATGTATGGGATGTGGTCCCAAGACTAGAAGGGAAGTATTTTGTGACTTCCAAGTGGATCTACAAGATCAAGCATGCTGTAGATGGTAGCATAGAGAAATACAAGGCAAGGTTTGTGGCTTGTGGCTTCTCCCAGAAAAAAGGGATAGATAATTATTGTCCCTAAACACTCTCCCTCTCCCTCTCCCTCTGTCTGCTTCTTGAAGAGTATTACTATTCCTTCCACCGGAATGTATGCTGCTGGAGCTTCCTCTTCTTCTTCTTCCTGCTTTGAATAATGCTTGGGGTTGCACTTGGAATTGTGGTTATGGTTGCAATGGATAACATCCATTGGTGAGTGGATGATAAAAATAGTAATAACCATCATTTTCATTGAAATAATAGCTGTGAGTATTTTGATCACAGAAGATCTAGGAGCTATGGAGAACCTCACAAAATCGAATTAATTTGCAAAAACAGTGGAAAAACTTGAAAAAGGAGATAATTTTACACACAATGTAAGCTGAATATTTTCATTAACTGACTGTCTAACATGTGAAAATGTTAGTAACAGGTTTTTATTACATCCATGAGAAATTCGAGAGCATTAGTGAGCTCAAGCTGAGTGTACAAGTCAAAAATGCCAAATGGGCCTCAATCCCCCCTAGGTGGGTCCAACTCAATCCCAATCACCCCAAACAGTCACAAATTATGGTGTGAAGGTGGCTGAAGCATTCTGGTTCATTAATGAGGCCAAGGCAGGCGTGGGTGAGCAAGTAGAGGAGTTTGGGGGGACCAAGGGAGCATTAAATGCTCCAAATCTAGCCAAATTTGGGCAAAATCCACCCTAGCACCCCTAGTCAACTGAAATTCCCCAAATCAAGGAGAGAGGGCACTCCAGCAATTAATGAGGGCGCACATGTGGACAAAACAGGAGGCTGGGTGAACTGGTTTGCTTGGAAGTGGGTGTGAACACTCTCAAAAGTGGGTATTTGACCAACTATAGTCACCTAGTCCAAACTATGGTTTAATTAAGCACATGAGCAATAAAAATTTATGGACTATGGTACTAAGTGTGGATTACTGTTCTAACACCCCCCGTTAACTAGAACTTAGTACAACTCATGAAAGATAAGTGGGAGGCCTTGCCAACAAAGGCTCAAGTCACCTCATTACAAACAGAAATTTTATTTGTCCATATGAACCGAGGAAAAGAAGTAAAACCTCATGGGATAAAAACTTCCCTCTAAAATGGACATGGGGATGAACCTGCAATTAAATTGCAGCAATCACCATCCATCACTCACTCCAAGCAAAGCTCTCAAGTGAGTGAAGGTCTTCTCAGTAAAGCACTTGGTGAAAATATCTGCAGTTTGCTCGGTGGATGGGCAATACTGCAATGAAATCACCCTGTCATGCACCAAGCCCCGAATGTAATGCATGTGGATTTCAATGTGTTTTGTTCTTTGCCTCTGTACTGGATCAGTAGATATCTTGATGGCACTTTGATTATCCACCCAAATATTGGTTGGAGAATCAATAGCAACACCAAACTCCCGAAGAATGCCTTGCAACCAAACACACTGTGTGGCTGCGTTCACTGCTGCCCTGTACTCGGCCTCTGCTGATGAAAGAGAAATGGTATGCTGTTTCTTACTTGACCAGCAAATGGGACCTTCAGCAAACATAAACACAAAACCTGAAGTGGACTTTCTATCGATGGGATCTCCCGCCCAATCGGAATCAGAAAATCCAACTAGTTGAAGTGAAGAACCAGCTGCATAGTGTACCCCAAAGCTCTTTGTTCATTGGACATATTGAAGGATCCTTTTGGCTGCCTTCCAATGGATCTCATGTGGCTGCTGCATATACCTTGCTACAGCACTTACAGCATAAGAAAAATCAGGTCTTGTATGTGTAAGATACAACAAACTTCCGACTAGCTGCCTGTAGAGTGTGCAATCCACCAATGGAGAGTCTTCAAATTCACCTAGTTTTATGCCTGAAAGGAATGGGCACTTGGCTGCCTTACATTCAGCCATTTTAAACTTGAATAACAGGTCTGAAGCATACTTAGGTTGACTCAGCAATATACCTCTCTCAGATTGCTCAATTTCCAAACCCAAAAATTGCCTTAGCAATCCTAGGTCGCTCATGGCAAATTCACTGTGCAAAGAAGCTTTAATTGAGCCAATTTGTTTGTTGCATCTCCCTGTAATTAAAATATCATCAACATACAGTACAATGACCTGCAAATTATCATCACATTGCTGCAAATAAACATTTGGATCAGACTTGCATCGACATAAACCAATTGAGAGCAAAAAAGCATCCATTTTGGCATACCAAGCCCTGGGGGCTTGCTTGAGCCCATAGAGTGACTTCTTCAACCTACATACAAGTGTGGGATCCTCTTGGAATCCTTCAGGTTGCTGCATATATATCTCTTCCTGTAGCTCACCATGCAAGAATGCACTTTTGACATCCATGTGGTGAACTTCCCAACCTTTACTAGCTGCCATGGCTAGAGCTAGTCTAATTGAGTCCATCTTTGCAACCGGTGCAAAGGTCTCTGTATAATCCACACCATGTATTTGTGAGTAGCCCTTAGCCACTAACCTATCCTTGTACTTCAGATCAGAACCATCAGCAACAGGTTTGGTTCGGAAAATCCACTTACATTGCACAAGTTTCCTCTTGGGAGGAAGAGGCACCAAATCCCATGTTTTGTTCTCTTGGAGAGATTGGAATTCTTCTTGCATTGCTGCTCTCCACCTTGGATCATGATGAGCTTCCTGATATGATGTTGGATTAGATCCAATCATCATATAACAGTGATCAGCAAGTTCACTTTCATTTGCAAAGGAAGCATTGATTGTTTGAGATCTAGTCTTCCTAGGCTCTCGGGGATTGCCTGCCAATTCACCTGCAGCTTGTATGATTTTTTCAGCCCACTTGGGACTTGATGGTGACTCATGTACAACAATGTCATCTTCAGCCATGTCATCTTCAGCAATATCAGAAAAATCAGAAGTGGAATCATCACTAATTTCATTAAGGTGAGGAGGAGAAGAGCTTTCCCCCGGTGCAAGCTCAAAATCTGGAATTGGTTCTTCTTCGAATTGCACACTTCTCTCAATGAAAGTTTTGAGTGTGGATGTGTCAAAGAGCTTGTATCCCTTTGTGTCCTCACCATATCCAACCATGATACATTCTCTGCTCCGTGGCTCCAAAGCCTTCCTCTTTTCTGATGGAATTTGAGCCCATGCTCTAGACCCAAAAATCCTGAAATTTGACACATTTGGTTTTTGGCCAAACCATGCCTCATAGGGGGTTTTTCCTTTGACTGATTTGTGAAAGGCTTTTGTTATCACCTAAACTGTAGTTACCCCTATGGATGGATCCAGTCATGGATGGCAATAGGGAAGGGAAACTCAAAAGGTGCAACCACGATCACCTCGACCTCCAATATGTATGGTTGTCACGCCAGTCGAGGCAACCTTCGCTTTATGTTATCTAGCCCAGACAACAAAGGGGGAGACCCGATCTACTCCCGATAGGAGAGATCAAAACCAAGACACCAAATCAGGATATTTCTAAGTGAAGTTAGGTGTATGGTTTATCCTAGACCTAAGGATGAAGTCACAAGCCAAGTGAGGGGTTCAATAGGTATGGCTTTGGTTCATAGTTGAATGTAGGAGTGACTTATAATGTTTGTAGTGAGATCTAGGGCTAGTGTACTAGTTCAATGTCAAAAGATCCACTGCCTTGGGAACCGTGTCCAATGCAGGGTAGTTAAGGGTTGTATTGGGGCTAACTAGTACAGATGACAAGCTTGACCATGATACATGATTGCTTCAAGGGTTTTGTTCACCATGCATAGGTCAATCCACAAGTCAATCCAACAATCTAGGAAGGTTGAACTACCTTGGAGAGAAACCAGTGCCTTGGGAATTGGGAAGTGGAGTCAAAGTAAGGTTGACTTGTGGTTTAAAACTCATAGTACTTGGGACAAGTGGGAAATAGATGTCTTGATGGATGAATGCATCTAGATCTAGGTTTGACCAAAGTGGACCACAATCCCTTAAAACAAGGAATGCAATCCCCAAGGCAAAATTTGACAAAGTGACAGTCTAGACCTAGGTTTTGATTTATTCCGGTTTCAGATCTCAAAAAATCTCAAGTACCCAGTTCCTCGAAGTGAGTGAACTCACTTCTCCAAGGTGGTGCGACTTTGCCCAAGTAGGCCTAAAAGTGGGGTTAGGTGGGTCAAAACAAGTCGGATGGAATCCAAACTTTAGATCCGGGTAGATTGGTCAGGTAGGAGTATGGATCTATAATTTCGTGGCAATCCACCGGTTAGATCTTAGTAGATCTGAGTTTAAGTGTTCCAAGTGGTCCAAAATGGGGATTAAAACCCTTAAAATGTGGAATAGGGTCCACAAGGTGAATTTCAGAAAAGTAACAACCTCGGTGTATGTTATTTGATGTGTAGATGTCAAATCAAGTGAAATCTCAAACACCCATCGCTTAGATCTAGGTCAACCTGCTCAAACTAGGAAGTGCGCCTTGCTTGGGAGAAGCTAAGTTGGCCTGGGAAGGAGGTCAAATGGAAGCCAATCCTCACCAAACTATAGATCCGGGATGCCGTGGATGCTATAGAGGTGGGTTCTTAATATTACACCCAACAACCCAATAGATCTAAGTAGATCTGAGAAAATGCAAAATTGGGGTTTTAATTAATTAGGGTTTTAAATGTTTTTGACAATTGGATAGATCATGGAGATAGAACTTACCTTGAGATCATACCTGAATGATGTGGATGAGATGCCTTGATGTTGAGGAAGATTCCCGCAGAGATCAAATGAGAGATTGTTGATTTGCTTGCCAATTTGATGCCCTAGTCCACAAGTGCGCCTTCCTCTACCTGTCAAACCAAGGAATGAAGATTCAATCAGTAAGAGCAAGTATGGAAGAAATACAAGAGAAATGCAAATAGTAACATGAAATAGAAGGTCCTGGGACAGTAATACTCCCTGTTACCAACGAAGAGCTCCAAAGAAGAAGTAGGGAGAGTCTTCCCCTACCAATACCTCCTCCTCCAAGCAAATCGACCTCCACCTGTAGATGCAAAATCGTGGTACAAAAGATATGGCAAACAAGATCTCCAATAACTCAATGCAAAGGAAGAACCAACGAACGAACACCAAAAACATTCACCACAACATTGGAGATAGATGCAATAATAATTTTCTATTCCAATAATCCAGAGCCAAAAGTCCCTTTACAATGAGAGGCTCTCTCCTTTAAATAGGAAGGAGAGGCACCAAAACCCTAACCACTTTTTGAATGAGTGGCTAAGATTAAAAGATACAAATGTCTAATCAATGGTTGAGATGAGCTCAACAATGAAATACATGGATCACTAATAAAATATAACATAAGTGGACAAAATCGCCCTATAAGAGGGGAATCCCACCAAATCATGATGACAAAATATCATAAGAGGCTCATGGTGGGTCCAAGGGGTAATTTTATCCCTCCTTGGTCAATCCCCATGGCACAATAACCAATAAATAATCATGAAAGTACCAAATCGTGCCTCCATAGTGAAGTCGTGGTCCTCAAAAGACCTCAAAAATCCACAGAAAGTGCCATAAGTGATGGATGCGGGCCCCGATGAAGCTGAAACTGCTGGAGAAGGTGTGGAAGGTCCCGATCTATCATCACTGATCATCCCATGCCATAAATTTGCCTCAGTAGCCCAAATCGATTTCCTCAATAGCCATTTCTACCAATCCTGAAATGCCTCGGGAAATGTGAAACTGCCCCAAACAGCCTCCTGGAGTGCTGGCGCTGTCAAGGTGAGGGCACCAATGTGTCCGGAAGGGGGGTAATATGGTAAAAACAAGTGGCTGGACCACCCCCTCCATCATCATCTCCCTAGGTCAACCGGATAAAAGTCATCTCTGCTCCGACAGGGCCTCCAACAGACCAAAACTGCACTGGGATAGCCTACTGAGGCTCAATCATCACTGTAATTGCCCGGAACTGAAAACAAACTGTCCCATTGGACTCAGAAGGTCCAAATCTATCCAAGATGTGTACTCATACACCATATGAGTCTCTGCATGATCAAAATAAATATCCAATATACCGGAACAGGGCCAATAATAATGCGCTGTACATATACAAATACTGCTGTAACCCCAAAATCATCATCATAACCCTGTAGCTGCTGCATAGAATCATCCTGTATGTGTACATAGACCATATATCATCTATCCATATCATCATAAGGTCTAACATCTCATGTCCCATGGTCCTCCATGGTCAAACTAGGTCCAACCAAGACCAAATATAACTCAGTCCATCATCCAAGGCTGCTGAGAAGTATCAAGGTTAATACATGCTTTACAATTTATTCAAATAGCAAATATAACACAGAGTAATCATGACTGGCGATCTAAATCCAAACATATAGTGTCGTTAATTATTATTATTACTCAGACTAGACTTTCAGGATCATACTCACTTTATAGTTGTGATCAATTTGCTAGTGAAGGGTGAAGGCTTAAATTAACTGGCTAGGACAAGGGATGACTCAACTATCTTGACTTTGTGACACTTTGGCAAAGGAAAGGGAATGCACCATAATATATACTGAATGAGCAATAACACAGGGGATGGCGGTGTCTCACAAATGGATGAGTTGTTTAAAGAGGGTTTATTCACCTTCGCAGATGCGCACAATCCATAATACAAATAAGGCCAGCAATTGTTTAGATATAGCATTTAAGTTCCATTGCTTTTTGGGCCTGAAGTTTCCATAGCCTTGATCTATGTGTGTTTACAAACACATTGCATAGATTTACATTTTTTCTTTTAGGCTTTCTGCTGCAGGTGTCTTTTTAAGGCACTTGTTTACCTGAGCACTTCTAGGTGTGTCATGGACAGCTTGTTTACCTAGGTATTTATTTTCCAAAAGATACAACACTTTATTTTCATTGCCATTTTCATTTGGCATGCCTCTCATTCATGTGTGTTTAGAAACACATTGCATGAATGGACTTTTCATACAAGATATAGCATTTCATTTTTCCAGATTTTGTATTCATGGCAGCACTAAAAGTTTCAGGTTTATCCAACACAACTTTAGTGACTAGGGGGAATTCACAAGGAACTCCAACTCACCATAGGTAAGCTTTGTCACCAACTCAGAGCCGAGACACAATAAACAGGGAAGCTCGTCCAATATAGAGGCTACAGTGGGGAAAAGTCCTCCATGCCACTAGTCAAGTAGTAAGTCAGGGTGATAATCTAAAAGGTAGGCCATGGATGGATGAAGACAATGAAATGATGGAGCCAACACTAGCAAGCCAGAGTATGGTGTAATGATCACCTCTATTCTCCCTAAGGAGGGTATGTACCAATGAGTATGAATAGTGAACTTCTAAGTCTGAGTAGGGACAATAATATATGTATAATAGGTCAACCAGGTCCAAATATCTATATGATCACCAGATCATGACACTAAGTGCTAATACATGCTATAAGAATAAGTATAAAAGCAATCTAACCATAATACCACGATATACCTACTGAGTCATATACCTGAAAGCTCATCAACCTGTACCATCATCTGTCCTCTGAGACTGCTGCTGTAACTCCAGGCACTACTGTCTGCTCTGTACCAATGGTATAATGGCTACATCGGTCATCTCTCCGAGTGTCCTGAAACTCAGTCATGGCATGGGGAATACAACTGTTGTCCACAATCTAGTAGTGATCCAATATAGATGCTCATCTCAGCATCTCAAATGTAAGGGAACTGGCTGAATCGTGTACTGGAATGAGAAAAATAATGTATGGTAGCCCGGCTACTATATATGTGATAACATCTGGCTCCGGCTGGGACAAGTGCTCTGCTGAAATGAGCGCTTGAGAACCTCAGAATCTCTGGTCCTCGAACTCTGCTACTCGAATCCACGATCCAACACTCCACCATTTTATTTCCAACTTTTATTCTTGCAACCTATTTTCTGCATTCACAAACATCGAACATACCTCATGCCGCATGTGTGGGAAAAATATAAAATCAACTGAAATAAAATCTACTCTATGTCAGAAATATAAATGCATGGAATAGAAAAATGCTTGAAAGTAAACAAGACTACTAACATAATTTGCAAAATTTGAAATTTATTGTGCAGGAAAAGAAAAAGGTGACAGG
Organism: Larix kaempferi; assembly: GCA_027924585.1. Lineage (NCBI taxonomy): Eukaryota > Viridiplantae > Streptophyta > Pinopsida > Pinales > Pinaceae > Larix > Larix kaempferi. The sequence goes on along the minus strand of BSBM01000303.1, from coordinate 5,140,059 downwards.
TACTCAGTTAAACTAGGAGCTTGCAAAGGATCTTAGAGACTAAGAAGGTGCCAGATTCAATGGCTGAAAAGACTAACTACTGCCTAAGTAGGCTTATTTGCTTTCCTACCTACCCTAAACTACCAGGTAATGCAAGCAGAGAGATCCCGACTAGGTGGGGTCAGGGATGTGATCCCTCAAGTCCCTTTGATTGACAGGATATAAAATACGTCGTCCACTACCAGTAGTCAGAAAGCACATGCCATCAATGCATCGCTCTACTGTAAAAGGTCCAACCCATAAGTCATCAGCTTGCCCCGATCTTATATGCAGTAAATGGTTGGGGATGATGACTTGACTTCCTGTAGGAAACCTATTTCGATTGACTGACTCAGGGATAACTCCAATGTTACGAATAGGCATGGGGTGGATTTCGACAGGGTTTTGTGACTGAGGTGCGACAATCCTTGAGTTCCTCCTAGAAGGAACTGCATCGACTCTGGGTGAACCACCATCTAAAGAAATAGCAATTCTGCCAACGAGGACTTCCCTAACTTCCCTTCTTGTTTCTTGGACTATACCATTTGACTCTTCCTCATGGGGAGACATAACTTCTTTAACAACCTCACCTATAGTCCAAAAATCTCTATGTTCTTCCAAGGAAGATGGCTCATAAGATACGACAGTGTTATGACTAGAACCTTCCCCTGAAGGAACCGGAACAACCATGTTTTCCAAACTGGGAGAAACTGACTCAGGATGAAAAGTAGAGGAAGTAGGAATGTGAGAAAGATCATAAGTGTGATGACTAGGTGACTCGGATGGTAAGAGGAAACTAGGGATATGCGGGTATGCAGATAAAGCATAGCTTTGAGGCTCTGAAGGAGTTTGAAAAATAGCAAGGTTATTTAGATTATAGTCTCCTTCGGGTGCATCATTAATTAGGGCATCCTCTTCCCAACTTAGAGAGTTATCGTGGACTTGAATTAGGTTACCATCTTCTAGAGATAAATGAGATAAGGAATCTTCTGTGTCAGAATAATAAGTGGCTTCAGGCTCTACATTTGTTTCAACCCTAATAGATGTTGCAAGATTGTTTTCCCATGGGTAAATAGGTGCAAGCCCTTGGCTTTCTCTCTCTCTATTGTGATCAGTCAAGGCAAACCATTCCCTAACAGTGAAAGGAATTCTTTCTCCCCTCCTAATATCATCAAACTCATCTTCATGTATTGGGTTTTCAATATTCTCCTCATTATTTATTTGATCATGAAGGTTTTCTATTGGGGGAGTTTGTTCCATGTCTTTATTATTAAGCAAACTCTCATCCTCTTCTATGTTCCTTATGCCATCCTCAACCCCCTCAAGTGTGTGATCTTCTATAGAAGATTCTTGAATTTTTTCATTGTTTTGTTCATGATCTTGGGGTTGATTTTCATAACCTCTCAATTCATCTATTTCCTCAACAAATTCATTTCCAACTGTTCTTGTTATTTCAATCATTTGCTTGTCTTCCCAAAAAGAATCAGAGTCTTCCATGACCATACACATACTTTGATCAACTTCATATAATTCATCCTCATGTGTGTTTTTCAACCCTTCATCAAAAGATTCAACATGCTCATTATAACAAGGTTCTCTATTAACCCGAATCAAAGCTCCATCAGGGTTAGGAACACAAATAAATGATAAGTCCATCATAAGGTATCCACCTAGACCAGCTGCCCATTTTCTAGATAACAGCATTCCATATGCTGGGGGCAAATCAATGACTACTACATCCATCATGGTAGAAATGTCTGAACATGCGAAAAGATCAGCTCTAAGATTTTTGATCAAACCATAAGATGGCACTCGTCGGGAATCTATACCACAGACATTTCCATAAGGCCTAGTCACTTCAAGTCCCATTTCCTTCATAACTTGTAAAGGCATAACATTCATTGCTGCTCCAGAATCCAACATACAGTTATGAAGGAGCATGTTTTGAATGTGTAAGGTAAGGTAAAAGGGGGAGTGACCACCGCTCTTTCTTTCATAAATGGCTGAATGGATGTTTATTGGTGGATCCTTCTCTGTTTCACTAGGTTGTGTTCCACTAAGCTTTTGGATATGACATGACTCTAGGATTGGTTCAGGAGTTTTCTCTTGGCCAATACTGTTGAAAAAATCCTCTACTTGGCATCTAACGGAGGGCACCTTCATTAACTCAGTGACAGGGATGTTACACATTATCTTGCTTAATTCTTTCTTCATATCAATCTTAAGATCATAATCATCTATGGCAAGACCTTCTTCTTCATCAATCTTTTTGTGTTTATCAAGAAAAGAAGGCTGGGAAGTACTTCCTCGTTTATAGATTTGATACTTTGGTTGCTCTTTAGGTTTTGGAAGTTCTAAAGCATGACATAAGGGGCTAAGTTCTTCCACTATATCATCTTCTTGCTCACATGGCTCCTCTTCTAAAAGGATTCTTCCAAAGTCTTCATCATAAGATAAGTCATTTATGAAGTTGATGTTTTCTGGTTGGTCATCATGGTCAATGGTGTCAGAGGGTATCTCTTCTTATTCATCACACCAATTGACTTCCTTCTTTTCAGAGTTCTCTAGATACTCAGGTCGTCGCCTATCCCTATCCCCATCAGGCCTTCTATTATTATTCCAGTAAGGTTTAGGGCCATAAGGATTTCTATGTCTCTCAGGGTCATTCAAACTTGCCACATTCTTAGTCAGGACAGTTAATTGTTTCATCATTTCTTGCATGACTTCTAAAGTGTCCTTAGATTCCTTTGGCACACTCACAGGTTCTTTTGGTTTTCGGAGTCTAGGGTCAGATCTGGAAGTGGATGGGGTAAATTGATCAATAAATTTTTGTTTCCCCATGGATGCTACATTTTGCTCAGCCATCTTAGCATTTGATTAAGCGGTCTTTAAGTCATTTGGGTTTTTATCCTTTAGCTGATAACCAACCCATCCCTCAAAAGCATTCAAGTAGTGAATGACAGCTGCTTGATCTTTTGGTCTAATTTCTTCAGGGATAACAGCTACAGTCTTGTCAAATCTTATGTTAAACTCATGGACTGTTTCATTTTCTCTCTTCTTAATGTCAAAAAGTTGATGTAAGAGAAACTTCCCATCTAACTTTCGGGACCACTCACTATTTAGCTTGTTGACAAAGTTGTCATATCCATCAATGGATGAAGCGGGCAACCTGTCAAACCACTTCCTAACATCTCCTTCCAAGGATGCCAGGAGGCCCCTCATGAACACATCTTCCTCAGATGCTCCATATGCTTCCATGTGTTCCCATACTTTATCAATGTGATCTTCAATTGATATAGCAGATACTCCATCAAATCTCGGAACCTTTTCAAAATACTTTTCAGGCATGTCATGGGGTGCACCCTGGATTTGGGAAAAGTCTAAAGGAGATGGTTTTGCCTTTCTTCCAAAAATCCTAGGAGCTTGTGGTGGAGGAACATTCTGGTTTCCCGAGTTTGTTCCGGCCATTGGATTTGGTAATTTTGTGTTTAAGTTTGAACTAGGAGATGAGGGAGGAACCGGATTAATCAAAGGGGATCCTGAAGCTCTGTTTGGAGAATCGTTAACCAACTTCCAAAGGAAGTTAGATGGTTGTGCTTTAGGATCTCTTTTACGATATGTAATTGGAGTTCCTTCAACTTGATCTAAGTTTACTTTACTTCTCGTGTTGTAAGGATGTAAATGAGCTCGCTCCTCAGCGGAGTCACGATTGGGAGTCGCCAGGTAGATTTAACTCTTCTACCAAGATATGTGTCGTTGTATATGCGGGAAGGACTAGTAGCTTTTCCAAGGTAATCCTATTACGTCTCCAGTGCCGAGTGTTGTGGTAAAGAGAACGGGAAAGCTTGAAGAAAAGTATGTCGAACTAGGGCAAGCTATTGCCTCCCCGGCAGCGGCGCCAAAATGTTAGGCAAAGAGAAAGGGGAGGAGAGCTTTAACAAAAATAATATGTCGAACCAGGGTAAGCCTATGCCTTCCCCAGCAACGGCGCCAAAATGTTATCACCTAAACTGTAGTTACCCCTATGGATGGATCCAGTCATGGATGGCAATAGGGAAGGGAAACTCAAAAGGTGCAACCACGATCACCTCGACCTCCAATATGTATGGTTGTCACGCCAGTCGAGGCAACCTTCGCTTTATGTTATCTAGCCCAGACAACAAAGGGGGAGACCCGATCTACTCCCGATAGGAGAGATCAAAACCAAGACACCAAATCAGGATATTTCTAAGTGAAGTTAGGTGTATGGTTTATCCTAGACCTAAGGATGAAGTCACAAGCCAAGTGAGGGGTTCAATAGGTATGGCTTTGGTTCATAGTTGAATGTAGGAGTGACTTATAATGTTTGTAGTGAGATCTAGGGCTAGTGTACTAGTTCAATGTCAAAAGATCCACTGCCTTGGGAACCGTGTCCAATGCAGGGTAGTTAAGGGTTGTATTGGGGCTAACTAGTACAGATGACAAGCTTGACCATGATACATGATTGCTTCAAGGGTTTTGTTCACCATGCATAGGTCAATCCACAAGTCAATCCAACAATCTAGGAAGGTTGAACTACCTTGGAGAGAAACCAGTGCCTTGGGAATTGGGAAGTGGAGTCAAAGTAAGGTTGACTTGTGGTTTAAAACTCATAGTACTTGGGACAAGTGGGCAATAGATGTCTTGATGGATGAATGCATCTAGATCTAGGTTTGACCAAAGTGGACCACAATCCCTTAAAACAAGGAATGCAATCCCCAAGGCAAAATTTGACAAAGTGACAGTCTAGACCTAGGTTTTGATTTATTCCGGTTTCAGATCTCAAAAAATCTCAAGTACCCAGTTCCTCGAAGTGAGTGAACTCACTTCTCCAAGGTGGTGCGACTTTTCCCAAGGAGGCCTAAAAGTGGGGTTAGGTGGGTCAAAACAAGTCAGATGGCATCCAAAATTTAGATCTGGGTAGATCGGTCAGGTAGGAGTATGGATCTATAATTTCGTGGCAATCCACCGGTTAGATCTTAGTAGATCTGAGTTTAAGTGTTCCAAGTGGTCCAAAATGGGGATTAAAACCCTTAAAATGTGGAATAGGGTCCACAAGGTGAATTTCAGAAAAGTAACACCCTGGGTGTATGTTATTTGATGTGTAGATGTCAAATCAAGTGAAATCTCAAACACCCATCGCTTAGATCTAGGTCAACCTGCTCAAACTAGGAAGTGCGCCTTGCTTGGGAGAAGCTAAGTTGGCCTGGGAAGGAGGTCAAATGGAAGCCAATCCTCACCAAACTATAGATCCGGGATGCCGTGGATGCTATAGAGGTGGGTTCTTAATATTACACCCAACAACCCAATAGATCTAAGTAGATCTGAGAAAATGCAAAATTGGGGTTTTAATTAATTAGGGTTTTAAATGTTTTTGACAATTGGATAGATCATGGAGATAGAACTTACCTTGAGATCATACCTGAATGATGTGGATGAGATGCCTTGATGTTGAGGAAGATTCCCACAGAGATCAAATGAGAGATTGTTGATTTGCTTGCCAATTTGATGCCCTAGTCCACAAGTGCGCCTTCCTCTACCTGTCAAACAAAGGAATGAAGATTCAATCAGTAAGAGCAAGTATGGAAGAAATACAAGAGAAATGCAAATAGTAACATGAAATAGAAGGTCCTGGGACAGTAATACTCCCTGTTACCAACGAAGAGCTCCAAAGAAGAAGTAGGGAGAGTCTTCCCCTACCAATACCTCCTCCTCCAAGCAAATCGGCCTCCACCTGTAGATGCAAAATCGTGGTACAAAAGATATGGCAAACAAGATCTCCAATAAATCAGTGCAAAGGAAGAACCAATGAACGAACACCAAAAACATTCACCACAACATTGGAGATAGATGCAATAATAATTTTCTATTCCAATAATCCAGAGCCAAAAGTCCCTTTACAATGAGAGGCTCTCTCCTTTAAATAGGAAGGAGAGGCACCAAAACCCTAACCACTTTTTGAATGAGTGGCTAAGATTAAAAGATACAAATGTCTAATCAATGGTTGAGATGAGCTCAACAATGAAATACATGGATCACTAATAAAATATAACATAAGTGGACAAAATCGCCCTATAAGAGGGGAATCCCACCAAATCATGATGACAAAATATCATAAGAGGCTCATGGTGGGTCCAAGGGGTAATTTTATCCCTCCTTGGTCAATCCCCATGGCACAATAACCAATAAATAATCATGAAAGTACCAAATCGTGCCTCCATAGTGAAGTCGTGGTCCTCAAAAGACCTCAAAAATCCACAGAAAGTGCCATAAGTGATGGATGCGGGCCCCGATGAAGCTGAAACTGCTGGAGAAGGTGTGGAAGGTCCCGATCTATCATCAATGATCATCCCATGCCATAAATTTGCCTCAGTAGCCCAAATCGATTTCCTCAATAGCCATTTCTACCAATCCTGAAATGCCTTGGGAAACGTGAAACTGCCCCAAACAGCCTCCTCGAGTGCTGGCGCTGTCAAGGTGAGGGCACCAATGTGTCCAGAAGGGGGGTAATAGGGTAAAAACAAGTGGCCTGACCACCCCCTCCATCATCAGCGCCGTAGGTCAACCGGATAAAAGTCATCTCTGCTCCGATAGGGCCTCCAACAGACCAAAACTGCACTGGGATAGCCTACTGAGGCTCAATCATCACTGTAAGTGCCCGGAACTGAAAAAAAACTGTCCCATTGGACTCAGAAGGTCCAAATCTATCCAAGATGTGTACTCATACACCATATGAGTCTCTGCATGATCAAAATAAATATCCAATATACCGGAACAGGGCCAATAATAATGCGCTGTACATATACAAATACTGCTGTAACCCAAAAATCATCATCATAACCCTGTAGCTGCTGCATAGAATCATCCTGTATGTGTACATAGACCATATATCATCTATCCATATCATCATAAGGTCTAACATCTCATGTCCCATGGTCCTCCATGGTCAAACTAGGTCCAACCAAGACCAAATATAACTCAGTCCATCATCCAAGGCTGCTGAGAAGTATCAAGGTTAATACATGCTTTACAATTTATTCAAATAGCAAATATAACACAGAGTAATCATGACTGGCGATCTAAATCCAAACATATAGTGTCGTTAATTATTATTATTACTCAGACTAGACTTTCAGGATCATACTCACTTTATAGTTGTGATCAATTTGCTAGTGAAGGGTGAAGGCTTAAATTAACTGGCTAGGCCAAGGGATGACTCAACTGTCTTGACTTTGTGACACTTTGGCAAAGGAAAGGGAATGCACCATAGTATATACTGAATGAGCAATAACACAGGGGATGGCGGTGTCTCACAAATGGATGAGTTGTTTAAAGAGGGTTTATTCACCTTCACAGATGCGCACAATCCATAATACAAATAAGGCCAGCAATTGTTTAGATATAGCATTTAAGTTCCATTGCTTTTTGGGCCTGAAGTTTCCATAGCCTTGATCTATGTGTGTTTACAAACACATTGCATAGATTTACATTTTTTCTTTTAGGCTTTCTGCTGCAGGTGTGTTTTTAAGGCACTTGTTTACCTGAGCACTTCTAGGTGTGTCATGGACAGCTTGTTTACCTAGGTATTTATTTTCCAAAAGATACAACACTTTATTTTCATTGCCATTTTCATTTGGCATGCCTCTCATTCATGTGTGTTTAGAAACACATTGCATGAATGGGATTTTCATACAAGATATAGCATTTCATTTTTCCAGATTTTGTATTCATGGCAGCACTAAAAGTTTCAGGTTTAGCCAACACAACTTTAGTGACTAGGGGGAATTCACAAGGAACTCCAACTCACCATAGGTAAGCTTTGTCACCAACTCAGAGCCGAGACACAATAAATAGGGAAGCTCATCCAATATAGAGGCTACAGTGGGGAAACTTCCTCCATGCCACTAGTCAAGTAGTAAGTCAGGGTGATAATCTAAAAGGTAGGCCATGGATGGATGAAGACAATGAAATGATGGAGACAACACTAGCAAGCCAGAGTATGGTGTAATGATCACCTCTATTCTCCCTAAGGAGGGTATGTACCAATGAGTATGAATAGTGAACTTCTAAGTCTGAGTAGGGACAATAATATATGTATAATAGGTCAACCAGGTCCAAATATCTATATGATCGCCAGATCATGACACTAAGTGATAAGACATGCTATAAGAATAAGTATAAAAGCAATCTAACCATAATACCATGATATACCTGCTGAGTCATATACCTGAAAGCTCATCAACCTGTACCATCATCTGTCCTCTGAGACTGCTACTATAACTCTAGGCACTACTGTCTGCTCTGTACCAATGGTATAATGGCTACATCGGTCATCTCTCCGAGTGTCCTGAAACTCAGTCATGGCATGGGGAATACAACTGCTGTCCACAATCTGGTAGTGATCCAATATAGATGCTCATCTCAGCATCTCAAATGTAAGGGAACTGGCTGAATCGTGTACTGGAATGAGAAAAATAATGTATGGTAGCCCGGCTACTATATATGTGATAACAGCTTTGTTCTGAATATGAGCAGCACAATTGATGGCTTCAGCCCATAGCTTAGGGCTTAGATCCCTAGCTTCAATCTGTTAAATTTTTAGAATTTACTTCAATCTGATCTAGGATCTTAACTGAGAGAACAACATGTACAGCATATCTACAGCATATCAATTATTGAGACAATAATGCAAGCACACAAGAGACACAAAGATTTACTTGGGGAAAACCATAAAGGTGAAAGACCCCAATAACTTCCTCAGAGATAGATAGAGCAATGATACAACCAACCATAAGAGATAGACACAACCTAGAAGCAGATCCTCCTCCTCCATAAGTGCGCCACTCCTCCTTGAGTGCATGTGTGAGAAGTGAGTGAGTAAATAGAGTGCCTCCCGCACTCTATTTATACTTGACTTGACTTGCCTTTTTACCTAACTCATGTAGGCTCGAACTTAACCACATAACATAATGCTGACTGGGCCGACCCCCAATAGGGTGGTCTAATAACCCTTTGACCCACATGGCTGACCCCCAATAGGTTGGTCTAATAACCCTTTGACCCACATGACTTATACAGGGCCGACCCCAAACAAGGTGGTCTAATAACCCATCAAGTATAAGTTACAACACTTACAATATAAATGACGACACTTCCTTATAGAGGAATAATACCATCTCTATAGGAATACAATATACATATATGTGAAATACATTCCGAAGTTACATATACATCAACACTCCCTCTTAACTAGGAAGGCATTTCTCAGTACAGTTCTTCTAGCACAAGTCATCGTCTCTGGATCATTGTCACTAGATAATCGTCATCGAGTCATCATCATCGTCACTGCTGCTGCTATCTCAATCAATCTCTGAATCTACTTGTCATAGGAAGTTCTACAGAGCCAGTCCTTTTTCATACTGGATGTAGGCCCACCACCTGCAGGTCTTCATCATCACTGGCCATACTGTGGAATCCTCAGGACTTATTACGTGCATCACAGAACCTCGAAAGAGCATCCCAGGCTGTTACGAGCACACAACTCTAGCTATAGGATCTCCTAGGGCACCGAATTACATGTGACCTCACCACAAAACCTCGCAAGAGCATCCTAGGCTGTTACGAGCACACAGCTCTACCTATAGGATCTCCCAGGGAAACGAATTACATGTGGTCATGGCAAAACCTCACAAGAGAATCCCAGGACTGATTACGGGCACACAGCCCAACCTATCGGATCTCCCAGGGAACCGAATTACATGCCATAGGACAAAACCTCGAAAGAGCATCTGCCAGATATCCCAGGGAACCGAATTACATGCCATAGGAAAAACCTCGAAAGACTATCTGCAGATCTCCCAGGGCACCGAATTACATGTCCTCCCAGAGCAAAACCACGAAAGAGCATTTTCCAGATGTCCCAGGGCACCGAATTACATGCCATAGGAAAAACCTCGAAAGACCATCTGCAAATCTCCCAGGGCACCGGATTACATGCTCATCTACACAACCTGATCCACGGCCACAGAGTATCAACCTAATACTCACCATACATCATCCTAATGTATCCATGATCATCCTGATCATCACTGCAACATCCTGCTGCATGTCATCTGGAGCAACATCCTGAAGCTCGTCATCTATGATCATCCTGATCATCACTGCAACATCCTGCTGCATGTCATCTGGAGCAGCATCCTGAAGCTCGTCATCTATGATCATCCTGATCATCATTGCATCCATCTGATGCACACCACGTATCTACCTGATACATATCATCATCCATGATCCACCTGATCATACAATGTATCCACCTGATACAAATACATGATACATATCACCTCACATGATCCACCTGATCATTCAATGTATCCACCTGATACATATACAGATACATGGTCCAAGAATCCAACATGATGCATATACAAAATACATACACATGATCCAACTGATCATATCCAGCATCCAACATGATGCGTACATACATATAAATGATCCAACTGATCATATCCAGCATCCAACATGATGCATACATATAAATGATCCAACTGATCATATCAAAGCAGAAACCAGAACATCATCCTGATGCTCATCATCCAGCGCTTACATCCACAGCCATGTGAAGGATCCTCCTTCCAACATGCTTGGAATGGCTTTAGCAAATGTGTCCATCACTTCTTCCTCGAAGTTTCCTTGATCTGAAGAACGCCAAGCCTCTCTCTGAAGTACTCGAACTTCACCTTGGCTAGTGGTTTCGTCAGCACATCTGCAATCTGCTCATCCGTCGCAACATACAGGAGCTTCACTGCTCCTCTCTACACCATATCCATGATATAGTGATACTTGATCTCTATGTGTTTTGACCTGTCATGAAACACTGGGTTCTCGGACAGCTTCACACAACTCTGGTTATCACAGAAGATACCAGTAGCATCCAACGGGAGATCAAATAACTCAGACAGTAGCTTCCGTAGCCATACTGCCTCACAACTAGCTGAACAGGCTGCAACATACTCAGCCTCAGCTGTACTCAGTGCTACGCAGGACTGCTTCCTGCTAAACCAAGAGATCACAGATGATCCCATACTGAAGCAACACCCAGATGTGCTCTTTCTGTCTGCAGCACTGTCATCCCAATCTTACTCAACATAACCCTACAGGTTAAACTTTTGATTCACCTCATACTTGAGCCCATAATCCACTGTACCCTTCAGGTACCTCACAACATGCTTTATAGCAACCAGGTGAACACTCCTTGGATCCGTCAGGAACTGGCTCAATGTGTTCACAGCAAAGCAAATGTCTGGTCTCATGTTCGTCAGGTACATCAAGGACCCAATCATCTGACGATACATAGAGACATCAACCAACTCAGATGAAGCATCACATAGAAGCTTCAGATTCGATGCCATAGGTGTGGCCATATCCTTGCAGTCCATCATCCCGAACCTCTTCAGGATCTCTACTACATACTTCCCTTGTCCAAGGAAGATTCCATCTGCACTCTGCCACACCTCCATGCCAAAAAACAAATAGTGCATCATCCCCAAGTTCTTCATCTCGAACTCGGTAGCAAGCTTCCGCTGCGTGTCGGCAATCAATCTATCTTCACCTGTAACAAACATGTTATCTGCATACAAAAGTAGTATCAATGGATTGCCTTCCTCAACCTTGTAGAAAAGGTTGGAATCCGCTTTATTCTTGGATAGAAAGTTGTCTATCCTACCATATCAAGTTCTGCACACATATATGACTACACCATGCTGTCTTGAAATCCATCTGGTGCATCACTTTTGTATTTCTCAATTCTGCCATCTGCAACATGCTTGATCTGATAGTTCCATTTGGAAGTCACAACAAAATTCCCTTCAGCTCTTGGGATCGCATCCCAAACATCATTCTTCATGATCGACGGATCATGGCATTCCATTTCTTCATCCCAGATCCTGGGAACTTCAATATCTTCAATATCTTCAATAGATATCTTTGTTGCTGGAACAAATGTTGTAGTCCTTTTGTAGGTGAAGATATACGGTACAAAACAGGTTAAATTGCATGATTAGAAACATCTCATAATTTTCAGAACAAATTCTTACACATAAAGAAATATGTCATACGATCATGCAATTATCTTAGCCAATGCTTCAATACAACATTTATCCATATCCCGTAACTTTCTAGATGCCTTCCAATCTCTACCAGAACATTGTTAAGAGTGTGCACAACTCCCAACATGTCAGCAAAGAGGTTTCATTCTAGATAAGTAGCAATGGAATGTTGTACAGTGCCATAGGCTACTTACCCATGCATATTAGTAGTATACTGTTCATCAATGCAATTATTCTAATGTGGATAATACACAACCTAATTCTAGGAACATCAGTATATACATCATTGAACAGTTTTATTTAAACAAACAAATATGCAAGAAATTAAAATACTTATCTTTGTTTGTTCGTTGGGTGGACTCCCTCTGAGTCTTTGCTTCCTTACAGGAGCTGCTGGAGTCCTAATCTGAAGTAGCTTCTTCTACACCTTTATGTTGTGGAAAGATGGTAAACTCCCTCTGAATATCTGCATCCTTGCAGAAACTACTGAAGTGTGTTCCTTTGCTTTCTTGTAGGAACAACTGGAGTGTGCTCCCTCTTGATCTTTGCTTCCTGGATTACCTGTCCTTGAACTTACATTCATCCTTGGTCCCTATGCATGCTTATTAGTATCATGATTGTGTTATCCTTGTGAACTCATATAAAATCATACATTCATTAGTATACTATTAAAACACAATAATCTTAAGCATGTATAGTCATGATCATTTCAAACAGAAAATAATAAGCATTAGCATTCAAGGTTTATGTAGGATTCTTATGGTTAGTCAAATCATAAGAAACATAACATGTCTAAACCTGTAATTACTCAAACCTATGACTCTTCGGGTTAGTTGAATCATTAATCAAGATAAGAGATATAATATGCGTAAAACTGTGATTATTCAAACCTATACCTTCATGATTCTTCTGGTTAGTCATATCATCAATTATGGTAAGAAACATAATATGCATACAACCATGATTATTCAAACCTATGACTTCATGAATAATCATTATCAACAACAGTATAAGATCCTAACACAAGGTAGGATTCTATCTTGATATAGGAAAAACATACCCGGATTAGCATGCTAGCTATTTATGTCTAACATACTCACATGATGTCTTCTTGTTCTTCTTCAATGACTTGTGCTAGTAACCTGTATATCTCATAGGTTAACTATTACAAAACCAAGTTATACATACCTCGTAAATGGATCTTCTATGAGATCCATGACAATGGATGAATCTTTTTCCTCGTGTCATCATGATCATATGTTCTTGAACCAGAACATGATTTGTCTTTCTTGGTGTACCTTTCATGTTAGTAGACAATATACACCTCATACAACACCATAATGCATTAGTACAATCATAAGTGTCAACACCCTAATCAATGAATATCTTCTATCATGCATTCATAATTTTGTTAAGGTGATACGACAAATCTAAAATCAAGATTGTACTAACCGTAATAACATAAAGAAAAACATACCATAAACTTAATCATGAACAAATATCGAAACATACCTCGATGAGTCATACCTGTCGAGATCGCTTGTAATCTTCTTATGTAAGGCTTTAGCCTCATCTCCCTCTGAAACAGGAACATCTTCACTTATGCAGGAGACCAATCCATCTTCTTCTAGGATTAACCCAATCCACTTGATTTGCAAGAACTGGGCCTGAAGCTGGATATGGGTTTGTCAGAGAAACCCCAAAAATTCAAACTTTGAATTTCAAACTTCCGAAAAGATAGAAATATGCGCCTTGATGAGCTGATCAAGCTCGTATATTTAGAATTTGAAAACTGCAAAGTTTCACTCCTCAATTTTGCCTTTGAAACTTTCAGATTCACTGGATGTGACCCTAAACTGGGGTTTGATGAATCCCACTCTTATGCCCAATCAAAAGGTTTGATCCAAAGCTCTAAGCTTCTATTTTTCTGAGGAGCTTCCAGCCATGGTCACAGATTTAAAAAATTCCCATTTTTACAGAAGCCCTAATTTTCCACTTTTCTGATCAAAGCCCCGAACTAGGGTCTAATCAAGCCCGGCCTTCTGCCCAACCAAAAATTCTGATCTTGGTCTCTAAATTTCTATTTTGATGAGTAGCATCCAGCCGTGGTCTCGGATTACAAAAATTCCAACTTTCTACGAAGCCCTAAATTCTGGAAGCCATGAATGAAGGTACTCAAAAATAATTCTGTTTTGACAGAAATATGTACCTGATTGTTTCTGGTGTAACTCCAAACTTTTCAATCCACAGGGTCTGCAAACGTTTTCTGAGATATCCTGACCTGTTATCTTTCCATCTTGACAGGTCTGACCTCAATTGGATTCTCTGAGAGAGAGTTATGCCAAATGTCGCAACGTGACCTGTTTTGGGATAATACAGGAGAGCGAACTTGTACGGCGTGCCACGTGTCAATGTTTCAACTTCGGTCTCTGAAAATGTTTCTTGAGATATCTCGGCCTGTTACCTTTCCATCTTGACAGGTATGACCTCAATTGGACTCTCTGAGAGAGAGTTATGCCAAATGTCGCAACGTGACCTGTTTATGGGATAATACCAGAGAGTGCACTTGTACGGAGTGCCACGTGTCACTGGTTCAACTTCGGCCTCTGAAAACGTTTTATGAGATATTACAGTCTATGTACTACCTGTCACTTTTCACGAAATTTCATTTGGAGCTTCCTAGCCCAAGTTATGACCTTTTTCCCAAGGTCACCTGATTTTGACTCAGATCTAGAAGAGGCAGAAACCCTATATTGTACAGATCATAAATCACAAATTACAAGGAATTAGAGGTTGTCCTTTGGACACAAGGTACCTAGAGATTTAATCTTCGTCCTGTAATAATTTCAGATCTGAAAACTTCTCCAAAACGGATTTATAGAGAAAGTGCTACAATGACTGGTTTTTGCTATATCAAGCCCTAGCATCGTAAGTGCAACAAGTGTCATACATGCCATATCATGCCTTCTTTCAGGCTAGCTCTGATACCATGTTAAATTTTCAGAATTTACTTCAATCTGATCTAGGATCTTAACTGAGAGAACAACATGTACAGCATATCTACAGCATATCAATTATTGAGACAATAATGCAAGCACACAAGAGACACAAAGATTTACTTGGGGAAAACCATAAAGGTGAAAGACCCCAATAACTTCCTCAGAGATAGATAGAGCAATGATACAACCAACCATAAGAGATAGACACAACCTAGAAGAAGATCCTCCTCCTCCATAAGTGCGCCACTCCTCCTTGAGTGCATGTGTGAGAAGTGAGTGAGTAAATAGAGTGCCTCCCGCACTCTATTTATACTTGATTTGACTTGCCTTTTTACCTAACTCATGTAGGCTCAAACTTAACCACATAACATAATGCTGACTGGGCCGACCCCCAATAGGGTGGTCTAATAACCCTTTGACCCACATGGCCGACCCCGAATAGGTTGGTCTAATAACCCTTTGACCCACATGACTTATACAGGGCCGACCCCAAACAAGGTGGTCTAATAACCCATCAAGTATAAGTTACGACACTTACAATATAAATGACGACACTTTCTTATAGAGGAATAATACCATCTCTATAGGAATACAATATACATATATGTGAAATACATTCTGAAGTTACATATACATCAACACAATCATGCAAGTGGCCATCTCTTTGAGAGATCTATTTTTCCTCTCTGCCACACCATTTTGCTGAGGTGTGTAGGGGATTGAATGTTGCATTTGGATGCCACATTCCTCACAAAGATGCTGAATGTTATTATTCACATATTCCTTTCCATTATCAGTCCTAAGGATCTTTATCTTATGACCACTATGATTCTCCACTAGGGCTTTCCAAATCTTCAATTTCTCAAACACTTCTGACTTCAATTTAAGGAAGTAAACCCAGCAGAATCGAGAGTAGTCATCTATGAATGTGAGTACATACCTTGATCCACCATATGATGGAGTGGGAAGAGGACCAATGAGGTCTGAATGTACCAATCCAAGTGGTTGAGTGGCTTTCCTTGCCATTCCCTTCTCATAGCTGCGCTCATGATGCTTTCCAACTAGACACCCAATGCATGCACCATTTGAAGATCTGATTTCTGGAAGCCCTTCCACCATCTCGTCCTTGTGCAATGTCTGGAGATATTTTTAGTTCATGTGGCCAAACCTTTCATGCCACAACTTGGAGGTCTCGTTGGCATGAGAGACAAGAGCATGGTCACTAGAGTGTGGAATGAAATTGGAGAACTTGTACATTCTCTCATCATGATCAACATACCCTACAACCACAACTTGATTTGAAGAAATTTCTGAGATTTCTACCAAATCTGGAGTAAATGTTACTCTCTTGGCTTCTCCTGTATGGGTCATTTGATAAAATGATAGCAAATTTGCAGCCAATGAAGGTACATAGAGCACATTACTGAAATAGCCATGCTGCATGTCAATCCTACCAATCCCCTTGGTCTGGATTTCTGAATCATCTCCCATTCGAACTGTTGGGCCACCATTCGAATGCATAGAGGAGAACAACTCTCTGGATGAAACCATATGTCTGGAAGCTCCTGAATCAATGATAAAGGATGAGGGATTCGAAATACCTGCTACCAAAGCATGACACTTCTGCTTATTGTCAGGATTTGAGGTGCTCTCTTTCTTCCTTGCGCCCTCAGGGATTGGGATGTTGTTCTTCTCCAGCAGCTGCGCCATTGAATCAATGGTTTTCTTCATGCATGAGCTCTCTGGATGCCATCCCCTATGACAATAGGTGCATTTGGTCTTTTCCTTCCCCTTCTTGTCCTTTTCCTTTGACAGATTCGAACCCCCATCTGCAGACTTGGTCTTGTCAAACTTCCTCTTCTCTTGCTGCTTCAAATTCTTGGCTTTCTGCTTGTCTTTGTTGGCATTTGAAACACCCATTGCCAATGCTTGGTCCTTTGATTTTATGGTGCCCATCTGAACTAGTTTGTCCTGCTCCTGAGTGAGACACTCCATGAAGGTAGCTAGTGATGGCATTTGCCAGTTTCGAAGGGTCATTTTGGCTGAGTGAAATGTGCTAACAAATACAGAGAATTCTGGGCCTAGCTTCGAAAGGATGGACAGAATCAGTTGTTCCTCCTTCTTAACAATTCCACATTGTTGCAGTTGAAGCACCGGTGACTTGAACTTCATGAAGAACTCCTGGATGGTTTCAAAATGCGCTGGGCTCAAGCTAATGAGCTCGTTTTCAAGCTGGTGGCCTCTCAGTTCATCAGTTTTCCCAAAGAGTGATTCTAGCTTCACCAATACTTCATTGGGGGTTGTCAAACTGTCTGTATGAAACAAGAGCTCCCTTGAAATGCTCAGGCATAGCAATCCATAAGCTTCATCAAGTCGATTGTAGTACTTTGCTTTCTCCACAACAGAATTTGGCTCCACTTCTGTGCCCATGGTTACTCTATAGAGACCCTTAGATCTTAGCTTGATAACCATCTCAGCCTTCCAATCAAAAAAATTGAAGGGTGTGAGCAAAATTTGGTTTGCTTCCATGACTGCTATGTTAATGGTGAGAAAACTACTGAAACACCTGCAAAAACTCAATTCTTATCTGGAAATCCTCTCTAGAATGCAGTTCAATGCTCAATATTGACTTGCAACTCACTAACTCCACGATGGCTCTGATACCATGTGAGTATTTTGATCACAGAAGATCTAGGAGCTATGGAGAACCTCACAAAATCGAATTAATTTGCAAAAACAGTGGAAAAACTTGAAAAAGGAGATAATTTTACACACAATGTAAGCTGAATATTTTCATTAACTGACTATCTAACATGTGAAAATGTTAGTAACAGGTTTTTATTACATCCATGAGAAATTCGAGAGCATTAGTGAGCTCAAGCTGAGTGTACAAGTCAAAAATGCCAAATGGGCCTCAATCCCCCCTAGGTGGGTCCAACTCAATCCCAATCACCCCAAACAGTCACGAATTCTGGTGTGAAGGTGGCTGAAGCATGCTGGGTCATTAATGAGGCCAAGGCAGGCGTGGGTGAGCAAGTAGAGGAGTTTGGGGGGACCAAGGGAGCATTAAATGCTCCAAATCTAGCCAAAATTGGGCAAAATCCACCCTAGCGCCCCTAGTCAACTGAAATTCCCCAAATCAAGGAGAGAGGGCACTCCAGCAATTAATGAGGGCGCACATGTGGACAAAATAGGAGGCTGGGTGAACTGGTTTGCTTGGAAGTTGGTGTGAACACTCTCAAAAGTGGGTATTTGACCAACTATAGTCACCTAGTCCAAACTATGGTTTAATTAAGCACATGAGCAATAAAAATTTATGGACTATGGTACTAAGTGTGGATTACTGTTCTAACAATAGCAGTCATTATAGCCATTCATATTCATGTGCATATACGTTGTAGGCGGTGTATTGGGATATGTGTAATTACTTGGAGCACCAGGGTACCATCCCTGATTATATTCATTGAAATAATAGTCGTCGTTATAGCCATTCATATCCATGTTCATATACATTGCAGGCGGTGGATTGGGATATGTGTAATTACTTGGAGCACCAGGGTACCATGCCTGATTATATCCATATGAGTCTCGTCCTTGATGCTGATCTTCTCCTTACCCCTGTATCATCATATTACTATTTGAATGTTTGGGTACGCACTGTTTCCTGGGTATGCACCCGCGTTTCCTGCAACATTAACATTATAGACACCTTGACCTTCACGAACTTGCCCCTGTATCATGATATTACTATTTTGAGCATTTGGGTTTGCACCGTTTCTTGGGTATGAGTTGATTCCTGCACCTTCACCCGCATGGCTGTCGTTTTCCATGTGAAGCTATCAAACAACATAGTAGAGTATTCTTTAGATATTCAACCACCGTCGACTTCCTAGCTCTTTCAGATCAGATGAAAATAATGGAACGACAATAAGGAAGTGTGAAAGAAAACAAACCAAATGTTTTATGGATGAAATAAACCAGATTGTGTGTGTATATATAGCCCCTAGCTCTATATGGAATAACGATTTGACAATTTTTTTGGGGGGTCGGCCTTTTCCATGGACACTTTTTCATATCTATCCCAAGGACCATGGGTGTAATAATGACTTGTGTATAAACAAAAACCATGTTTTTCGGACACACGAATTTAAACCATGCTTTTCGGACACACGAATTTATTAAATGGTGCCACATCTATACATAGATTGTCGGCCAATCCAAGGATACATATGAGCCAAACATTACTTTGGAAGGGGCTATCTACCCTGTCCATTGTTGTAAATGTTCCCCAAGGTGGGCACTATGGTGCTTTCTACATTTTTCACATCTTCTTAATCATTGTTTTTGTTCTTTATTAATTTTTATATTAAAAAAATTATAGTGTGTGAATACTCATAGACCACAAGTTAAGTTGGTTTTTAGTTAAATGTGTTGTCTACTACTAAGTGACGGGTGGAAATTTATGTCCATCCCACACCAAAGTGAAGAGAATGACACCAATAGGTGTTATTGCACCAAGAGGTAACATTCTAGCATAGTAATAATTGAGACGACATAAATTTTAATTAAAAATTTACTAATAAATTTAAAAAAAATTGAAGAGTAGGTCCCTCGCACGAAGTTGAAGGACCCTTTAGATGAAATCGTGCATTCGCAAAACGCGCGAGTATTCAGTAAAAACAAAATGCGCGAATGTTTCTTAGAACTAGGAATGGGTAGGCTCCGAGCCTTCCATGTCACTTAACATGTAGGATAGGATTCCATAACGCGTGCGCGTTTTGGTTAATATAACAATAAAAAATAAACAGTCTGTGGACCACAACCACTATTTTCTCACTCAAAACCGGAACGCTCGAGCGACTGTGACTTGGAAAAACGACGAGAAGTGAAGGGAGGCCAAACTTGAAGCTCAATGAGGGATATTTCGTCTTGCAAGGTTGATTGGAAAGGTAAGCATCCAAATCCTTGCCTCATTTGATCATTAAAAATATAAATTTATGTGTTTCCCTAAATTAAAAATCATTGTAAATGAAATTCCAAAACTAAAAATTTTAAAAGTCAATCCCCTTAATTACTTTTACATCCACCCAAGCAATAAGTTAATTCCTCCCTATTATCAATCCCCTTAATGAATTTTACATCCACCCAAGGAACAAGGGATTTGAATCCCAACACCAACTTTTCTTTAATATGTTTTTCACATAAATTGTGAATTGGAAAAAAAAAACCATCCACCATTTGGCTAGGAGGAGGAACTATGGACTATAACCTAGACTTGGTTTCTAGACTTGACTTAACCAAACCCTATGTTTTTTTCCCACACATTCTTTTACCCTAAAAATTTCCAACCAATGGTTGTGTGGCCAACCCAATGGCATGATGGATTTTACATCATCCCCCAAACACCAAGGGACTAGGTTCCCCTCCTTTGCAGACACACTGCCTACTTTGTTTCTAAGATGAACTACCACATCTTTTTTGACCTCCTTCACCACCAAGACACTCAATCCATTGTTTTGGGTCTTCATACCTAGCAACCGATAAGAGATTTACTTCATGGAAAAGGCATAGATCGACCCTCACATTCAAAATATTGCCCCTTCTTAATGACGCATAGGACTTCACCACCAAATCTTCCTCATCATACACTAGGTTCTGAGCAAGGAAAGAGCCACGAACATGAATGAATTAGATAAAAAAGAGAAATTTCTGAAGGTAGAGTATGACCAATAGCATCTTCCCGAATACTTCGGCTCTAGAAATGTGTACATAAATTGATTTTAAGGCCCCCATTGTCTCGATCCTTCATTAATAATTGAATTAGGAGCTCTCCACCATCGATCATTAATCGATTTACATGTAGTTGATCCTCACCTTCAACTTTGGTTTACATGTAGTTGTTATTATAGTATTTTGAGATGATATTTATGTTTGTAATGTATTCGTTCTTGCACAAAGTTTGTACATTTTTCATTTTTGAGAGATGTCATTATAGCACATGTATACGTTTCTAATGATTTTTTTTATTTTTATTTTTTTACTACAGTGATGACCATGGATGCACATTCAGACATCCAAAGAGAAATTGAGAGGCTCAGAGAAATTCGAGCCTCAATAACTATTGTTGATGATAGGAATCGTATGCTTGCATCCAATTTGGATGCAATGATAGAGACATTTAGTAGGTCTAATGGTGCACTTCAATATATTGCTACATTCAGAGAAAGAAAGAGGCAACAATATGTTGATGGAATTAGCTACAAAGAAGTTAAGAAGTTGAAAATAACAAAACAACATATGTTTTCCCTCTTTAGAGATCCAAGGACGGGTGAAATCCCGAATGCAAACAAAAGGAATATTTCTATCGAGTGGAGCACATATCAACCATTCATAGATAATTGGATGGACCGATGGTACATGGTTTTTTATCAAACACCACATAACAACAGGGAAATGCCTCTATATTTTCTGAGAAAGATGTATGCAGAATTTGTTTTGGGGAAGCATGTGAATTATTTTGATATCTTGGATTACCAGGGCGTTGAGATGGGGATGGCTCAACAACTTCCCAATGCGAAGAATATAGATCCCAATCGCATAGTAGCTCCACCTCGCAAGAAGATACCGAGGCCAGAAGTGCCTCCTACACATCAGTTGGTCCCAAAGATGCAGGATCAATTCCTACTATTGGCACATGCGGTTGTTTGCCATAGGACGTATCTTCAATGTATGTACCAGGCAGGGCCATCAGAGCCACCATCTATGGGTAGAGTAGAGCCACCACCTCTTGGCGGGGTAGATCCTGTTGATGTATTTATAACTTCGGGAGATATTCACTTGTATATTGTATGTATTACATTTGTACTTTATTGTATCCCCAACGGAGATGTATTATTCCTCTGATTGGAAGTGTCGTCATTTGTATTTGCAAGTGTGGCAAGTTATATTGTAAGTGTCATAACTTATATTTGATGGGTTATTAGACCACCTTAGGAAGTCGGCCCAGTTATGGTAAAAGGTAGGTTAAGTTAAAGTATAAATAGAGAGTGTGACTCTCTCATTCTCTTCATTCACTCACTCATCCAACTCGCGTAGTTGAGAGAGAGGAGTGCGTACAAGTGGAGGAGGAGTAGTTGTTGAAGACATCTATCTTTTGGGGTTTGATCTTTGTGATCTTTGTATTGGTGCTCATTCTATCTCTGAGGAAGTTGAAGGGTTTTTCACCTTCTTGGTTTTGCCTGAGGAAACGTTGTGTCTCTTGTGTTTATTATTGTTATGCTGTGCATTTTATTCTCTTAGTAGTATCCTAGATAATTTTGAATGAAATTATCAAAATTTTAACATGGTATCAGAGCGAGACTAAGAAGAAGACACTGCACAACTGCGAAATCTAGGGATTCTTAATTTTTGGGTCTCTCTCTACAGATCATCAAAGGAAGGAGGCTAGGCTAACTCTCCTAAGGAAGGCGCATCTTTCTGTCAAGACAGAATTTGATTTTGAGCATTTTCAGTTTTTGGCCTTTCACTACTACGGGAAATTAGGGCTTTTGATAGAAGTGGAATTTTGGAGTTCTCTCAGCATAGGATTTATCTCCTCAACAAAATCGAAGTTTAGAGACCAAGATCAAAAATTTTGGTCGGGTAGAATCCCGGGATCTATCAAACCCTAGTTCGGGTTTTGACCAAAAAACCAGATTTTGATAGAAGTTGCAGATCCAAAATTCGCAGGTCAATTTTGAGGGGTCAATTTTTGGAGTTTTCAAAGTCTGAGCACACCATCTTGCTCGCCTCAGTCAATTGCATCTCTCTGTCCAGAAAAAAGTTTGAAATTCCAAGTTTGGATTTTTTGGGTTTCTGTAACAAACCCTAGCCAACTCCACATCCAGATTTAGTAAATCAAGTGGTAAGACCTAAATCTTTTATTTCCATTTGAGTTTCTCATTAAGATGTCTCACCACACCAAGCTTGAGGATAAGCTTGAAGGGGATGATAACTTCCGAGCATGGAATTATAGGATTGGGTTAATCCTAGAAGAGAATGAATTGGACACCTACATAAGTGAAGAGGTTCCAGTTCCAGAGGGAGATGAGGATAAGGCCTTACATAAGAAGAACTTGATCAAGGCCAAGAGAATCATTGTAGATTCAATCAAAGACCATCTCATACCACATGTGTCCTCTTTGAAGACACCCAAGGAGATGTTTGATTCCTTGACCAAGCTGTTTGAAGGAACGAATATAAATCGGAAGATGACTTTGCGAAACGAATTGAATAGTATAAAGATCCAGAATGGAGAGACCATCCACTCCTACTTTACTAGGGAACCCCAAATCAAAGAACAACTTGAAGTTGTGGGTGAATTGGTGGAGAATGGAGAAATTGTGATGAATAATTTGAATGGCCTACCTAGGTCATGGGACTCCTTCATCCAAGGAATCTGTGCAAGAAGGAAATTGATTTCTTTCAGTAGGATGTGGGAGGAATGTTCACAAGAATAATCTAGACTTGTGGCCCGACAAGAAAATATGGGAAGTGAAGACCAAGCTCTCACAGCACACACCAAGAAAAGTAAGTTCAAGAGGGAGTAACCTCATCACAAGAAATCTTCTCACCATCATCAAAAGAATAAATATTTCTCTCACATTAGATGCTACACATGTGATGAGAAGGGACACTATGCCTCAGATTTTCCCAAGAACAGAAAATGCTTCAACAACAAGAAGAAGAAGAACAACATGAAGAGATATCATGCTCATGCTGCTGAGGATGATGAACCTCCCAGGAAGAAAACTAAGGAAGAAAGTGAAGAGTCTTCAAGTGACGAAGAATATGTTCTAATCTGTGCTCTCACAGGTACTGTTACACATGGGTGTAATGATTGGCTTATTTATAGTGGGTCTTCCAAACATATGACGGGATTTAAAGAATCTCTTATGGACCTATCTGAACATGAGTCACCTCATAAGGTGAAACTTGGGGATGACTATCAATACCCCATAAATGGAAGTGGTGAAGCCTCCTACAAGTTAGACTCTGGAAAGTATTTGAAGACGAAAGATGATCTATATGTACCTGGTCTCAAGAAGAATCTTCTCTCCATTTCATCTTTAATTTGGATGCAAAGGGGATGAGAGTTGCATTTGTGGATGGCCAAGTACTCATGTGGCCAAAAGGTAAGACCATAGATGATGCGGTAGTGATTGGAGAGCAAGAGGGAGAATTGTACAAATTGAAGGGACAACCTAAACAAGCCATGGTACATGAATCCATGGAGCCAAGTGAACTTTGCCACAGAAGGCTTGCACATGTGCAGTATAGAGCACTACCAATTGCAAGAAAAGCAGTAGAAGGTCTTCCTGAAACCAAGTCAACGCATGAAGGTATTTGCAAAGGATGTGCAAAATGAAAGAACACAAAAAAGGAATTTCCAAGCTGTGAAAGCAAGGAAAAATGAATCTTGGAAATTATCTACTCTGATGTATGCGTTCCGATGTCATCCAGTTCTCTGAGTGGGTATGTATATTATGTTTCTTTCATTGATGATTTCTCTAGGAAGACTTGGATTTATTTCTTGAAGAACAAAGATGAAGTATTCAACAAATTCAAGGAATTCAAAGCCTTGATATAAAACCACACTAAAAAGAAGATCAAGAATTTTAGATTTGACAATGGTGGAGAATTCACTTCAGCGGGCTTCAAGAAGTTATGCAGTGATTTAGGGATTAAAAGGGAGTTGACCACTCCTTACAATCCACAACAGAATTGAGTTGCAGAAAGGAAGAATAGAACTATCATGGAAGCAGCATGAGCAATGCTTCATGACCAAGATCTGCCTATGCATCTATGGGAAGAAGCAACAAGGAAGGCTGTATATGTACATAACAGAACACCACACAGGATACTTGACAACAAGACACCAGAAGAAGCCTTCTCCGGTGAGAAACCAGAAGTTATCCATCTCAGGATATTTGGCTGTCCAGTATACACACATGTTCCAAAAGAAAAGAGGAAAAAGCTAGATCCTTCAGGGAAGAAGGGTATATTTGTGGGTTATTGTGAAAATTCAAAAGCATACAAAATCTACTTTTTAGGGTTCAAGAAAATAGGTATTCAGGAGGAAAGTTATAATATTACCGAGAAGAATAAGAAAATAGCACGAGGTTCTCTGAAAGCTGCATTTGGTATTCTATTTCCCTTGGGGGTGCTCGTCCACACTGCGTGTTTAATACTACTTACCACGTTCTCCCTACTACAATACTTTAGAACAAAGAACTTGGGATTCGAATAGTCTCTATGAACTACAACTGCATTTGCATGCTCGTTCGGTTCTACATGACCTTGACCTTGAAGTTGGGTGGACCTTTCTCCCTCATTGATTCTCATTCCCATCAATTGCTCTCCGATGTTTCCCATAACTTGTGGCAATGATGTATTATTGTTATAATTATTGTCCCTGAACAGTATCCCTCTCCCTTTGCCTTTACCTGCTTCTTGAAGAGTATTACTATTCCTTCCACCAGAATGTGTGTTGCTGGAGCTTCCTCTTCTTCTTCTTCTTCCTGTGTCAAATACCGGTTGCGGTTGCACTTGGAATTGTGGTTGTGGTTGCAATGGATAAAATCCATTGGTGAGTGGATGATAAAAATAGTAATAACCATCATATTTGTTGAAATAATAGCCATTGTTATACCCATTCATATTCATGTGCATATACGTTGCAGGCGGTGGATTGGGATATGTGTAATTACTTGGAGCACCAGGGTACCATGCCTGATTATATTCGTTGAAATAATATCCTCCGTTATATCCATTCATATCCATGTTCATATACATTGCGGGCGGTGGATTGGGATATGTGTAATTACTTGGAGCACCAGGGTACCATACCTGATTCTATGCATATGAGCCTCAGCCTTGATGCTGATCTTGTACCTACCCCTGTATCATAATATTACTATTTTGAATTTTTGGGTACGCACTGTTTCCTGGGTATGTGCCCGCGTTTCTTGCAACATTAACATTATAAACACCTTGACCTTCACAAACCTGCCCCGGTATCATCATATTACTATTTTGAGTATTTGGGTTTGCACCGTTTCCTGGGTATGAGTTGATTCCTGCACCTTCAACCGCATGCCCATAGTTTCAACCACCTTTGACTTCCTATCTCTTTCAGATCAGATGAAAATAATGGAACGACAATAAGGAAGTGTGAATGAAAACAAACCAAAAGTCTTATGGATGAAACAAACCAGATTATGTGTGTATATATAGCCCATGGCTCTATATGGAATCACGATTTGCCAATTTTTTTGGGGTAGTCCTTTTCCATGGACACGCTTGAAATGATTGTTGGGGTTTCCTTATTCCCACATGGTCCTCACTTTTTCATATCTATCCCAAGGACCATGGGTGTAATAATTGTGTATAAACCAAAACCATGTTTTTCGGATACAAATTTATTAAATGGTGCCACATCTATACATAGATTGTGAGCCAATCCAAGGACACATATGAGCCAAAAATGATTTTGGAAGGGGCTAGTCTACCACTAAGTGACGATTATCCATGCATCAACTATCAATTATTTGAAAACTCTCATCCTCATGCAAGTTGGGACGATCATCGTAAAATCAATTTAGAAAGTACACTTTCTCATACTCGTGTCTCATCCTCATTCAATCTAGGACTATCATCACTTGCCTCATCCCGTGGAGATCTACCTCCATCCGACCATCCTTAAAAAATATGTACGTTCAAGCCATCCAACGGACAAGCAGCGAAGTCAACCGTTGACTTCACTGCTTGTTCGTTGGATGGCTTGAACGTACATGTTTTTTAAGCTCAAGCCCTCCATCACACACCAAAGTTAAGAGAATGACATCAATAGGTGTTATTGCACCAAGAGGTAACATTCCAACATAGCAATAATTGAGCCCACATAATTTTTAATTAAAAATTTACTATCTAAGTTTAAAAAAAATAAGAAAAATCAAAATGTAAACAAAAGTCAAACCTATCCAATAAGAAATAAACAATAAATAAAGTTTGCATATCTAGAGATTTGATCCCCATGGCCCACGGTACATTTCTAAAATTTAGATAGATGAAGACCGATTCTAACACCTGTTGGTGTAATTATGAAATAATAAATCTATGAATGAAAGCATCCAAAATCAAAATTATGGTTTAGTGTAACAATGGTTCCTAGTTACACTCCAATTATATCACTCCACAGTAACTATTTGCATGGATTTGCATAGAAGAGTGTATGTACGTCCTTGCCCCAGTGCAGAAAAGCATGTTGTGGGTGTAACTAATAAATGTTCTCATGTAATTATTGTGGGTGTAACTACTAATGCTTATATATAACTATTTATATGGGTTTCCTCATAAGAGTGAGTTTAAGAGTTAGTGCTCATGTATCACTCCACTCCAGGGTAACTATTTGCACAGAAGAGTGTATGTATGTACTTGGCCCAGTGCATAAAAGCATGTTTTGGGTGTAACTACTAAATCTTTTGATGTAATTACTATGGGTGTAACTACTAATGATTAGATATAAGTATTTATATGGGTTTCCTAATATGAGTGACTTTAAGAGTTAGTGCCCTTGTATATTAAATGTGTCTATTGGTTAGATGTACAACTATTGTTGGTGTAACTATTAATGCTTAAATGTTACTATTTACATGGGTTTCATCATAAGAGTGAATTTAAGAGTTAGTGTTCATGTATGTTAAATGTATCTTTTGGTTGAGATATAATGCTAAGTAATTTTTCAAAGTCCATGTAATCTTGCAGGCAATCAAGGTTGGAGAATTATCTCCATGAATGAAATTATCTCTACTATAGACGTCAAAAGTTAAATAGACAATGTTGACTTTTCATTTTCACAAAGGGTTTTTGAATTCCAATCACTCCAAGGGTGGGAGAGCGCCTTTAATATGTTTTTCTAGTCTTCATTAATCACTACTATGAAGTTCTCCATGGATTGGTGCTTGAACTCCATGTGATAGGTTTGGAGGCAAGTGAGCATTTCCCTTATGCCCATTGTATTGCCTCATGCCTTTCCTTATACGTAGACCTAGTAAGTGTTAAAGGAATGATTGTCTCGCCTAATTTGACAATTTTCACCAAGAGATAGCACACATGAAAATTCAAGTCAATTTTGGAAACCATCATATCTAGCTTTCCATGCCTCTATAATTTTCCACCATAGTTTTGGTCAACCCAATTAATGGTAAGCTTTATTATTTCCCCGAGATTGACTACCATAACATATAGTTGTTGTTCCTTACATCCAAATGTTTTTTGAAGAAAGGATGGCTTCCAAAGTCCAAGATTAATTGTAGTTTCCTAGAAACACGTAATATTGTTCTCCTTTAGAGATTGGAGGTCAGTGTTTTAATAAAATCCTAAAGAAATGAAGGGAAGATTTTAGAACCTAGTTTTCTATCTCGTGGGATTCATTCATTTTGATCTACCATCGAAGTTGTGGCAATTTTCCATTTAAGTTGTGGTGATTACATGCCTATCTGTTAGATGTGTTCGAAGCTACCATTTCTTTGTAACATGCCTTATGATAAGGTATGGGATTTTTTTTTCTTACATCTTCAAGGACAGTTTCATAATATAACCCATGCATATGTGTTAATTTAAGGTTCGATTTTTTTGTCAGATATAAAGCATCACTTAAATATTTCCATGGTGGGCATGGCCACAACCTTAGATCATGATGTTAAAGGGGCATCATAATCACTTGTAGTGTATTCTCTTCCAACTATTAAATAAGCTAGTCAATCCTTGGTCCCATGGAGTAGTCACATATGGACTCAAACATGAGCATGAGAAATACATATTCTCTTCATGCTCAAGAGAACAAGGATTCATAATAAGAACTCTTTCAATTTCCCCACAAGCTTGATCCCTAGCCACATTAATGCCCACAGGTTGCATAAAGTGAAAAATTGATGCTCTTATCAATGTTTCTCCCTTATTGCTAGATAGTAAAATGCACATAAAAAGTTTTAGAGAAAATGTGGGTGCAACATTTTCCATGACACATTTATGTTTGGTTATTCTTCATCTACATTCCTATGTGTTCTTGTTTGTTGTTTTATGGATTTATTTGCACCTTTTGGGATAGTAGGTCATTAATGAAAATTTCCTAACATGTCATGGTTAGAACATGAGTGCTTGATAATCCATAGAGTCCTGCTTAATCCCCAAGGTTAGAGTTTTATGAGGATTTAATATTTGACCTCACATTTCACATGGAATTGTACATCTATTTTTCTAAATATAAATTAAATTAAAATTATACTAACATAGATCTTGATTCCTTAATTGTCATGATCTAAATTATGGCAATTTCGACGTTATTTATCGCAATGCTGCAAATAAGGATTTTTCAATGGAACTACACTTGTTGGTGCAAATGAGTCTTTTTTCAATGGTATTTTTCTTGGATAGGCCACGGGGGGTTCACTAGTGAGGCAATATAATATCACGTCCATTCATATTGGGGGTTTGAATACTCTTAAAAACCGCAAAATATATTGCCCTGTATTAAGGGGTCAAGGGGGGTTTTTAATTTGACATGATAACATAAATATTAGGGTTTATTTTATCTGGGTGGGCTGAGGAATAAAATCCAAATCATGGTTTGGATTGATACCTCTAAATCATGTGATCAATTCATACCCACCTAAAACATAAGGACCCTCCATTTTTGTTTGATATTTCTTATGATCCTAAGTTTTGCATAAATCTGATAATAGTGTACCAATGATAATATCGATGGAAGTCTCTTTGGATTATTGGTCTTGAGAAATCCTCATTTAATATATTATTTAGGCTTGGTTTGAATTGATGTTATATTGTTTTTCATATTTAAGTTAAGAGATGTAGCTAGTCAGGAGTTCTTAACTTGAACAATTGTATTGTATTTTTTGTAGGTGTATTGGAGAAAACTCACTATGGCTTGGGAATACCACAACAGACAGATGACTACTAGAAATCTACTCAATTCTCAAAACAATGCTATTATAAATGACAATGTTAAAACAATGGAGAAACGTAACCAACCTCGATCCAATGTTTGATGTAGATCCCCGTTGGAGATTTCAATCCACGCACATCAAAGCACTTGTAATCTGCAAATTAGTCTCAACAACCAATATCTAACAAGTACATGCGATATATAAATGACATTAACATTATCAATAACAATGGTCCATAATATCATAAGCAAATGCAACCCAATGTATAATAAATGACATTCACACCATGAATGGACGAGAATATGAGTATTTCTATTAATGAACAAGAAGAAGTACAAAGTGATACGACCTCTTGTTGGCAACCAATCTGAACCAAGATTTGGATCAATCCACTTGTGCTGCCACCACTTCAATCCTCCATGAATTGAAAACTCAAACTAGAAAGGAGTTTGGAAGGTGAACATAAATGGTTCACAACTACAAGGATCAATAAGTGCAGACTCAAGATAGGGCAAAAATCCACTAGAGTGCCTTTACTATTCTCTTCTTCCTCTCGTCCATAAGCCATATGTGCTCAATATATAGTCCTCTCAAAGGTAGGTGAAAGGACTCATCGAGACGTTACTTGGGAAGATGGAGAGCCAAAGCTCACCCAATGACTGCTTTTTGGGAGTAAAAAGTAATAAAATAGTGGTTTTTACCATTTTACTTGATACTTGCGGGCTATAGGGATGCAACTCGTGGGTACGCATGCTATAGTGATGCAACATGCGGGTACGAACAAAAATAGGGTAAAATAGTATCACTGAAGGATGAAAATGGATCTGAGTCACTGGAATGGATCCTATAGGCCAAAAAATGTTGATGCTCACAGGGTGGAATATTTCTATGTAACAGATGCCCCCTAATGTGTGAGGTCAGAGACTGAAATGTGCTACAATGGCCGAAATACATTATAAAACTCAGAAGTGGAGTGATGGAGACACAAGTGGAAAGAACGATTCACTCGTCATAGTACAATAGTATCTCTGGATACATGTCGGTATAGTACAACAATATGATACAATGACCATGAATAGGCAGTACATAAGTAGATACATGTCATAAGTGATCATAGCCATGATCCCTCTACAGTAAGATATGGTCTTCTGCTGAAAAGAAGACAACTGGTGCAAACTGGAGGTACAAACTGCTGAAATCTGAGAGGTGATATCTCAGATGTAAAGTCAAAGTCATATGTAGCATACTGAATGCCACAATCGCCTGGGGTCTTCTACACAAGTCTTCGACGGTGCAAATCCCATCAAGTGAATAAAGGAGTTGGGGTCGAACCTGATGATACATCGTCTGATTACCGATCATTGATGTATACCGTTAACAGACGCAAGATGACCCACCAATAATGAAAATGGGCATCAAGGCACAGAGCACAATCATCAGAGTGTGAATAAATGGGTTGAATCGAACACTAGGATGAATCCATTGATCAGGGGACATTGATGTATTCCCAAAACTGTCGATGGCGAGAGAATCTGCCACTAATGACTGCAAGCCTCAAGGTACTCAACCGAACTCTAAGCCTCAAGTACCGGAATAAATGAGTTGAAGTCGACGGAACGAGACTCGCTGGAAGGAGGGAATTAAGGAATCCCCCATCAACTAGCCCGAGGTACCAGCAATGCTGAAAGATTTGGAAGATCTCAGGTGAAACAGACTGACTCAATAAGGATGGCCGACATGCAATAGTCAAGATATCTGAGGAGTGGCCGACACTGGTTTCAGGACTTCCTTTGAACAAGAGCATGAGAAGATGGATAGACTCAGGAAGCATAGATTCGACATAAACTGTGCAATGCAGGAGGCATTGCAAAGGGCTCCATAATGATTGGAAGCTTAACCAATCGGTGGAGAAAAATGAGAAACAAGTATAGATCCTAAGGCCCAACTATAGTCCCGACTCATAATGTGCGGAGTGGAATGAATGATCTATTCAAAGGTGACACAACAGTTGCGAACAAGAAATAGTGACCATAATCCCGTCTGACTTTTCGGAATATTTGTTTTTTTTTTTGTCTTTTTCATATTTGGGAAAATCTTGAAAAAGAATAAAATTGCTTATAGTACAACAAGTGAGGGAACGAGTGTCAAATAGCTAGCAGACTAGTCCCAAGTAGTGGAATATACCTATTCTCAATGCAAGGAAGTGCGTGCAGGATGTGGACACTCGGGGGTGTGTTCCCTCAGGGTCAAAGGGTCATCAAATTGTGAAGGGCAAATATATAAGCTCTGCAGGGATCAACAGGGAAAAGTGCTTAGGCACCAGGATATCAACTGAGTAAGCGGGAGCCGGCACAAGGCTCAAGCGGCAAGTAGGATGATGCAATGCAATCACAACATGATATAACTGAGAAGTCCTTTTTCATAAAGTTAGTCTCCTCACCTGAAAAAGTGTAAAACAATGAGAGAAGAACTCTTCTAGTCACGTATGACTAGAGTATACCTTTTTCGTAATTAATCCACAAAGGTCCGGAAAAGGGGTAAACTTATACCTAAGTGAATGTCGCTTCAAATCCTTTAACGAGTCTGAAATGACAAGTATACTCGGCAATCTTGTTTGATTTTGAAAAATTCTAACAAGGGCTTAAAAAATACTTTATAAAAATCTTTTCCGTAAAGGTTTAACGAGGCCGAAAAAGTAAACTCGTGACCTCCTTACTGTTTTTAACGAGCTCAAAGGAGATATGGAACAATGCTCGTAATGAGAGTAGACGAGTGTCAGGGATATGCGAGACTAGTTCCAAGTGCGTGGGACAAAGCTATGCATAATGCAAGGAACATGAGCAAGATAAGGACATTCAGGGGGTGTCTGCGAATTCAGATAGTAATAGGTTCAAATGCATCATAACAATGGGGAATCCTAAACCTATATGCAAGGTTTCGAATATTCCTACCATGGCCGAAGCAAATGTCGAAAAGGACCAGTAAACAAGTATAAGTCCAGCTAAGAATCCTATCTCCAAGAAACATAAGTACCAAGATCATTTCTAAAACGTACGTAAAGAAAAATCCGATACAAGTCACTGCGGTAGAAACATTTTCAACTTCACTATTGTTAACCTCAGACATAACGCAGGTAGAGCTAACCACTGAAGGTGCCATAGTACCAATACCTGAGGGATCAAAATGATCATCTTCAAAATGAAGAGCAAAGCTGAAGGATGTGAAGGAATCTGCAGTGTCAAATTCATCATCACAGGAGTTGGAAATTCTAGAAGTAGAATCGAACTCATCAGGATCACCGTTTTGCGGATCTATAGGAAAGCTCAAAGACTCATTAGACTCAAACGTCAAATCAGGGTTGGACGAGACGGTGAATGGATCCAAATTCAAATGGATGGTAGGTTGTATTATAGGCCCATCTTATTCAATAAGATCAAGGGGAGGAGGGGAATGAGATATATGATAAAGATCCCGCCACGGCTGGTCATCACCACCCATGGCCTCAAAAAGAACTACATATGAAGGTAGGATACCATCGAGGCAATCATGTGAACAAGATAGGTTGGCTGCCAAAACTAGCAGCGTAACGGGATCTTCTTCAACTGTTTGGGAAGAAGAGAGATCCGGATCTGCAGTGGTTTGTTGGATGTGATCATAAGTGATCTCCGCTACAGATAAAGGCATAGACATCCCGACGAGCACAATGTCTCCATACATAGAATCCGCGGATGGCAAAATCTATGGATCACCACAATAGGAAGTTCGGAATGGAATACTATTCGAAGGAGGAGGGGCACTGTCGAAAATGGTTCCAATAAAATTCACAGGTGCAGAATGGTTAAAAGTTCCCATCAACAAGGGGTACATTCCAACACCTATGTTCCCAGTTGCCGACTGAGAATCAGAAACTTGTGGGACTACTGATCCCGTGGATGCTGTGGAAGGAGTGCCAACATAATCCAGTTGATCGATTGTCACAATCTTGCCTTCATGGGGAAAGAAAATAACTCGAAATATAGTAGACGCGACATCCTTCATAGCGTACATCCAGTT
This sequence comes from Larix kaempferi, assembly GCA_027924585.1. Lineage (NCBI taxonomy): Eukaryota > Viridiplantae > Streptophyta > Pinopsida > Pinales > Pinaceae > Larix > Larix kaempferi. The sequence continues at coordinate 5,105,859 of BSBM01000303.1, read as the reverse complement.
CTGACCCAGTAAAAGGTTGTAGTCGATGGGCACATCAACCACTTCGACTTCAATTGGCACGGACTTACCTCCCAAGGAGACAACAAGGGAAGGGAAAATTCCATGCAGCGTAAAAGAGCTATCGTCGAATGCAGTGAGTGTGGTTCTAGACACGAGTAGAGGAGGAGAGCCAAGAGCTTTCCAACAAGTTAACGACATTACTGACACGGAAGCACCTTCATCAACCATAGTACATTTGACGAAGCTCTTAAGGAAAACCACCTGGATTTGAAAAGCCACGTGGTAAGGCAAGCGAGGTTGGACATCAGTAGTATCGAACTTGATAACACTAGGACTTCCCCCATCCTGAACTTCTAATGCACTCAAAAGGGCATGCCTCTGAGAAGGACAAGCTTGCAAAACTTCAAGAGCCGACATGGCACACGGAGTTTGGCCCAAATCTTCTATGATGGAGTAGTTTTGGGAAGCTCGAGCATTAGGATTATGTGTGGAGTGCTTGAGAACACCTTTCGGTAACCGCGGCATAATAGAAGGCTTCTCGATATGTAAGGAATTATTAGGAGGAGGGGGAAGTTCATTCCCCAAATTCAGTTGTGGTGCACCATAATCACGTTGACGAGTAGCAACAAAAACCTCCGACTAAACCATATTCACGCATCCATAACCACTAGTATTGAAAGAAGACGTTGTCGTTTCATTAGTACCATTACCAGTGGTGGGAGCATGCGAAGCCATATTTTGATGATGAGGAAGGGGATCCTTCAGCACAGCTGGGCTCTGTGCCAAATGCTTCGATACTTCTTCAATACGAGGACATAAGTGAGTAAGATGATCCTCCCCACAAAGATTGCAAGGGAATTTCACCTTACGCCTAGGTTTACGATCCTCGCCAACATTACTGCCTTCCCGAGGAGGGTTGGAATTCTCTTTACGAGGAGTATTACGATTTCTATTGTTGTTACTTCCATTGTTTCCACCCCTACGATTATTTCTACCCCTTTTCTTACCACCAGGTTGCTGGTTACCCGGCGGTTTCGTTGATTACACATTGTGTACATCAGACGACGGAGTGGAAGTGGAAAAGGTGTGAACCTGTCCAGGTTCAGACTGGTTTAGCGACAAATTTTGCATTTGATTCGCTACCAAGTCTACAGGGCGAGTGCATGCGGACCCCACGATGCCATCGGCATGTGGTCCAGGTACTGACGTGGGCTCATGTCTTGTTCTCGGTGCGTCAGGAATAATGTCATACAAAATGCCAGACTGAGAATAAAGTAGATCTAACTGTTGGACTTTCAAGATAGCTTGTTCTTCAGTCATAATGTCGGACATCGAAACATCCTTAGCAATATATGGAAGTAAAGACTTGAGGAACCATTCCAACAGGAACTCTGGAGGAATGTTGGCTTTCACTAATCTCTTCTGCCGACGCCACTCTTGAACGTGGTCAGAAATATGTGTCACCTTATTCTGACGGAAGGTGGACAACAACTCAGTTCCAGTATCATAATGAACCAGCAACTGGAAATGGTCTAAGAAAACCAAAGCAATCTCGTTGAATCCCCTATAGTTGTTTCCGGGCAACTCCACATACCACTTCACGGCTACCCCCGTGAGGGTGCGTTGAAATAGTCGTAATCGAATGGAATCATGATTCAAAGAGTTGGAGGAGAACCAAAGGTGAAATGTCGTGACATGATCTCCCAGGTCCTCACCACCTTTCCCCTCAAACTTTGGAATGTCTGAAGGGAGCTTGGTAGGGACTGGGGACCAAATAGGGTTGTGACACACCAGATCATTCGTGAGCTTCGAAAGATCCGGGAGATTCAACCGTGCAAGGAACGGGAGCTGCGGCTAGAAAGCTTGATTATAAGCTCCCATAAAAGGTTGGTTGAAAGGAACTGTGTTATACGATGGACCAAAAGCTTGACCATGAGGATTAAACTGCTGATACTGAGGACCTGACGGCCCATAAGGTTTCCCATGGCCATAAGATGGATAACCTACCCCTTCCTGACCCATTTGAGAGTAAGCAGGTATATGTACGTTTTGAGCACCATATTTGGGTGGTGGGTGATACTGGTGGCCAACACCTACTGTGTTGTAGTAAGGGTTGTCACCATGGGTATGGGGCATGTATGTACTATTCATAGTGGGAACCGTGTTGTATTGACCGTAATGGTATGGTATGTTCCCACCCCCAATATTAGGATTAGCTTAAGCAGTCGTGTGATGGCCATAAGCATGAGAAGTATTCCCAGGCCCAATATGGGTGTGACCAGTAGCAGGGTTGGTGGTGTGATGTCCATGTGGATAGGAAATATTCCCACCCCCTACATTACTATTACTAGCAGCGGTAGTGGATACAAAAGTATGTGGTATGTGTCCACCCCTGTGGTTGGGAGGGACGGTATCATGTGCGAAAGTGGTCCTAGGTTGACGAGTAGCGATATGTGTATTAGGTGGTGGATGGCGAGTCGTGTTTCGGACATCATTCTGACTAGGTTGGGTATTCCTAGGAGGTGGTCGCATTCCAACATTAGCATGGTTAGGAATCTGACCAGTCCCCATACTATGTGAGTGGGTGGATAACGTAGTGCCCCCAGTGGGTATAGTATGGCTAACACTTTGACTAGTGCCAGCATGAGTACCAACCATAGTGGAAGGTTCGACAGTATTATGACTAGGCATACCAAAAGAGAGTGCGGTGGGGTTGACCATAGGGTCGGAATCATCATGAGTCTCAGGCCTCCTATATCTAGAATAACATGGAAACGAAGGAATGAAAGGCTCATCCTATTCTTCCTCCTCGGGTAAGTCGAGCATCCCGTAAAGATAATTGTCCGGATTCGAAGGATCAAATGGATCCCGGTCAAGTGGATTAGGCAAAATAAAACCAGGTTGAGTCGCAGGTGGATCACCTCCCCAATCCTCATGAGGAGTCTGGGGATTGGAAGTATGTTCAACTCTACCCAAAGGAGTAGAAAGGTCTTGCTCGATATCGGGATGTGCAGCCATGTAATCTTCAAAGTAAGTCGCGTAAGAATCTGAAGACTCAGAGGGAGCCCTCCGGCGCCCTCTAGTAAAACGTTGTGTAACCAAAGTTGGCTTTAAACCAGCCAAACGACGGGACCGACGGAGAGTAGGGCTCCGCACCACGTTCTCTCCGGAGAGAGACATGGCGTCTCCTAAAGGCCAACTATCGATCAAAAAATAGTAAATAAAAAGCACACACCTAGAGAATCTACAACCAAGAGCAGACAGACAGAGTGGCTAAATGAGCTCCCGACACTAGAGCCGGTATGTCTCGCCTAGCAGAGGCTTGAGACTCTCAAACTATAGCTGGAGGTAACATAATCAGTTATAGAGACACCCAGGCTTCACTGTGTCGATAGGGTCAAGTCCACTACACGAACACAACTGTGTTGTCCAATCCCTATCTGACTCAGGACACAAACAACATAACCACTGCAAGTACCCTGTGCGATATGTAGGTAAGGCAACTATGTCTACCGCAATATAACCAATACTCAGGGGGACAGTCGCAGGTGGGACTCGTCGTATGGGCAGGGTAGCTAAGCCCGAATCACAGGAGGATGAACCTCCGGTACCCCCAGATACGAACAAATCCTAGATATATCTCCCACGTTCAGCCGGTATGAGAGGGATATCTCCTCAACCAACCTCCCGTGACCTCGTGCTTAACTCTGGTTTGAGTAGAGCTTTCCTAAGAACACCGATCTATACCATGGATTCCTCCACTCCTTGGTTAGACACCTAATGTTTCGTTCAGTAGTCTTGGATTGTTAACTCACAATGATCTATTCCAAGACTCTAAACCTATGCTAGTTGGTGTACCCTATAAATAAAATAAGTCTAATAAATTTATGATTAAGCATTAATTTTAGTGGCTGTGATTACTCAAGGGATATGGTCGTGAAACTAGTGCTGTGTAGACTCAATAGTATGCAACATCATCCAATCCTAGACTCATCTATCCGATAAAACAATGTCACTAATATGCAAAATCAACCAACAATTCTGAAATAAATATGCAAACTTTTATCTTTTCAATGCACAAACAGAACCTAAAGTGAAGGCAACAAGCACTCAATGCAAAATGTAGTACATGGAAATAAAATATTTTTGTATTTTCTCTTATAAACAGAAAGGAAAATGCAAAAACTAAATGAACATTTTTGTATTTTTTCAATATATATGGAATGAAAAAATGCAAGCAAAATCCTACTATTCAGTCACTGAAGTGTCGAGAAGGTCACTAAGACAACCCTGCAGATCCTAAACAGCAAGACTCAGCCAAAAGGAAGAGCTCAAAAGGAAGAAACCAAGAGGCTAAAACCAAAGATTGGTAAAAAACCAAGAAGGCTCAACCAAGAGAAACGAAGAGATCTGGTCACAACCAAGGCATGAAACAATCAAGAAAGAGGCCAACAAAGACTCAGGAACCCACCAAACTCACCCGGCAACAACCAATCGCCATAAACCAACAAAAGCAAGAGTTACATGCTACTGTCAAAGGAATACCTGCGGGTACCCGCGAGCAGTAGTGTAAACAGAGGTGGGTATACGCGGGCAGAACTAATCCAACCCTCGGGTGAGGAACAACAAATGGTCAAACAGAGACTCCAGAGGCTCATAAAAAGCAAGTTTTCTACAGTGTATCTTAACGGGAAATCAGTGACACAGAGCTTCGATAAACAACAACTCTAATTATGGACTAATGCTCAAACAATTTCCCAAACATGGATGTTTTCCCCAGCGGAGTCGCCATTTCTGTATTGGAGAAAACTCACTATGGCTTGAGAATACCACAACAGACAGATGACTACCAGAAATCTACTCAATTCTCAAAACAATGCTATTATAAATGACAATGTTAAAACAATGGAGAAACGTAACCAACCTCGATCCAATGTTTGATGTAGATCCCCGTTGGAGCTTTCAATCCACGCACATCCAAGCACTTGTAATCTGCAAATTAGTCTCGACAACCAATATCTAACAAGTACATGCGGTATATAAATGACATTAACATTATCAATAACAATGGTCCATAATATCATAAGCAAATGCAACCCAATGTATAATAAATGACATTCACACCATGAATGGACGAGAATATGAGTATTTCTATTAATGAACAAGAAGAAGTACAAAGTGATACGACCTCTTGCCGACAACCAATCTGAACCAAGATCTGGATTAATCCACTTGTGCCTCCACCACTTCAATCCTCCATGAATGGCAAACTCAAACTAGAAAGGAGTTTGGAAGGTGAACATAAATGGTTCACAACTACAATGATCAATAAGTGCAGACTCAAGATAGGGCAAAAATCCACTAGAGTGCCTTTACTATTCTCTTCTTCCTCCCGTCCATAAGCCATATGTGCTCAATATATAGTCCTCTCAAAGGTAGGTGAAAGGACTCATCGAGACGTTACTTGGGCAGATGGAGAGCCAAAGGTCACCCAATGACCGCTTTTTGGGAGTAAAAAGTAATAAAATAGTGGTTTTTACCATTTTATTTGATACCCGCGGGCTATAGGGATGCAACTCACGGGTACACATGCTATAGTGATGCAACATGCAGGTAGGAACAAAAATAGGGTAAACTAGTATCACTGAAGGTTGAAAATGGATCTGAGTCACTGGAATGGATCCTACAGGCCAAAGAATGTTGATGCTCACAGGGTGGAAGATTTCTATGTAACAGTAGGTATTCAAGTAAAAGATATAACTCTTCATTTTTTAGGTTGGGGTTTAGGTGGGTATTGAGATTCAATCAAACCTTGCTCCACAAAAACCAAGAAAAGTGAGATCAATCTTTCTTGGTTCACTGGAACCAATAAAAGTTAGATTAATGTTTCTTGACTAATTATTTATTTCAACTTTTTATATTCTTTTTTAATATTTTCACATTTCCAGTTAGGAAGAGTTGTTAGATTGAGTTATATTTGGCACAGTCATAATTGTAACTTGAATTCTTATATGCAAGTCATCTGTCTTAATATTGTATTGGAAATGACATGAACATAGGTGAAAATACAAATCCTTATTTTGCATACCCTATGTGTTATCATTACCATGAAATGGTATCATATAAGTTTCACCATTTATGTATCTTTATAACTATTGCATGGTTGAAACCTAACAATGGATATTTGTCCCTCTCCCATAAAGCTTAAAAAAAAGTAGATATAAACCAAGAAAAGGTAACTAAATGTTGTTAATTCCCTTAATTGCAAGAATCAATGTAGAGGAAGTGGAGGCAATTCATTGGATCTTGTGAATGACCCAAATCCAAGCTATACACATGATCATATGGTGTTATTGGAAAGTAAGAGGATTTTTTCTATGTTCATTTGGGTTCAAACATTGATGATGTTTGTTTTGATAGGAAGGTAGGGAGTCCATCCACAAAATGGTTTCAATTTTGCATTTTTATGAAGTTTAATTTATTATGCTTATAGAAAACATGATCTATCTATGGCTATACTTCTATTCACATGATATAAAATTGGTAGATTGGTAGGATGTGGTGTGAAACATCTACAATTCTCATAATTTCTGAGCATTGCACTAACTATTGAACTATTAGTCTTTTACATTCTTTGTTATGTTGATCTCTTGACTAGGTTTCCTTTTACGCATTTTACCTTCCCTGGTACTATTTCATTGGTTCTTCCACTATCCAATGCTACAAATTGATTAGTTGCCCCTGTAATCCTGGTGGGATCATTATTAGCATTATACTATTATTTTATTTAGCATCTTGTTTGATTATGCTAAGATATGTTAGGGATCCTGTTTGTTACAACTTGATAATATGATATAAAAGGGTATTAAAATTGGGTTGATACAAAATGGATACCTACAATATATGGTGAAACTAGGGGTTTTGTTAATTGGAAAGGCATATTGGGAGGGGGTTCAACAATATAGTTTTAGGAGGCATTTTCCAATATTTAGTGAAATTAGGGATATTCTTTATTATCATGTGAACGATCGTTCTATGTAAAAAGTTCACTGAGTGAACCCCCCATGGGCTAAGCACACTTATGGAAGATGAAATCTTGAATATGTGATCTAGAGACCCAATTTTTCTCATGGAATATAGAGACTCCAAACAAATAGATAAAGATAGGGACATTCAGAATACATACATGAACTCAAGAATTAAACTTGCGGTTGCACATTTGAAGCCACTAGGATCCCCATGAGTAGTAGCGCCTCAGGAAACCACATGTGGGGGGGACTTCTTTGCTCCCAAGAAACCTCATAGTCATATACTAGGATCCCTCGAGCCTTGAATCGGTGATAGCAATCCAACCAACATTATCATCATTAGAAATCTACTCATAGCCTCCAAACCTCCATCTCCTCCAAACCCCCAAAGACTCCTAAGGAAGAGGAACACATAAGGAAGAAGAACCCCTTCCCTTCTACTTCCTCCTATTTAAGCTTTTCCAAGATCCACTAAGATGTACACATGTCCACGTGCAATAATTCGCATGCAAAATTCCACATATTAATTAATAGATAAATAGATCATAATTACATATTTTATTATTTTCCTTTTTCAACCCCTTCTTTAACCTAATCCATGATTATTTAGCTTAATTTGTCGAGCTATATATCTATATTCTTATGAATCACATGCCCTTAAAATATTATTACTATAAACCTACATAGTCTAATACTATTTCATTGATAGGATGCACTCATGCAGCCATCACAAGTATGTCCCATGCCTACACTATAACCCTATCATGCCCTCTAGCACTAATGCAATATGTGATGGAAGGGTGTTACAACAAATTTATCTATTTATTCTTTGATTTGTATAAGGAAATTTGTAATCAATACCACTTTTTCTTGCATGTAAACTCTATTACATGAATCTTCCAGAAAGTGAAACAATTCTATTATTGACATGTGCTTAGTAGTGTTGAAATCCATGTTCAAAGGTTGTGTGTTTTTATGAGTGACAATATTAAGTACAGTGGAAAAATTTATATCCTTGACATGTGATAACAAGTCTTGAAATCCATGTTCCAAGGTTGTGTGTTTCCATGGACAAAAAATATAATTATAGGAAGAGGGTTTCAGGAGAGGGGTCCAAAACAATTACTGGCTCAATTTTCTGTTTGTTTTGGCTTTTATATGAAGCCCAAAAACCACTTTAGAGATTTTTTCCTTACAAAAAATGCATTGTAGATAATATGATGCCAATTTAAATTAGACAACCAAATATTGAGTCACAATGTAATTGAAAACAATGGATTTGGTCCTTTTAGGCTCATGGGGGTCTTCCATATAGTTGCAAATCTATAGAGCCATGCTAATAAGTGAGATTGTAGCTTTTGAAAAAATCCTCTTGCAAATATTTTCTATCATTTATGTGGGGGAAATAAATTACAACATGAATGGGACTCATCATAAAAATGTTTGAATTATTTAGACTAGACTTCCCTATAGTTGATGCTAGGGCATCTAATGTAGTGGAGTATATTCTGTATATTAATCTAATTCTTGAGTGAACCAAGCAGTATGTTGAAAGTTGCACATTTTCACTGATAATTGACTATAAAAAATGGTTTGGATGGGATTTAATTGGAAAAATTAGAGCTTCAAAAAAACTAGTGGAGCTAAGCTCAAATAGATGTATTATTCCATGCCATTCAAAATAATGAAGCTAACTCCATCAAATGAGTTCATATAGTGAACATACCCTGATGCAACTAGGTAGGAGACTCTATATCAAATATTATTTATTGAATTGTAATGTGTTGATGTAATGTCCCCATCCATCAATGCGACTAACAGAGGGGACATTAATCGATTACGATCTCTCAAATTTCACCCCATAACCATAATTATGAATTCATAACATTTACATTCCATGTGCATATGCATAATAAAAAACATAGTGGAAAAAAACTTGATTCACACACATATAACATGCATATAAAAGCATAATCATCACATTCATCAAATAAAGTGTTGCATACTGAAATACAAGAGAATAAATATCTTTAAACAACACAAATCCAAGTAGTTGGTTGTGTATGAGCGATTTTCCACCCAACCATAGGCACGATGTCCAACATATACCCTTTTTGCTAAGAGGCCACCCCTAAGCTGGGCTATGAGGTCACTACAGAGAAGGAAACACCTATGGTATTCTCTCTCTCATCCCACAACCTATTCATCAATCTATGGTTATCGAAATCATGATATAGAGTTCTATAGGGATATCACTCAAGCATTACATCCTTGGAAACAACAATACTTGGCCCACACAACACCTTTCTATGCTCAGGAATCTCCTTCACCGATCCACAACTCTCCTTAGAGACGCATCGTGTTAGGTGCTTCCAGTGTTTGCATAGAAGGAGTTGGATGTGATCTATTCTATTGGAGAACCACCTATAGCCTCAATTCATGGATTCTCAAGAATTTGTGAGTAGAAAAACTTTGTGGGTAAATGTTCCTAGCTTTCCAAAACTCTATGCTCACCTATATCCATCTATTTTTGCCTTCAAATATGTAGATATATCTCTAAATTCAAGTTTTTGGGTTAGAAACATTTTTGTAATGGTAATAGGAAACTCTATTGAAGTGTAAATACTTCTTAACGCCCGTAAATAATCTTAAATTCCCACAGATATTTTGAATCCCACATTTTGATAAGAATAGTATAATGATAAAATGGTAAGATGATAATAAATTACAATGAGTGGTCCGCTTAAATAAAGCTTGGGCACCTTTTAATGAGTTGCGTTTCCTCATAAATAATATTTATTGATTATTATTAATTATTGTAATTAGATATTTTATTATTTTATATTTCTTACATTTCCTTCCCCTTAATGGAAGCTTTGTCCTCAACGCTTTGTTTAGTGAAGGAATTATTAATTATTTTTGTTTGTAACATCTTCTTATGTCTCTTTGAACCTGTGATTCCGACACTTGATGAAACATGGCGATATATATTTCAAATCCTTGAATTGAAATTTCAGATTTCCTCAGAAGTGATCCATCCAAGATTTACTTTCATTGGGGCTAACTGTTAGTCACCTTACTTGAAAAATCTTCCTTTTTTCTATTTAGGTTGTAGATTTTGTATTCCTTCGTATCTGACATCATAACTTTCCTATTTATGTTCATTTTGACGTTGTCATTGGTCAAAATGATTTTTATGATTGGGGTGTCGATAAGGAGTTTTTATTCTTTGCTTTTCTTCTGAATTGACTTCTTTTTGAACTGCGATGAGGACTGAATTTCTTTTCGTTCCTTCTTTGTCAACTTGAATTTTTTTTTTCGGAGAGTCTAGATGCTTTCTTCTAGATTTGCGCACTTTGAATCTTCCCTAACTTTTCGTCTTGAGACTTTTTTTCTTTTTTTAACTTCTCGATTTGTTCTTCTAGTTATTGATTAAGAATTCTTATGATCTGGTTTTCTTCTTGCTTTTCTAGTATTCTTCCTTCGAGTTCTTCATTGGAATGTTCCTTCTTCTGACTATGTTTCAACTTTTTAATTTTCGTAATTAATTTTTTGTTCTGATTTCGTAGCCGAATTAGTTCCTCAGTATTGCTTGATAACGTATTGTTTATTTTTTTAATTTCCAACTTATGTGTCTTCTTAATGTCATCATACTGTTGCTGGAAATTTTCCTTCTGTTGTTGATGTCGAAATATCTCCGATTCTTGATTTTCTAGTTTTCTCTGGGTTTGTGTCAATTAAGTATCTTTATCCATGATGAGCTTGTTTAAACGCTTTATGTCTTCTTCGAAATCATTATCGTTTCTATAAGGTGATTCTTCGACATTTTTGGAGTTTCTGATTTTGTCTTCCAGGTTTTGATTGTGGCTTCTTAGATGTGAAATTTCCTTATCCTTATGTAATAACCTATTTTGGAGCTCTCGCTTTTGATCTTTTAAGCTATGATTACCCCGTTCTACTAAATGATTTCGCAATTCTTACTTTATAATATCGAATTGAAGATATTTATTGGTCGCTTTATATTTCTCTAACAAATCCAATGCTGCTTGTAATTGCGACTTCATTTCTGAATATGTAGGTGCCATCACATTTGCAATTATGTCTTTTGCTTTTCTGAGAAGACTTTTGACTTTGACTTTGTCGTCGATTCTTCTTTTGACTGACTTCTTCGACAATAGATTATCTTCAATCGATCTTGACTTCCTGTCTTCTTTGATTTTGTCTTTTTCAATATTTTTTTGTTTTCTTTTATTAGATATTCTCTCTCTTTTTTTTAATAATTGAAATTTTATAGGAAATTTAACTATTAAAACAAATATTGTTAATAATTGTTATTATTAAAATTTAATAATAATGTTATGATACCAATACTTTAGTTATTAATAATTTTTTTATTATAATATTCATAATTATTTAAAATAATAATATTATTATAAGACAAAAAAAATGATTTGAATGTAATTAGGGTTCTAAACCCTAATGGAGTTAGAATGACGTCAAGTGTTGAAGGTGTGGTGCGTGAGAGCAACGCTCGGAGGTGCGACAGGAAAGGTCATGGGAGGAGATGGCATAGAGAAAGCTACACAGGATATGGAGGAGGGGGTTGCAAATTGGAGAGGGCACGTAGGGTGACAACATGTATTTGAAGGGTGAGGAAACGTGAGGCATGGATACGTACAATAGAAAGGATGGGTGGCGATGGTTGGAGTGGCTGCGAAAGGAATGGAGTGAATGGGAAAATGGGGACCAGGATGGAATCCCGTGGAGGAGGTGGGCGAGGATTGGTACATGCACACGCGGAAAGGGTTGGAGGTATGAAGAGAGGTGGAGGCGCGGGGACGGGAATGGATGGAGGCATAGTGCATCATGGAGGTTGGTTGCGCAGAATGCAGGCGATGGTGGGTTGCAACGTGCGATGAAAGAATATCTTGACGGAGGGGCTGAGGAAGATGGGAAGGTAGCGAGCGTAGTGATGGGAGAAATGTGATGGTAGGGGATAGGAGTTGGGATGCGTAAGCAGTGAAGGAGGGAATGGAATTTTGTGTATCAAAGGAGGAGATGTTGGTAGGGGCGTAGGGGTAATGAGCGGGGAAGAGAGAACTATGTGGAGCAAGAAGGACCTGCAACGAGATGGAAAGGACCTGAAGGGATCTAACGATGCACAAGTGAAGGCGGAAGTGTGAGTTAATGGAGGGCGATGAAGTGAGTGAGAGAGAAGAAGAGGTGATCAGGGTTATTAGAATGGAGTGGAAATGAAGCAGAGGAGAAAAATGGGTGGAAGAGGGCCAAGGGCTTCATTATTTGGTCAAGGACCAATAATGTAGAGAAACTCTACTTAATGGCTAAAAGCCTGAATCAGATGCCCGAGGAAGGGGATACGATACCACATGGAGTGTAAATACTTCTTAATGCTCGTAAATAATCTAAAATTCCCACAGATACTTCGAATCCCACATTTTGATATGAGTAGTATATTTATAAAATGGTATGATGATAATTGAAATTACAATGAGTGGTCTGCTTAAATATAGCTTGGGCACATTTTAATGAGGATTTGTATCTCTTCATAAATGATATTTATTGATTATTATTAATTATTGTAATTAGATATTTTATTATTTTTATATTTGTAACATCTATGTAGTGTAGATATGCAAGAGAGAATGATAGAATGTGTGTTGAAACCCAAGGATATTGGATGGTGGTGAAAATACAATTGACATAGATTCTGATCATAGAAGAAAAGGACTACTGACAACTGTAGAACTGAATTCTAGCAGTTGATAGAACTTTAACAAAAGTGCATTCACCCCCAAGCTTCAATAGATGCATGAGGTGAATTTTCCCACCAACCTCACACGTGATTTCAATGATTGGGTTTAATAATCAAGATTAATTAATTGGCTCATTTGAAGCACATGGAAAAATTTGGATGAGTTCTAAGGTTTACATTTGGCAGCAAGGGATTTAGCTTCCCCTCATTGCCTTTTCCTCTTACCCTCTAGTTGAATCATAACCTCTCTATTTCTCTTTACATAGAAATATTGGACCATTTTTATTACTTATGCAATATAATATTTGTCTATATTTCGAGTTAGCATGACAAGCAAACCATACGGTCCTAAACAAATATTTACATCATATATGCCTGGCCATTCACTAGTCGGGCCTTGGACTTGAGTTACACACTAGGAATCCATACTGTTGAGCCCAGAATTGGCCCTTTTTAATCATCTTTAATCATCTTTCCTGCCCCTGTCTTACACCACTTATCATGATAATCAGACCTGTTGTCCTTACTTTATTCCCCCAAGTTGCCAAGGTATGACTGGCCATTGTTTTATTTTATTAATGCTTATGATTGTGGTAATTAAGGCTGTTCATCTCTCAATTGTGCTAATATATTATGATTTATGAAGGTAGTTGAGATAAGCGGATTACAGGAAGGTGGGGCTGAACAAGTCTTGAAAGGTGTTCGCTGCTTAGAAAGGATCCTTGGGGCTCGGATCATCAAGTAAGGCACATGGTTTTTAATGCAACATTCTAGATGGAGCTGTGACAGGGCAACTGTAACAGAATGCACCACAATTGGAGATCTTTTAGTTATTTGCTACTCGAGTTAAGTGTGATCTCGAAAGATCGCCACTCCTGGTCCAATCAACAGCCTTCCCATATTTTTCTATGTCCTTCCTATGCCACGTTTGTAACAGTTTGTACTATTTAGGGCGCCTGAAGATCAGAGATCTTCATGGCTTCCCGATTACAGGATTATATGTTACAATCTATATGTATAAATATGGGGAGCTGCCTCGACCCAGGGGTTGAACAACAGATAATTAATTCATTGTATTAGCAGCAAAAATAACTGTGTAATCACTCTTCTGTTAATATAAGGAGTTACCCTCGAGTTAAAGGAGCTTGCGTTGTTCAGCCAGCGTATTTGTGTGAAGGCTGGGCCCGTCTTCCACAGAGATTGCTGAGTTAAATTAGAATTCTTTAATTTATTGTTGTGTGATGCTTTGTTCATGATATTTATTTTGTACGCAGTAGTAGTAGTTCTTGTGTGGATTTTCAGTATAGTTAAGATTATATTTCCTTGAGATTGGTAAATGGTGCAGAGTAACAGTCGACTGAGTAGGGCTTGCTTTATGTGTTTCATTTGGCAGTTGTACACAGCCTTGTTCATCTTACAGTTAAGTTGTGATCCCATGAGCCCTTTTACAATTTATCTTTCATGTATGATTGTTGATTTTCATTCCTGCAATTCAATTTCTTAGAACAGCTGAACTCAATCCCTTGCAATTGAATTTCTAGATTAATATTCAGTTTCTGCTTATGGTTTTTAAGAGTGATCAGATTGAAGAAGTGAGTTACTTGTTCTAGGATGTGAATAGGATTTCTTTGTATCTGCAATTGTCTTTGAAGCTTATTTGATTTCTTGTTGATGCATGGTGGAATAGTAATTAGACAGCAACTGGGATTACACAGCTCCTTGGGATGAACATAGTTGTTAGAGTATAACAGTATTCAATTATAGTGATTTGGTGTTTAAGCATAGACTGTGCATTTATCCTTTGAAATAAAAATACTTTCTCGGGTTGACAATAAATCTCGTATGCTCTGTGTGTTGGTAATAAATTATCTGCATATAGGGTGCTCGACATTTTGGCGCCGTTGCCAGGGAAGGGTAAAAATTAAACATTGATCATTAGTTGCATCTGGTAATTGTTTCTAGTCAGTCTTTTATTTCCTGAAATGATTTGGTTCACATGAATACAAGGAGGGTAAAACGTGATCACCTCCCAACTCCCCAAACCCCACAAATTACTAACAGCGCAGGTGGTTCGGGTCGTGGTCGAGGACAACAATTGGGCAGAAGAACATTCATCGACGATCTTGTTGACAGAACTGATTCATCCACTAGGGATCGTCATCAATAAACTCCTATCAGACGAAACCCTACCGATTTTGGGACGCCAACATCCACGGTGAAGAATACAGGAGCAGCCGTGACTCCCTCATATACCCCTGCTAAGGAAGGTACAGCTGACGCAGCTGTTACAACTGAGGAGTACGCAGCTGTCACAACTGAAGAATACACAGCTGTTACAACTGAGGAGTATGCAGCTGCTACAACTGATGAATACGTAGCTATTACAACTGAGGAAAAGAACGCAGGAACAAATGAAGAAGAGGATACAGAAGAAAAGATGAATAACAGACATGAGACTGAAGAGGAAGAGGCAGTGGTAGAATACCATCATGAAAATTACTCCCTGCCAGAAGGAACTACAGCTACATTACAATTTCCAATTCAACAGCTAGAAGGGACAGCTCCTATGAAGAACATCTCACCATCGGTGTTGCCTCGCTTCCATGGCAGGGCGGTAGAAGATCTAGACGAATTCCTTTTTGAATTTGATATCCTCTGTCGCAGCTATGATTATGTCACAGATTCCCAAAAGCTGAAACATTTTCCCGCCACCCTGAAGGACAATGCATTACAATGGTTCATGAGCCTTGGGGGAGGAACTGTTGCTAATTGGAATAAGATGAAGCAAGTATTCCTGGAGAAATATCAAGAATATTGCAACACCAGGGACAAAAGAGAGGAATTATTCAAGATGGTGCAGAAGGAGGATGAAAGTCTAGAGGATTTTGTAGAAAGGCTGCTGTATAATGTGCAAAGAGCCGGGCAGACGAACATGGGGCTGGACGTGCTAAAGATCATCTTGCTTCGAGGGATCAGGGATGATTGTTTAGACATGTTAAATCTGTTAGGAAAGGGAGATATCTCCAAAGAACCTTTTGAGACGATTGTGGAATTATGTAAGAGATACTCCAGGGGATCTTCCAGGAATAATAAGCGGGATAAACGGGATAAGCTGGAACGTGATGTCTTTGACAGAACTCAGAAGTCATCCAATGGAGGAGCTACACATGCAGAGATAGGCAATCTCCTTGAAAATTTTAAAACAGAAATGATGAGCTCCATCTCTTCGGAGATTGATGTCCTGAAGGAAAAACAAAAACAGGTAGTGGAAGATCTCACTCTAGGTGTGTTCTGTCCCCGATGTAGAAAGAATCATCCACTGAAAGAATGCCCTCTTGACAAAGTAGAAGTATGTCAGCTGTGTGAGCTGAACCATGACATGAAAGAGTGTCCCACACTTCCCCAAGTGAAGGTTGTTCTGCAGGCATCAACTCCAGAAGTGGAATCAGCCTATTTCATTGCACAGAAGAAACCTTGGCAGCCTCGAAATCAAGGTATGCCTCTGGACTCGTTTCCATTTTTGAATAATATGAGCAATTGGAATAATAATATGCAAAATGTGAATACACAATTCCCTTCAAATTATGCTCAGTGGAATCCTTCCCAACCTGCAATGCAAAATTTTAATTCATGGGGTCCTTGGGCACAGCCACCACATCAACCTACGTCGTGGTCTCCTGGATGGAGGAACTTCCCTCTTGGGAACCAGTTCCCTCAACCACCCCCACCTCAACAGTCACCATATTCTCCTCCATACCCTCAATTTCCTCAATACCCTCAATACCCACCTCAGCAGTCCCAACTGCAGCTGCAGAATAATCCTGTTCCTAATATACCAATACGGCCTCAGTTGCCTGCCCAACCTAATCCTAACCTGAATAATAAAATAGTCCATCAATTGGAAACTGTTAATATGCTTGCCTACTCTCTCTCCCCTGTACCTTGTAATGATATTCGTCTACAATCTGGGAAGATAATAGAACCTGTAATTATAGAAGATATTCCACCTTCTGTGCATGAAAAAGGAGAGAGTTCACAGCATCCATCCGATCTGGTTCCTATCACTGAAGGTGCTGAGCATCCCCTAGATGGGACGGCTGAAACATTAAATGAGAAATCAGATAATACGCAGCCTACCCAGCTAGTAAGGAAACCACCATACCCCGAGAGACTAATGCTACCAAAAATAGGGGGGCAACCTCAGTTCAACCTCCTAGGAGAGTTGAAGAATCTTTACGTTAAAATCCCCCTTCTGCAATCCCTTCAAGACGTGCCTATTTATGCTAAAACCGTTCGGGACCTATGCACTAAGAAACGAGGGAGGAAACCTAGAGACCCTCCCACTGTTCACGTCATAGGGAACTTATCATCTTTAATAACAGAAAAAACCCCTATGACCAAATATGACGACCCTGGCAATCCTACTGTCACTGTACATATAGGACAAACGCATATACCCAACGTGCTAGTCGACTTAGGAGCAGCGATCAATGTCATAACAATTGATACTGTAAGGAAGCTTGGACTCACTAATTTTAGGCCGACCTTTACCATTTTAGAATTGGCAGACAGATCCACCATTAGACCCGAAGGGATTCTGGACGACCTTGTCATCTCAGTAGATTCATGGGAATACCCTGCTGACTTTTTGATATTGCAACCAAAATCACAGCTGGGAGGACATCCATTGATCCTGGGGAGGCCTTGGTTGGCCACAGCTGATGCTTGCATCAGCTGTCGATCTGGGTCCATGACTATATCTGATGGTACAGAGATTAAAAACCTCACCCTGTATCCTCCAGCTCGGCCAAGTTTAGAGGCTGAAACTTCTCTTTGGATAGAGCAGGAGGAGGAGGAGGATGTTCAGCCACTATTAACAATAGGGAAGGCCTTAACTTTTAAAAATGAAATAGAAGATGATGCCATCAGTAATTTCATTAGCGAACCTGCTTCAGTGGATAAAGAAGTCTATCAAATCCTGAACATTACCTTTGGTAAGGAAGAACAAGAAAATCTCACGGAGGAAGCATTAGTTGGTGACACAAACATAATCCCAGTTTTGAAAAATTCAAAAAGTATTTCTATTGAGGTAGAACCTGGAAGGACATTGAACATCAACCCTGGTCTCTCCTTAGAGGAACAGAAGCGCCTAATCAGTCTCTTGAAAGAACATAAGGGGGCATTCGCCTGGGAGTATACAGACATGAGGGGTATCCTTTCTAATCTGTGCACTCACCATATTTACATTAAAAATGACTCCCGGCCTATGTGTCAACCCCAACGACGCATGAACCCCAATCTGAGGGATATAGTGAAGGAGGAAATCCATAAACTTTTGGAAGCAGGATTTATCTACCCTATTTCAGATAGTGAGTGGGTTTCCCCACTTGTAATTGTGCCCAAGAAAAATGGTAAATGGAGAGTCTATGTTGATTATAGGGAGCTGAACAAAGCTACCCAAAAGGATCATTTCCCTCTGCCCTTTATTGACCAAGTACTTGATACCCTATTAGGGAAGAAGTTCTTCTCCTTCTTGGATGGGTTCAGCGGGTACAACCAAATTCAGATTTCTCCTGAGGACCAGGATAAGACCACCTTCACTTGCCCCTGGGGAACGTTTGCCTACAGGGTGCTTCCCTTTGGTTTATGTAATGCACCAGCAACATTCCAAAGAGCTGTAATTGGCATATTCTCTGAATTAGTTAATGATAGCATGGAAGTCTTTATGGACGATCTTACTCCCTATGGAAAGGACTTTGAGGAAGCACTGGAAAATTTAAAGAAGGTTTTAATTCGCTGCGAATAGGCTCGCCTCTCATTAAGCACTGAAAAATGCCATATGATGATGAGTGAGGGGGTGGTATTAGGACATTTCATCTCTACCGATGGCATTCAGGTGGATCCTTCAAAAATTAAGGTGATAAAAAATATACCTACTCCTTCAACGCAGAAAGAAGTGCGAAGTTTTCTGGGACATGCTGGATATTACAGGAGGCTTATAGAAAACTTCTCCAAACTTGCTTCTCCTTTGTTTTCGTTGTTAATGAAGGACACACAGTTTGTGTGGAGTGAAGCATGCCAGACAGCGTTTGATAAGCTTAAAGAGAAGCTGTCCACAGCCCCTATCCTAAGGGGACCTAATTAGACCATACCTTTCCACATTTCTTCAGATGCTTCTGATACCACCATTGGAGTAGTACTAGGACAGCAGGATGGTCAAGTACCTTATGCTATCTATTATGTTAGTAACAACTTAGCCCCTGCTGAACTTAATTATACTGTTACCAAAAAAGAATTCCTTGCTATTGTTTATTCTATTAATAAATTTCGGCATTACATTACTGGGTATCCTACGTTTGTGAACACTGATCACTCTGCCATTAAATATTTAATGAATAAACCTGTCACCAATGCCAGAGTGACCAGGTGTCTCTTATTATTGCAGGAATTTGATATTACCATTATAGATAAACCTGGAAAAGAAAATGTTGTTGGTGATTTTTTATCACGTTTTACTAATAGTGATGACAGTTCGCCTGTTGAGGATTCTTTTCCAAATGAACATTTATTCGCACTCTCAGCTCATTCCCCCTGGTATTCAGACGTTGCTAATTATTTGGTCGCAGGGAAGCTCCCGCCACACATGTCTAAACGAGAGAAGAGAAAAATTATCCAGCAAAGTGCCAGGTATTGTTGGCTCAATGGTCATCTCTTTTACACAGGACCCGATCTTGAGATTAGGAGATGTGTAAGGGAAGATGATATCTTTCATATACTGAAGGCCTGTCATGATGAACCTTGTGGAGGACACTTTGCAGACAAAAGAACAGGGCATAAAGCGCTGCAGATGGGCTACTATTGGCCGACTCTGTTCAGGGACGCTAAAAGATATGTTCAGTCCTGTGATAGCTGCCAAAGGATGGGCCAACCTAATAAAACAGATCAGATGCCTTTACAGCCCCAAGTGGTACTTGAACCGTTTGATAGATGGGCATTGGATTTTGTTGGCCCTATCAGCCCTCCTTCCAGACAGAAGGTTTACATTCTGGTTTGTACTGATTACATGACCAAGTGGGTAGAGGCTGTAGCTTTGGCTAAGGCTATTGACCAGGCGGTGATTGATTTTCTGTACAGTGAAATATTTACCCACTTTGGGGTACCAAAGGAAGTAGTTACCGATGGGGGACCGCAATTCATCTCACACCAATTTGAATCCTTGCTCCGGAAGTATCATGTGCAGCATAGGATAGCTTCACCTTACCACCCCTAGGCCAATGGTCAGGTGGAAAGTACTAATAAATTTATTGAAGCAATCCTTACTAAAACAGTTAAAACCCATCGAAAGGATTGGGCTGACAGGCTTCCTGAAGCACTGTGGGCATATCGCACAACTTGGCGCAACACCACAGGGTTTTCTCCCTATGATTTGGTGTATGGAAAGAGTGCCATCTTTCCAATTGAGTTTGAGATCAAAACCCTGAAAACAACCATAGAAATGAGTCTGGATGTAACAGAAGCCTAGAGGAGAAGATTGAATCAATTAAACGAATTAGATGAGAAACGGTTAGCTGCAGTAGATCAAACTGTGTTGCTTTAGCAACAGAGATCCAACTCGCATGACCGATTTATTAAAAAGAAAATTTTCTATGAGGGAGACTGGGCGCTATTATACGACTCCAGATTCAAGAAGGATTTTAAAGGTAAATTACGTACAAGATGGCTGGGTCAATATTTGGTCGACAAGGTATTTGACAACGACACTGTTCGCCTGGTGACCATTGATGAAAACCGTATACCATTACTTGCTAATGGCCACATACTGCGACTGTATCGTAAGCCCATCTCGAAAGATGCATTCATTTCGCAAATTGCCATCGATCCAGATTATCAGCTGGCACCCGAGCAGGAATTTCTCTCTGCCTTTGCCAATCCTTAAACTGGAAATCGTATTTTAAATTGCTGTACATAAATAATTTCTTGCTGTAGCGTATAATTGTTTTTTTTTTCTTTGCATTTGATATTTTCGTTTGCTGTTATTTTTCAAAAAATTTCAGGGAAGCACCAGGAGAACGACCAGATTGGGCCCGTCAAGCGAGAGTCTCCCTGTGCCGTCCTGTGTTGTATTTCCCTTTTTCCTTTAAAAAAAAATACAAATTTCCGGCAGCTGCGACATATTTTTCGGCAGCTGCAACATCTTTTCCGGCAGCTGCAACATCTTTTCCGGCAGTTGCAATACCTTTTCCGGCAGCTGCGATATCGTTTCCCATCAACCGTAAAATCGTTTTCCCCGCGGCCGCAAATCCTTTTTCCCGACAGCTGCAACACCATGTTCCAGCGGCTGCCTCCTCATTTCCCAGCGGCTGCCACATCATTCCCAGCGGCCGTAATATCCTTTTTCCCGGCAGCTGCGACATTTTTTCTGGCAGCTGCAACATCGGCAGCTGCAACATCTTTTTCGGCAGCTGCAACACCATGTCCCAGCGGCTGCCACTTCATTTCCCAGCAGCTACCACATCATTTCCCAGCGGCCGTAATATCATTTTTCCCGGCAGCTGCGACATTTTTTTCTGGCAGCTGCAACATCTTTTTCGGCAGCTGCAACACCATGTCCCAGTGGCTGCCACCTCATTTCCCAGCGGATGCCACATCATTTCCCAGCAGCCGTGATATCCTTTTTCCCGGCTACTGTGAATCTTTTTTGGCGGCTGCAACATATTTTTCGGCAGCTGTGAACTGTTTCCTACGTGGCTGCCATATTGTTTTTCCGACAGTTGTAAAGTTTCTTTCCCGGCAGCCGTGAACTATTTTCTAGTGGCTGCAACATTGACGGCTACAACTTATCTCCCGGCGTCCTGACTTTTTCCTGGCAGCCATAAACCCTTTTTTCCCAGCAGCCGTAAACCCTTTTTCCTGGTAGCTGCAACAACTTTTCCCGGCAGCTGCAACATCATGTCACAGCGGCTGCAACATCATTTTCCAGCATCTGCAATATCGTTTCCCGTCAACCGTAAAATTATTTTCCTAGCGGCCGTAAACCCTTTTTCCCGGCAGCTATGAATCATTTCCCGGCAACTGCAACATCATTTCATAGCAACTGCAACATCTCTTTCAGTGGCTGCAACATTTTTTTTTCCCGGCAGCTGTGAACCATTTCCCAGCGACGGCAATATTGTTTTTCCGACGGACGTAAAATCTCTTTCCCGGCCGCCGTGAACCATTTTCCGGTAGCTGCAACATATCCTCCGACGGCTGCAACATATTTCCCGGCAAACTACGACATATTTCCCGCTGCTGTAAAACTTTTCCGTGACAGCCGTAATTTTTCCCGCCACCGTAAAACTTTTCCGTGATAGCCGTAATTTTTCCCGATGCCGTAAATTATTTTCCCGGCTGCCGTGAATCATTTTCCGGTGGCTGCAACTTCTTTCCCGGTGGCTGCAACATATTTCCTGGCGGCTGAAACATCTTTTTCGTCGGCTGTGATATCATTTCTGGCAACTTGCAGTGGTAACTCCTGTGTTAACGGAAGAATTGCTCCAAACCTGCTAAACTATGGCTTTGGTTCATCTCAATCGTGCTGATGAAATCATCATTCCGACCCCGAGGACGCGACGGCTTGTGTTTCATTGGAGGAAGGAATTATTGCATTACTTATGACTATGCACGAGTCTGGCTCCGCAACGTCACAACTGCACGCTCCACCATTCTCCGCAGGTGATCCGACGCACAGTCTTATGAGGTATGGCTTTTATTTATCACGTGATTAAGTGTTGATATCATTTAAACAATATCAGTCGTACCTTCATTCGTACTACCATTATACCTGATTAAACGTTTCCCTCGTACGACGTAAACACTAATAACTGCCACCTTCCCCAATTCGGCATGGAAATTTCAAACGTTTTTCTGTGCTCAACTTTCCAAATTTGCCCATTCTCTCAACGTCTCCGCTCAGCAATTTGTGCATCCTCTGTGCTGCAACTTCCATTCTGGGATCCTGTAATCTGTGGAATAGCAACTTCAGCTTGCAGGTAGGACCATGGGGATTCCAGTTCGTCATGAACCTTTCAATACACGGGAACTCAGGAAAAATATTCAAGTTCTTGCCATCTTTCAAGCCGCCGGCTGGCTCGAATTTTTTGAGCGACTAGATGGGTTCGATCGGGACGCAGCCTTGCAATTTGCTTTGAATCTTACCAAAACTCACTCCATGGTGTGGGGGCTGCGCATAGAAGTCTCCGAGACCATTATATCCGAGGTTACAGCCATTCGGCTGGTGGGAAAACCATGGTTTAACCGACGATTCCCCGCAACGACTGCACGGGAAGCATTTTTACTGGAGTGGGAGCAAGTTGAATCATCCAGAAGAGGGATCACACTGAACTCACTGCCGCGGCCATGGGACCAAGTTGCTGTTTTTCTCAAGAAGTACATTACTTGTGAAGGTAGATATAAAACTGTTTATAATTCTGAACTTCCCTTACTTTCTCATCTCCGCGATGGCATTTTATTGAACATTCCATATTATTTACTGCATGACTTGCATCATATGGCGGCATTTGTCCAGTCTGCTAAGCACCCACTTTCTTCCCTCACCCACCATGGCCTTATCAAATTAATCATTGTAAAAACCCTTGCCCAGCATCATTTAACCTGGGAGCAATTCCTAGCTCGAGCGCAACAACCCGTTCCCTTGCGGGTTGTCCCATTACAGCAGGTACGAGTCCCACCACAACAGGAGGACCGGAGTCCCTCCGCTGAAGTTGGGGGGGGGATGAAATGGAAGAAGAACAGCAACTGGGAGCACAAGCAGGACCATCCGGGGTGGATGAAACTATATTAGAAGAAGAGAAACCGGGGGCAAAAGCAGAGCCATTTGGGGGGGATGAAACTCCATCACAGGAAGAGCCATCGGGGGAAGGTATAGATAAAAATCTGGTGGAAAATGCAGACAATAGGGCAGTTCCGATAGCAGAAGGTGAAATTGGAGCAGCATTAAATGCTGCGACAATGGAACCTGAAGATGACAGTGCCAGGGCAATAGCAGAGAATATTGAGCTGGTAACAATTGAGTCCTCACCTGAGTGGGAAGGAGGAGCTGTAATTGAAGAAGAACAGCATGA
The DNA here is from genome assembly GCA_027924585.1 of Larix kaempferi. Lineage (NCBI taxonomy): Eukaryota > Viridiplantae > Streptophyta > Pinopsida > Pinales > Pinaceae > Larix > Larix kaempferi. The sequence continues at coordinate 5,081,935 of BSBM01000303.1, read as the reverse complement.
GAGGCAAGAAAACATTCCTTCGACCTCAACTTTGATTCCCTATGTACCAGCTCCACAAAAGAAAACACCACAAAAGAAAAGAAATAGAGAAATTAATGAATTTAACATAACCTCACCTATCAGAAAGAAAAGAACTAGATCAGCCACAGCAGCAGAGGCATCCATAAAAAGATGGGAAACCCTAGAGGCACAGGTTGAGCCCCCAATCCTTGTACCAAGACCAATGGATGCTCCACAAAGGCCAGTGGAGGAAGAACCTGGAATTGAAGGACTTCTGGCTGAGAATGCAATGTTAAAAGAGGACCTCCAAGTACTCAGGAGGGAATTGGAAATCTGGAAGGAAACTTGCAGAAAACAGGGTGAAAGAAAAATGTATACATTGATAGAGGCTGCAGACCAACTGGAGGGATCAGATTCTGCTGAGCCTGGCAAGGAGGATGAACGTGTAATTTGTCCCACCTATGGAGAAATCTTCAAGGAAGTAGGCCATAAAATTATACTTAATACTTACTCAGCACAACAGCCCGCGGCCACAATAGAGGAAGCAGCAGAAAAAGAAGGTGCTGCCACACAAGAACCAGCATCTTTGAATATCCTTGCTGAAGCTGCCACTTCTCATGACACAATGATTAGAGAACAGATAGGAGAAGAACATGGGATGGAGGACACTCTGGAGCTTAATAAGGAATATATTGTAACTCCAAAATGTTCCCATGATACAGAGATTATAGAGCAGATGGGAGAAGAACCTGGAATGGAGGACACTCTGGAGGCCAATGAAGAATTCTATACTGTAACCCCAGAATGCTCCCAGGACACAGAAATTTTAGAAGAAGAGACACAAAGGCAGGACAGTGATAAACTGAAACAGGATGCTGTAACACAAGAACCAGCAAACCTGAATATACTTGTCCAATCGGCCAAACAAATGGGAGAAGAACCTGGGACAGAGGACACTCTGGAGTTTAATGATGAACTCTGGGTTGTAACCCCAGAGGACTCCCATGACACAGAGCTTATAGGAGAAAAGTTGCAACAACAGGAGGATGAAGAGGCAAGCCAGGATGTTGCTACACAAGAACCAACATCCTTGGAAGCTGCAGCAGGAACTCCTGAATTTCATTTAAAAGATAACCCTGGAGTGGATATCATTCCCGATACATAGTGGAGTGAAGATGAACAGGTACAGACACCATGCTCAGGTGACACCAAAATCTTGGAGGAGGAGCTGCACAATGAGAAGGATATCCAATCTTAGCAGCAGAAGGACAAAGAAGACACTGCTACACAAGAACCAGTGTCTCGAAAAGCAATGAAGGTAGCTGCTGAAGAGGGTTTAAAGGATGTTGTTGTTACACAAGAACCAGCAACTCTCTTATTAAACTTAGATGTGCTGGAAGACACTGCCCCATAAGAACCAGTGATTCCACCCCCTAGAAATGTCATTGATTTGGATTCAGATTAAGGATTTCTTTTCAAGTCCTCCCCAGGTACAGCATACAAGAGACTGTAGGGAGAAGTGATTTCCACTTGTACCAGTTACATTTTCAGAGCACCAGTAGGTAGCATGGGAAGGACAGATGGGGTGCCTGAGTTTCCTACAATTCTTCCTCTCTCTATGGATAGAGCTCAGTACAGGACTCAGATTTTGAATGATGCAGGTTGTTGTATGAGGACATGCAATAGGGTAGTTGGGGGGAGATGTTGAGCCCAGAATTGGCCCTTTTTAATCATCTTTAATCATCTTTCCTGCCCCTGTCTTACACCACTTATCATGATAATCAGACCTGTTGTCCTTACTTTATTCCCCCAAGTTGCCAAGGTATGACTGATCATTGTTTTATTTTATTAATGCTTATGATTGTGGTAATTAAGGCCGTTCATCTCTCAATTGTGCTAATATATTATGATTTATGAAGGTAGTTGAGATAAGCGGATTGCAGGAAGGTGGGGCTGAACAAGTCTTGAAAGGTGTTCGCTACTTAGAAAGGATCCTTGGGGCTCGGATCATCAAGTAAGGAACATGGTTTTTAATGAAACATTCTAGATGGAGCTGTGACAAGGCAGCTGTAACAGAATGCGCCACAATTGGAGATCTTTTAGTTACTTGCTGCTCGAGTTAAGTGTGATCTCGAAAGATCGCCACTCCTGGTCCAATCAACAGCCTTCCCATATTTTTCTATGTCCTTCCTATGCCACGTTTTTAACAGTTTGTACTATTTAGGGCACCTGAAGATCAGAGATCTTCATGGCTGCCCGATTACAGGATTAGATGTTACAATTTGTATGTATAAATATGGGGAGCTACCTCGACCCAGGGGTTGAACAACAGATAATTAATTCATTGTATTAGCAGCAAAAACAACTGTGTAATCACTCTTCTGTTAATATAAGGATTTACCCTCGAGTTAAAGGAGCTTGCATTGTTCAGCCAGCATCTCTGTGTGAAGGATGGGCCCGTCTTCCACAGAGATTGCTGAGTTAAATTAGAATTCTTTAATTTATTGTTGTGTGATGCTTTGTTCATTATATTTATTTTGTACGCAGTAGTAGTAGTTCTTGTGTGGATTTTTAGTATAGTTAAGATTATATTTCCTTGAGATTGGTAAATGGTGCAGAGTAACAGTCGACTGAGTAGGGCTTGCTTTATGTGTTTCATTTGGCAGTTGTACACAGCCTTGTTCATCTTACAGTTAAGTTGTGATCCCATGAGCCCTTTTACAATTTATCTTTCTTGTATGATTGTTGATTTTCATTCCTGCAATTCAATTTCTTAGAACAACTGAACTCAATCCCTTGCAATTGAATTTCTAGATTAATATTTAGTTTCTGCTTATGGTTTTTAAGAGTGATCAGATTGAAGAAGTGAGTTACTTGTTCTAGGATGTGAATATGATTTCTTTGTATCTGCAATTGTCTTTGAAGCTTATTTGATTTCTTGTTGATGCATGGTGGAATAGTAATTAGACAGCAACTGGGATTACACAGCTCCTTGGGATGAACATAGTTGTTAGAGTATAACAGTATTCAATTATAGTGATTTGGTGTTTAAGCATAGACTGTGCATTTATCCTTTGAAATAAAAAGACTTTCTCGGGTTGACAATAAATCTCGTATGCTTTGTGTGTTGGTAATAAATTATCTGCATACAGGGTGCTCGACACATACTAGCATATTTTCACCACTTTACATAATCTAATAAAATAAATTACAAGCGTCAAAACGGAGATTATTACAATCCCCTCCTCCTTGGAATAAAAATATCCTCGGTGTTCTATCTATTTTCAGCAAGGTTCCATGTCCTTATTTTCGGCTCCATTTTCAATGCCTTTCTTTTCAAGGCCACTTAGTCTTACTTCTAGCTATCTTGGAAATCAACGCTTAATTATTCCTTTGAGGTACTTTTGGACACCTCCAAGGCCTTCAACATTTCTTCACATACCTATTATAGCCATCAAAGGGAAAACATGCTTGTCATAGCCATTTTAAAAAACACTTGATCCTTTAACAAAGATTGAAGTTTCATAACAAAAGCATGTATATTCATAACACATGACAAAGTATGCAATAATCCCAATACTTATCTTAATGAATATTTTCCATCTTCACATGGATTCCATGGGAAAGGTCTAGCTTATTATCTTCTTTGACATATCCAAGGTATCTACATACACCTCTAATGCCTTCTTGATCCAAGCTAGCACATAACATGAATCTCTCAATTACATTCATTCAAGTTTCCCCTTCCTTTCAGTCACTCACCATCTAGGGTTTGGCATCCCCTTCACTAATCCTCGGTTCCCTTGAGCAATCCATCATTTTCCTAGGCTTTGTTGCACAAGAAGAGTGTCAACTCATAGGCCTTACTGCTAGGGCGTACCACTAGCTACCCTTAACATATCATAGATCATGGAAATAAAGGCACCTCATAGGGTTCTGATGTCATTATAGTAACATTCTCCCCCATATTTTAGTATACATCATATGTATTCACTAGATAGATCCATTATCGCATATCTATTCAACACATACAGTTACCATGAGATGTCATCATAATAATTTCAATCAGATATTTTCATATTTATTTCATACATAAACAATATTTCACAATCATGAGATCCTTCTCATGATGTTTGACTCTTGGAGGCCATAACACATGGTATTCCTGCAATGTGTCCTCCTGTCACAATTCACAAATGACCAAACAGTCAATAACATTAATAACCAAATTCAAATCTAAATTTATCATTATGTCTCCTACATAAATTAGATTTATTTAACCATGAATCCATCCTCATAATGTTTGTATTTTGTAATTGGTATCACTCTATTTATTATGGCTTTACACTTTCTTCCATAACATGGACATCCACCTACAACATGTCCTCTTGACAAAATTCTAGATCATCCCAACAATCATTAGTAATTATTTGCAAAAGTTTCAAATTTGAATTTACAAATTTATTCCCTACATAAATCATATTTCACAACCATGAGATCCTTCTCATAATGTTTGTTTTTTGCACATGGTAGCTTCCAAATATTATTATGGACTTACACACATTTCCATGTCCAAGATAGTTCTACTTGTGATCTGAATTTTTCAATAAGATAAGCAAGTTGTGAGTATCGATCAATATAATATTTTCATTGCAACATTTACAATAGTCACTGAAGTGATCTCAAAATTCTAACACATAGTAATTCAAGCACCATCAGGTGTTAATATCTCAAATGTAATGAAATACATTTACTTTATATGCATCATTATCACAATAAAATTGAAATATAAGGTCACATTATCTATGCAACAAAATAAAAATTTCAATACTCATGCTTACACAATCATGTCCTTTCATGCAACCTTGTCCTCCCAACAAAGAATTATGGTTTCCCATCATACATGATACGTTCTCCATGCAAGTATTTCCCTTACATCCATAGAAGCTCATGAAATTATCTCATAATTTCCAATAATTCTATCATTCCATCTTTTAATGAAATCAAAAATATTACAACCATGCATTAACACAATGCATCTTAACTTATGTACCCACACATATGTGTCCATAATCAACAATATTTACATAATATTTTAATGCGCATTCACCCAATACACCCTTGCATTGATTCATCAATACCATAATATCATGTAATCTCACACTAGCATACTCACATGCCATGCTACTCCCTTCACTAGTTAAATATCGCTTTGGAGCACATGGAACCTCTTCCCAATAATTAATTCAATGTGCATAATTGATTTTTGCTCATGCACCCAATGCACTCCAAAATTGCTCTAAAACATTTTATGTTCCTGCACATGTGTCCTACCATGGTAAGTTGGGAATCCTAGATAATGCTTCAACACAATACCCAAAAATATCCCCAATCACTTGGTTAACTATTTGGGTGCTTTCCTTCTTCACCTAAACACAACATTCAAAGTTGAATCCCCTATTTGTTGTCAAAGAGGATTCATCCCAGATTAACACCAATAGGGAGTTCATGGGATATTTTTGTAGTACTATAGGTTTCACTACCCAACACCCTCATGGTCTCAGACACAGAACGCTATTATTTCTTATGAATGCATTCTAAATTTTAAACAGACACATTAATGTATAAGGTTCCCTTCCCTTACTACCCAATTCCTTACCATACTTAGTGGTATATTAGTCACATAAATTCATTCAATGTCACATTCATAAGAGTTTATGATGATTAAAATATGGCTAAATGGATTCTTACCCAATCCTCTTTCAACATTCATGGAATTAACATAAATAAACCGTTACCTACATGGATTCCATCAAAATATCTGATGTTACCTAATCAGTTGGCCTCTTACAAAGGGATAAATAGTCCTTCCACCAACCTATTGATCATATATTTGTTGCACAAACATCCTTCATAAGGTTTTTGTCACATGCAGTTGCATCATCAACATATTCAACTGTGCTTCTATTCCTTTTGGTCCAACAACCATTACCAAAAACAATAATTATTATCAACCACAATGGTTTCCATTAGTGGCTCATTGTATATGTAATACCTCAATACTTTTACCAATATGCAATATCATTTGCATGCACAATAGTTTCACATGCACTATGCATTATCTCTTAATATGCTTACTAATGTGTATTCATTTCATCTATCTATTATCTTTCATTTCAAACATTCCTATACCAAAATTTATGTATATACACTCAAAAACATAAATATATTAGCAAGTGAAGAGTCACGGAATTCTCTCTTTCCATCTCTTCATCATAGCATGGAGTTTCCTCTTCCACATTATATTTGATCCACATTATGGCCTCTCTTCCAAGCACAAAAGGGGCACGGGGGCTTCACTAGAAGGCAATATAATACCACGTTCATTCATATTGCGGTATTAAATATTCATGAAAACCTAAAAATTATATTGCTTATATATTAAGGGGCAAAGGGTTTTTTTTATTTAATGTAACAATACAAAAATACTTTGGGGTTTTTTTTATATGGGTGGGATGACAAATATCCGCCAAATGGAGATGGAGGGATCACAGATGGATGAGAAATCGGGTTGAGGCAAGGCTTGGGCTTACCAGTACGTAGGGAAATCACATCTTGAGGCATGCTTGAGGCTAGGGGTTTGTGGTGAAGTGGGTTTCTAGTCGATCATAGTCGAGAGATAGTGGTCATTGAAAGCCAATTGTTACCAATATCACTCAACCAATTGTTACCAATAGTCTTGGGAGGCTCTAAGCCTCTAGGGCCTGTTATAGGCCCTCGATAGGCCTTGGGGGCTTGAATACCCAACCACTCGTGCCTATTACAGGCCTTGGGAGGTTTAGTCAGCCTCCTAGAGCTTATTACAGGCCCCGACAGCTTGGATACCTATCCCACAACAGGCTTAGTCAGCGATTGGGGAACTGCAACATGCAATCTAAATGTTGTACTATGTGCATTAGCTCTAGTGACATACAAGAAGTGATCTCCTATCTCTTCATTAGACCATTAGATGTTGCAAATCATAATGATATGTGGTTGAGTAATTGCATTGTGAGTGAAGTAATGTGCATCCACAATATACATCGAAAGAAGCAAGGTGGATTGTAGAATGCATGTGGGGTCATAAGAGGGGTATCATATCAATATACTAGGTAGAAATATAAAGGGGTATAAAAAATGTTAATGAAAAAATTGATACATACAATATCTAGTGAAAATAGGGGTTTTTAAAAATTGGGAAGGCATATTGGGGTATTGTTTCATATGCCACGAACGAACGTGCTATGATAGCAGTTTATTGAGTGAAGCCCCCGTGAAAAGGGTTCATTAGCTATGATTTCCTCACTAAGAAACAATTCAGTACATATGCACATGTATACCATTTATACCTGCTACCTTCCAAGCATGTAATTTTTATGCTATAAACAAAATAACTTAAGGAACCAAATTTCCCTCTTTATCAATGTTTCCTTATGGAGATCCTTCTCCAATCTATGGTACAACCATTTATCAACCTTTTATATCTTTCCTTGGTCATTACAACAACTCTCATTGCACTTTGATCACATTTCCCTATTGCTCCAATTGCTTTGAGCAGTTATGGCCAAGTCCACCTTGACCCTTCTTAGACATTTTGACACTTCACAACACTACAATTTATTCCATTTCATCTCGATATGGAGTTTTTTTTCAAGGTCCATTATATGGCCTTGTTCATAACTCAATAATGAGACATTATGTTGTTTCCCATGGAAATATTTGCCACAATTTTGAACCACACAACAGATCCACAAATATGAATGCCTCATTCCCTAACTGGAAGCCTTTGCATGGACAATCTATTGTTGTATGAATAACATGATAGGCCCACATACTAGAGCTACGTTAGTGACAACTTCTAGGTAAAGAGAGTGCCATTGCACTCTCTTCAGCAGAATCCAAGTGCAGAGGAGAAGTGAATGCTACAACTCAGTGTGTGTGGGTGAAAGGTATATTACTTTATGAGTTGGGATTTCCTTTAGCAATCCCAAAACATATTTTGTGACAATAAAAGTGCTATAAGGATCTCAACTGATCCAGTACAAAGGAAAAGAACCAAGAATATAGAGGAAATCTAGTGCATGATCATATCATTGATATGTAGTTTTTCCCATCATCTGAGCAAGTTGCAGACATCTTCAACAAAGCTTTTCTAGAGAATACTTTTGGCTATCTCATATCACTGCTTGGGATGGGTGAACATGTGGTAGATAAGAAGGATTGAAAAATCATTGATTGGGATGGGTGAACATTTGGTGAATAAGAAGGATTGGAAAATCACTATTTGGGATGGGTGAACATGTGGTGAATAAGAAGGATTGAAAATCAACTTTTCAATTTTGTTCATGTCCATGTTTTGAGGGGAGGTTTTGTCCTGTGAGGTTTTCCTTCTTTCCTTGTTTTGTGGACCTAGCAGTATGTAAAAATGGTGACCATGCCAAGTTGTTGGGCCCTATATCTCTGATATTACACATTAATTAAGGCTTAAGGGGTGGTGTTAGAATATTAAAAAACTATTCATACCCATCCCATACTTAGGACACAATATATTATTCATTTGGATTAATTTCCTAGGTGTTGACTAGGTAATTGGCCATATTTTTGTCTTTTTGTGGACCACATGCCATCCTGAGTCAGTAGGGTGCACTTGAGGAAATTCTAGATAATATTTCCTGATATTTGGTGATATTTATTTCCATTCCTATAATAGAAGGCACCCTTAGTTCTTTTAACTTCTTTTTTTTGCTTTTGGTGAAACGTCAAAATCTAGTTGACTAGGAAACAACATATTTTTGGCCACCCGTACTCCATGATTTTTAATCTCTCTAAAAGCTACGATTTAGAATCTTTTCCATCATACATAACTATCCAACTCATAACTTTCCAATTCGTGAGCCTTAGAGGTGATTGGGAAATATTGTTTTGCACCTAGGGGGGTTTTTCATCTTTTTAGTAAGTCTGCTTTTGTGAGGATTTCATGTAACATCCGAAAAATTCATAAAAAATTAAAAAATTTTAGCGTAGCATTTAATTTATAAACTAACCGCCCGGAATTATAATAAATGCTTTCTATGTCATCTTGCTATACTAAATGTTTGAATGATCATAAATGTACTGTTTGCAATGTGAAAAGAAAAGAAATTATAGTCTACACTAAGATGCTAATGGATGTTCAGTTATATTTTTATAACACTTATGTCCATGTTCTGTCAATCATAATTGTTTACAAGTGCAAACTGCTGTTCTTCTTTTGATGATGAAAGGGGTCCTGAGGGTACCCCGAGGCTTACTTAGCATTCGTGCTAAAGCATTTGAATTGTTCCTTTCACAAATTACAAGTAAGAGCTTTAATGTTTATGAAGTGTGACAGAAGAGTTCCTAACTAGTTTCGGTAATCTCCACGTGTGTTAATGGTTTTAGAGAATAATGTTGAAATGCAATCGGTGAGATCTCTTCAGTTAAAGTCTAGTTTTCATATCTAAAAGTAGGTTTGTTATACTTATTCTCATTTCTCCATACTAGTGATTTCATACTTTGTTCATAATATAAATATGTTCACGTTATCTCGATGACTTGACTAAGTCTTAAAAGTTGTGAACTACGTCCTTTATGCTCTATCCTATGTTTAGCAAAATTTAAACAATTACCATGTGTTTTCTATTATATACGACTGTAGGTAAGTATCATACAGTTCCTTGATTTGATGACTATATGCAACTATTGTGCAAGAACTATATGCAAAATCATAAGCATGACCTATAGTATAAACTATATGTCTTTTTACAATTTAATTCCTAGGATGTAAATATATATATATATATATATAGCTTCCTTGTATTATCCATAGCCTAAGACTATATGCATCATATATGCAATTTCTATTACATAAAATTCTATATGCATAACCTATGTAACTTGTCATAACATCGAAACTATATGTAAATCCTATATTAAACATATAACATCGATATTATATGCTATCTCTTTATATAATGTCAACATATAACAACGTGGCTAATATTGTGACCCTTTCATAGCCAAGAATGATAATTTGTAATTTTATATTATAAGACTTAGGATAAGGTTTATATTATAATAGGGTTGCATCATAGTTCATGTGTCGATGTGTGATGAGACTGGTTATTAATATGGTAATGGACAATTGTTGGCAAGCTGTTGTATCCAAGCTTGGCATTTAAAGCTCCTATCTACCTACTTAGTGGAAAATCACCGTGGCTACCATCGTGGTTCATCATGTGAAGGTAATGTGACAGGGCAGTCTACTTGGTCGAATTGTATTTGATCTAGCTTGAGGGTTATCCTAGCTGTCTCCACGGTGGCAATGGTGATTAATACCATCGTAAATATGGTAATTGCTTGGGGATACGAAGTGCTGATCAAGTGAATCTCCACCGTTGATCATACGTGGGTCTTGGATTTCGAAACCTAACCCTAATCTCCACTATGATTGAAGTTATTTTTTTCCCTTGGCACTTATTGTTTGTTGGGAGCGGTTTTGGGAAAATGCCGACAGGCCGAGAAACTCCAGGGTTTCTCTAGCAGGTTTTGGTGAGCTTCTTCACGAATTGAACCCATGACCTGTTGGTATTTCCTACTACTAGACAATAGTTTTGAGAGTCGAGCTTACTATGAGAGTTTACAGTACTTGAAAAGATAAAGGGGAGAGCTCTGTGGCTGATAGTAATCTTGTGTATAGGTTGAATCCAGTGGTCAGTCTTCTGTATGTTATGGTGTATAATTTATGAGTTGTCTTTCACCTCTGCTGCGTTCATAAGTGAAGTGGTGGCTAGGTTTAACAATGGCTACGATGTCTCTTCTCCAGAAATAGCTATCAAGGTAATGTAATAGGTTTCGAACCGGTCCCTTCTATTTTGTTTAAAATTTGTAGTTTATGTTATTTCGAGTTACTAAAAACTTATATTATGATACGTTTTGACCATACCTTAACTGCTTGGCAGGTTCTTTCGACATTCACTTCCAAGCTCGAATTTGGTTAACTGGCAACTGCATAAGAATTGGTAAGCTTTAGTGGTTACCCTATTGCTTCAGTTAGGTGACTGTTGGATGTGTTCTTAGCCTAGACTTCATGTTTAACCTGAGCTATGGGAAGTGACCATCTTCGAAATAATGTGAGCTGTCTGGCATCCTGGGGAGGATGAATTCCTCAACCCATTCGGCGTTAACCTGTAGTTTTGTTTTCTAGTGTAAAGGAATGTAACTTCTGAGAGGGTTGTATGCCTCGGCTCAACTGGAAATGAAAAGAAACTTGGTTTTTGTAACTTGGTAATGTTTATTTGTATTGAAAACTGTGAGCCATGATCCATATTTATGATAAATTAATACTTGAACTATCGTGCGTTTATAAAGGCTACGTGCCAAAGGGTTCAACCTTGTTCCAAGCAGTCGAAACCCTACCATGTAGGTTTCGATGGTAGGTTTTGCTTACTCTGTGTTTAACTAAAGACTGTTATCGTTTTGGTAATGGCCGAGAGCCAACTCAATGTTTTTTATTTGAAAACTTTGGAATAAAAAAATATGGTGTTCATGTAATTATATGGTTTGTTTTCATTTAATGTTTATGTACATTTTCAACGATGTTTGAACATGAAATCTTAATATATTTGGAAACTGATAATATATGTATTTCTATTTCGAATATAAGGGTTCGACAACCGAACCAGTTATGAAACTGTCATGAAATTGTAAATGATTTGTTTTCCTTATTAAGGGTTTCGATCCTATGTCTAATGTATTGAAAAATAATGCTAAATAACAAATAAAATAGAGTTAGGGTTTTGCCTATAATGAAAGTGTTTGAATTTAATGATTGTAATTGATAACTAAATCAAAATATGAAATATGAATACTGAAATGAAATAGTAATATACAATGATGCTATGATAAGTATCTATTTATCGTTATAAGTACTGAGTAGCAACTCTGTGTAAAAGAATATTTAAATTTGCAGCTGTTACATTTTTAGGAATAATGATGTCTGGAATAAGTGGAATTATAACACCTTACTATTGGAAAGAATAATATTAGAATGCATAGCATTAGCTTTCAAAAAGGAAAATAGATAGTGATAATTGAAAACCTAGTTTCTGTGTAGAGATGAAATGTTTTACTTTTGTTACTAAGTAAAGAAAATGCTATATATCTGTTTTACAATATGTTGTTCTATATTCTGAGTTTAGACATATATAATTGATATTGTAGAATTAAAGAAACACTACAGTGTTAGTCTATCCATTCACTTTGCATTCTTCCCATCAATCATCCAACTTAATTCTACTTCCCTGTACTAGAGTACTATACAGAAAACAATATGGGAAAAATGCAGAGAAGATATTTAATCAATCATCTCATTTACTTAACCATCATTTTACAAAATCATACCTAGGTCAGAAATTGAAATAGTAACTTCTGTATGTCATTAACTATAAATACTAAACCTACAATTGCAGAAAATAATTTAATTGAAAATAACAAGACAGAACAATAGAACTTGATGAATGTAGGAGAAACAAACAACCCAAGGAGCCTGTTCCACCCAACCTACTCCTGAATACACCCAAATTACTTGCCTTAGGACCCCCGAGCTTTTTCACTGAACCACTAGGAATAAGAATCTATAGAAGCTTTAGGTAATCAACTTGCAGCAACAATTTGGATCATTTAGTCATATAGACTTAGCAGTCAAAGAGACCTGCACCAACACCTCCGGTTTCCTTCTCAAAATCAATTCAGCAGACTCACAATGCACATCCACTTAGACTCCCTATTCAAATCTCTCAGTGATCACCTAATACACTTGAGGAATTATTTGTGCAGAAAATAAGAAGGATCTCCCTGCTCAATTCGAATTGCCTTCTCTAGGCTGCCTAGGCCTTTTTAGTGGTTAACTTGGTCATTAATGAGCTAACAGCTCTTCTCCACCCACCTGGGGGATAATGCCACAATTTTAGGGGTATTTGTCCCATAACCAACAGCTAGTGGTGGAGTGCAAATGCTAACACCTGTCCCATGCCTTCTAATAGATTTAATTCCTCCTAATGGGCCAGTGAACACTCATTTAATAGTTCCCTTGGGTGTTTGTCTCCCGTTTTAATTTATTAAATAATAATAATATGTTATTACAATCATCCTTGACCAGATTTGGTCATTATTACAAAACTTTGTAATTATAATTTAACATAATGTTTTTGCAAATAAAATAAATATTCTCAAAATTTGGGTAGGTGACATACACCCCCCCTTAATTCTCAACATCATCCTCGATGTTGTTCATTCATTTTCTGAGTATTCCTGAAATAGAGCTGGGTATGCTACCTGCATACTACTGTGTAACTCCCAGGTTTCCTCTTCTGGGCTAAGGTGCTTCCATTGAACCTTTACCTACCCAATGGTGCGATTCTGGAGTAGAGTTTCCCTCCTTTCGAGGATACAGTCCTGTTCCACCTGAAAATTGTCGTCTTATTCTACCTTCAATATCTACGATAGATACTTGATGCTCCGCTTTCCTGTTGTCTAGAGTTGCATTAATTATGGGCATCTCTCTTGCCAAGTCTCCCATAGTAGGTCCAGCTTGTATGGAGTGAATATTATTGGTTGTCCGCTTCTTATTGGGACAGTTTGAAGCATAATGAGGACCTTGACACTCAAAAAATTTTATAGGTGTCCTTGGTCATTAGTTCTGGTAACATTGGGTGTAGTTGTAGGAGCTGTAAAATTCTACTGCTGATTATTTCTGGGACTGTTACCTTGGAAATTTCGATTTGGAAAGTTTTTCTTTTGAAAACCAGAATTTCCATTGAACCTGAAATTCTTCTTCTTCAACTCAAAGTTGTTGGGCTTATGATTTTTCCAATTAGATATCCCTTCTTTTTTCCGGTTCTGATCATAGTAGAAAGTTGCTTTCCTCATGGCTTCTTCTAAGGTCTTTGGATTGTCATACTCTATTCTGTCCTTGATGTTGAAAGGTAAACAACTTATATACATCTGAATCTTTGGTTTCTCGTCCACAATGTATGGCATGTATCTTAGCAAATTCATAAATTTGTTGTTTAGCTCTTTCATGTTCACGGTTCCCAGTCTTAATTCATAAAATTCCCTGGACTTTTCTTCGTAATATTGTTCAGATAGGAACTTCTTCTTGAAGTACCGTTTAAAAGTGCTCCAATTCACATCCTTGTCCTTGATGCCCTTCACTCTTTTGATATCTTGCCACCAAATGTATGCCTTCCCTATCAGGTTGTATATGGCCATCTTTGCTTTCAATGATTCTGAATAATCATAAATTTGAAAGTATTTCTTCATGCCGGACACCCATGCTTCAACTGTCTCTCCTTTCTCAGTTTCACCATTGAAGGTTGGGGGTTTGATATTCTTGAACTCCCCAGAAATCTGTTCATACTGTTTGTGGACTTTTCTTTTTAGTTTGTAATCCCCTTCACGGCTATCACTTGAATAATTAAGTTTCTTTTTAAGTATCTCATTTGCAGGTCCTGATGATGTTGAACTGTTATTCTCATCATCAGTTCTCACTTTCTTACCCTTGTTCTGATGCAGTAAGTCTTCATTCGTGGAGGTATTTTCACCCCTTCTATCCTGTTTGTTAGTTGGGCACTAGTCGAAGAGTACTTGGTTCAGTTCTTTTTGTGCCTTCATAATTCTATCATTATTCTGTTTAACAGATCTTATTTCTGCTTTCAACTCCTAAAATGCACGTAACAATTCTGATGAATTGTCATTCAATTCACCATGGACCTCTTCTTCATAATGTTGTCCCGTGCTATTGTTGGTATGACTGTTTGTTCGAAATCTGTCCTCCATGTGTTCAACTGATTCTTCCATACCTGTAATTTAGAAAACAATTTTATGTATACAAAATAATTTAATTAGTAAAGATTTTTGCTATCATAATTTTTTTTTTTCTGTTGTGTGTTCTTTGGACCTTTTCAGGCCGAGAGTTCGAACATGAGCTCTCATACCACATGTAACATCCCAAAAATTCATAAAAATTTAAAAATTTTCAGCGTAGCATTTAATGTATAAACTAACCGTACGGAATTATAATAAATTCTTTCTATGTTGTCTTGATGTACTAAATGTTTGAATGATCATAAATGTATTGTTTGCGATGTGAAAAGAAAAGAAATTATAGTCTACACTAAGATGCTAATGGATGTTTAGTTATATTTTTATAATACTTATGTCCATGTTGTGTCAAGCATAATTGTTTACAAGTGCTAACTGTTGTTCTTCTTTTGTTGATGAAAGGGGTCCTGAGGGTACCCCGAGGCTTACTTAGCTTGTGCTAAAGCATTTGAATCATTCCTTTCGTAGATTACAGGTAATATCTTTAATGTTTATGAAGTGTGACAGAAGAGTTCCTAACTAGTTTCGGTAATCTCCAAATGTCTTAATGGTTTTAGAGAATAATGTCGAAATGCAATCGGTGAGATCTCTTAAGTTAAAGTTTGATTTTCATATCTAAAAGTAGGTCTGTTATACTTATTCTCATTTCTCCATACTAGTGATTTCATACTTTGTTCATAATATAAATATGTTCACGTTATCTTGATGACTTGACTAAGTCTTAAAAGTTGTGAACAAAGTCCTTTATGCTCTATCCTATGTTTAGAAAACTTTAAACAATTACCATGCATTTTCTATTATATATGACTGTAGGTAAGTATCATACAATTCCTTGATTTGATGACTATATGCAACTATTGTGCAAGAACTATATGCAAAATCATAAACATGACCTATAGTATACACTATATGTCTTTTTACAATATAATTCCTAGGATGTAAATATATATATATATAGCTCCTTTGTATTATCCATAGCCTAAGACTATATGCATCATATATGCAATTTCTATTACATAAAATTCGATATGTATAACCTATGTAACTTCTCATAACATCAAAACTATATGTAAATCCTATATTAAACATATAACATCGATACTATATGCTATCTCTTTATATAATGTCAACATATAACAACGTGGCTAATATTGTGACCCTTTCATAGTCAAGAATGATAATTTGTAATTTTATATTATAAGACTTACGATAAGGTTTATATTATGACAGGGTTGCATCATAGTTCATGTGTCTATGTGTGATGAGACCGGTTATTAATGTGGTAATGGACAATTGCTGGAAAGCTGTCGTATCCAACCTTGGCATTTAAAGCTCCTATCTACCTGCTTAGTGGAAAATCACCGTGGCTACCATCGTGGTTCATCACGTGAAGGTAATGTGACAGGCTAGTCTACTTGGTCGAATTGTATTTGATCTAGCTTGATGGTTATCCTAGCTGTCTCCACGATGGTAATGGTGATTAATACCCATCGTAAATATCGTAATTGCTTGGGGATACGAAGTGCTGATCAAGTGAACCTCCACCGTTGATAATATGTGGGTCTTGGATTTCGAAACTTAACCCTAATCTCCACTATGTTTGAAGTTATTGTTTTCTCTTGGCACTCGTTGTTTGTTGGGAGCAGTTTTGGGAAGAGGCCAATAGGCCGAGAAATTCCATGGTTTCTCTAGCAGGTTTTAGTGAGCTTCTTCACTAATTGAACCCGTGACCTGTTGTTATTTCCTGCTACTAGAAAATAGTTTTGAGATCCGAGGTTACTACGAGAGTTTACAGTACTTGAAAAGATAAAGGGGAGAGATCTATGGCTGATAGTGATCTTGTGTATAGGTTGAATCCAGTGGTCGGCCTTTTGTATGTTATGGTGTAGAATTTATGAGTTTTCTTCGACCTCTGCTGTGTTCAGAAGTGAAGTGGTGGCTAGATGACTGTTGGATGTGTTCTTAGCCGAGGATTCATGTTTAACTTGAGCTATGGGAAGTGACCATCTTCGAAATAATGTGAACTATCTGGCAGCCTGGGGAGGATGAATTCCTGAACCCATTCGGCGTTAAGCTGTAGTTTTGTTTTCTAGTGTAAAGGAATGTAACTTTTGAGAGGTTTTTATCCCTTGGCTCAACTGGAAATGCAAAGAAATTTGGTTTATGTAACTTGATAATGTTTATTTGTATTGAAAATTGTGAGCCATGCTCTAGATTTATGATAAATTGATACTTGAGCTATCGTGTGTTTATAAAGGCTATTTGCCAAAAGGTTCGACCTTGTTCCAAGCAGTCGAAACCCTACCCTGTAGGTTTCGATGGTAGGTTTTTCTTGCTCTGTGTTTAACTAAATACTATGTTATCGTTTTGGTAATGGCCGAGAGCCAACTCAATGTTTTTGATTTGAAAACTTTGAAATAAAAAAATCTTGTGTTCATGTCATTATATGGTTTGTTTTTATTTAATCTTTATATAGTTTTCAACGATGTTTGAACATGAAATATTAATCTATTTGGAAACTGATAATATCTGTATTGTTATTTCGAATATAAGGGTTTGATCGTCGAACCGATTATGAACCTGTCATGAAATTGTAAATGATTTGTTTTCCTTATTAAGGGTTTCGATCCTATGTCTAATGTATTGCAAAAGAATGCTAAATAACAAATAAAACAGAGTCAGGGTTCTGCCTATAATGAAAGTGTTTGAATTTAATGATTATAATTGATAACTAAATCAAAATATGAAATATGAATACTGAAATGAAATAGTAATATACAATGATGCTATGATAAGTATCTATTTATCGTTATAAGTACTGAGTAGAACTTCTGTGTAAAAGAATATTTAAATTTGCAGCTGTTACATTTTTAGGAATGATGATGTCTCGAATAAGTGAAATTATAACACCTTATTGTTGGAAAGAATAATATATTAATGCATAGCATTAGCTTTCAAAAAGGAAAATAGATAGTGATAATTGAAAACCTAGTTTTTGTGCAGAGATGAAATGTTTTACTTTTGTTACTAAGTAAAGAAAATGCTATATATTTGTTTTACGATATGTTGTTCTATATTCTAAGTTTAGACATATATAATTGATATTGCAGAATTAAAAGAAACACTACAGTGTTATTCTATCCATTCACTTGGAATTCTGCCCATCAATCATCCAACTTAATGCTACTTCTCTATACTAGAGTACTATACAAAAAACAATATGGGAAAAATGTAGAGAATATATGTAATCGATCATCTCATTTACTTAACCATCATTATAAAAATCATACCTAGGTCAAAAATTGAAACAGTTACTTCTGTATGTCATTAACTGTAAATACTAAACCTACAATTTCATAAAATCATTTAAATGAAAATAAAAAGACAAAAACAGTAGAACCTGATGAATGTAGGAGAAACAAACAACCCAAGGAGCCCGTTCCACCCAACCTACTCCTGAAGATAGCCAAATTACTTGCCTTAGGACCCCCGAGCTTGTTCATTGAACCACTAGGAA
Source organism: Larix kaempferi (assembly GCA_027924585.1). Taxonomy (NCBI): domain Eukaryota; kingdom Viridiplantae; phylum Streptophyta; class Pinopsida; order Pinales; family Pinaceae; genus Larix; species Larix kaempferi. Next base: position 5,063,478 of record BSBM01000303.1, on the reverse strand, counting down.
GAAGAATCTGTAGAAGCTTTAGGTCATAAACTTGCAACAACAATTTGGATCATTTAGTCATATAGACTTAGCAGTCAAAGAGACCTGCACCAACACCTCTGGTTTCCTTCTCAAAATCAATTCAACAGACTCACAATGCACATCCACTTAGTCTCCCTATTCGAATCTCTGAGTGATCACCTGATACACTTGAGAGGAATTCTTTCTGCAGAAAATAATATGGAGCTCCCTACTCAATTCGAATTTCCTTCTCTAGGATGCCTAGGCCTTTTTAGTGGTTAACCTGGTCATTAATGAGCTAACAACTCTGCTCCACCCACTTGGGGGATAATGCCACAATTTTACGGGTAGTTGTCCCATAACCAACAGCTAGTGGTGGAGTGCAAATGCTGACACCTTTCCCATGCCTTCTAACAACTTTCATTCCTCCTAGTGGGTCAATGAACAGTCATTTAACAGTTCACTTGGGTGTTTGTCTCGTTTTTTTAATTTATTAAATAATAATAATATGTGATTACAATCATTCTTGACCAGATTTGGTCATAATTACAAAACTTTGTAATTATAATTTAACATAATGTTTTTGCAAATAAAATAAATAGTCTCAAAATTTTGATAGGTGACATTTCAAATGCCTTCTTTGGATTTCAAATATATGATGTAATTATATATTTTTATAGCCTTTAAATTGCCTAAGTTTGGCTGATGTATGCTTATTCAATAGAGTTTTACTGTGTGCATCAAATTCATGATTGTTTTGTGTGTTCTTTGAGTAGTTTTTGCAAGGAAATTTGTGAGAGTAATTGTTTGCTTCAAGATCCTCTTCTATGAATTTGATTTTCACAATGAGGTGGCACATGAACACACCAAAAACCTACGTAAATGTAAAACTATTTTGGTAAAAATGGGATAAATATGTGGTTAACTCTACTCCACCAAATGGTCTTCTTTTAATGCTATTTATCGAAGCCCCTTGTGGCTTCTCTTTTCTATCACATAATTCACTTCACAAAGAGAAAGGAAAATGAGATGTACAAAATTGAGGAGGATATTAATTTATTGCATATATGGGTATTATATTTCATGGCTTGAAATGATGGTTTTATTTTTTAATAAATGGAAGTTTCTGCATTTATGGATACCTACTACAAGTCTTAGATATCTAACTAGGAAGTAGTATCAACTTCGATGTGTCTCATCTCAATTGGTTTATGTAATGTTTGTTTAGGCTTGTAGGCTCCATATGGTTTCACATAGTGAATAAATCTATACTATGTATATCGCCATGTATGTAGATACAAAAAGTAGAGAGAACATGAAAGGTATTAATATTAACTAAAACAACATAAAAATAGACATATTCATGAGTATTACGTACCTTTGAGTACAATTGATGAAAACTCTTTACATAGGCTACTGATCATTTGGAATTAGTATTGCAAAGTCCTGTAGAAATCAAATAACCATTAAATGTTTTAGTCATGATAAATAATTTATGAAATATACATGTTATTCATCATTTACAGGAGTCTATAATACATAAGCATAAATACTTCATTAAGCTTCTCTTTGTTTTGATAAGAATTTAATATCCTCTACTGAATAGGGCCAACCATGTGAAGGTGAAATATCTTATGGACCCTCCTGTTAGGATATTCCTATACTCCATCCTAGTCCTACTAGCTTTTCAGTCATTTTCATTTTCAGTCTTTTAGGGTTTGCATGCACTTTTAGGGTTTGCATGCATTCTAGGGTTTGCATGCATTTCCAATCATCACTCCCAGCACCTAGCCCTTAGTTAGCTATCCCCCGGAGCTTCTTCCTGATTAGTTTCAGCCCTCCTAGTGCCTAGTACGCCCTCCTTTCACCTACTGCATGAGAGAGGTGCACTTCTTCACCTACCCGTCCAGTTATGTTTAGTTAACAAGAGTTCTCTCCCTGATTTTAGGCTTGACTCACTCTTTATTGACCTTATCACTCCGATGGACCTCCAGTGTGACTAGATAACCTATTCTGACTCCAGTTAGCTCCATGAGTGCCCTCCACTAAGCATCCTTCACTACATCAGTGCTTCCATGTGCCAGTTACACCTACAACATGTGTAATTATTATGCCTCTATCTGAGCTCCTTTGGATCTGTGTTCTTCTGCTCCATTCTTCTTCTGTCACTCCTAAATTCTTTCATTGTGAGGTTTACATCATCTCTTTGGATCTACTGTGAGCATATTCACATGGTATCAGAGCCACTTGAGAGTATATTCTACCTCCATTCTTGAGAGTTTTTTGTAGGTATTTTGAAGTTCCAGCAGTTGTAGCAACAGTATCAGCAGTTTCTTTTTGAACTCGTTCCAGCAGTCAAGATGAGCAATTTGAATGCTCCTTTTTCTCCTACAATTCTCACTCCCTTCAATTACTTTGAATGGAAGGGTAAGATGATAGTACACTTGCAGTCGAGAGGGTTTTCTAGAATAGTTGAGGAAAAAGATGCCATACCACATACAGTTGTAGAGAGAACCAAGCATCTAAATAAAATGGATGAAGCCTTTGGATGCATATGCCTTCATATGTATGAAGATCTATTGTTTCAGTTTGAAGGATTGAAGTCTCCAAATGATTTATGGACAAAATTGAAGAGTCTTTTTGGAAAACAAGATGAACTAAGAGGCTACATTCTCGAAAATGAATTGGTTTCCCTACAACCTAACAATTTCGAAAGCATTCAAGAATTCTTCTCCAAATTTCATAATTTGGTTTTACAATGCAAGCATTGTGGCATCACTAAAAGTGATGTGCAATTGGTACTCTCTGTATTGAGCAAACTTGGATCTCAATTTTCTGTCTTTGTATCTACTTTCCATTTTGTTCGAATGTCAATCCCTGGATGGAAGTTTCCCACCTTAAAAGGCTTTGCTGAAGCTCTCATTCAAGAAGAGAACAAACTGATTCAAATGGGTGTCATCAAGGCCTCCAAATATCTATCTCTTCTAGCTAGAGAAGCAAGTGGAGTGAATGCAAAGGGGAGGCAAAAAGACAAGGACAAGAAGCCATCCAAATCCAGAAGTGACAAACACAAGAGACCTAATTGCTCCTACTGCAAGAGAGGAAACCATCCTGAGAAAGCTTGCATGCATAAGAAAATAGATCTACTAACCAATCTTCTTGAACAAAACAAAATTGTTGTTCCAAAAGAAGCAAAGATGTCTGATTCTGGAAGTGGATCTGATGATTGCCATGCATTGATGGCTGGTTTTTCAAAGTCAAAAGCCCTCCTCATAGATTCTGGAGCCTCCAACCACATGGTTTCCTCTGAAGAACCTTTCTCCTCTTTAGATCTCAAAGATGGGCCTACTATTCACATGGGAGACAACTCTCAGATTTCTGCCAAAGGATTGGTTATAGTACATATGAAGCATGGTAAGTTCAAAAATGTTTTATTTGTTCCTTCTCTAATAGCTAATTTGTTATGAGTATATCAAATGACTCATACAGGATCACCAAAGCAAGTAACTTTTGGTCGAAACACAGTAGATATTACAGAGATTTCCACTGGAAATATTGTAGCGGATGGGGTTGCTAATCATGCCTCTAAGGCATATGAGTTCTCTCACTTCAGGCCCTTCTCTCCAACTATTCCTTCAAATTTTGATCAAGATTAGAGTGACTCCTCTTCTGATGAAGAAGAAGATCAAGATATTGATGTTGAGATCATAGTTCAAGAATATTCAGATCCAAAACCAACACCTATTCTCAGTCCAGATTCAAGGTCAATATGGGCTCACACAGTCCTTGCTACTACTGAGAACACAGTTGAGGATTCATCTGTTCACCGAACTACCAGACTTCAGCATCATGCCAACCTTGCATTATGCCATCTACATATCCATGAGAGATGCAGCATGATGATGGGGTTCTCTCTTCCATCACATGGGAAGACCCCTCATGTTCCATTCGCAATAGTTGCAGAAAGAATTCCTAAGAGACTTGCTTCATCCAATCCATCCTCTACACAGTGGAAGGCACATCAGAATACTAGATCCACATCTAGCACCTGTTTTGGCATCCTACAGGGGATCAATTTGTCAAGTCTTTTGCAAAAGTTTTCACTGATGAAAGCTTCCTTCTTTTCTGCTTAGTATGATGGTTCTTTGAGTTATTTACTATTCTTTTGAGGGGGGGTATTTTTCCCATGAGGTTTTCCCCATTTCCTCGGTTTATGGACAATTCTTTATTTTTCTATCTTATTTGATTGTATGGGTGACCTTTGGTCCTAGTTACCAGGGCCCAGGATGGATTAAGGGGGGGTGTTAGGATATTCCTATACTCCATCCTAGTCCTACTAGCTTTTCAATCATTTTCATTTTCAGTCTTTTAGGGTTTGCATGCACTTTTAGGGTTTGCATGCATTCTAGGGTTTGCATGCATTTTGCATGCATTTCCAGTCATCAGTCCCAGCACCTAGCCCTCAGTTAGCTAGCCCCCAGAGGTTCTTCTTGATCAGTTTCAACCCTCCTAGTGCCTAGTGCACCCTCCTTTAACCTACTGCATGAGAGAGGTGCACTTCTTCACCTACCAGTCCAATTATGTTCAGTTAACAAGAGTTCTCTCCTTGCTTTTAGGCTTGAATCACTCTTTACTGACCTTATCACTCCGATGGACCTCCAGTGTGACTAGATAACCTGTTCTGACTCCAGTTAGCTCCATGAGCGCCCTCCACTGAGCCTCTTTCACTACATCAATGCTTCCATGTGCCAGTTACACCTACAACATGTGTAATTATTCTTCCTTTATCTGAGCTCCTTTGGATCTGTGTTCTTCTTCTCTATTCTTCTTCTGTCATTCCTAAATTCTTTCATTGTGAGGTTTACATCATCTCTTTGGATCTACTATGAGCATCTTCACACCTCCCCCCCTTCATATCACTCTCAATTCTCCATACCTAACGTATGTACTTGAAAATAATTACATTTATGTGCAAACATTTGGGTTTTGCCCTAAAGAAACATTTAGCATTCACTCATGTGGTTTTCACTCTTTCATTCATTCATTAGGAAAAAAATAGTGCATGACAATATATTATAAAAAATAAGTTTTCATAGTGCTTTTTCAGTCACTTCTTTCTATGTTTTTTTTTCTTTTGACAAAATCGACAATCAACTTGTCTTCTTCAACTTCATGTTCAATTCTTGTGGCATCTACAACTTGTCATACTATATTCCTAGTACTATACTCATGATGTGGACATAGTTGCAAGGAGTTGGGATTCGCTGCAATAATGTAAAAATGTTACATTAATATCTTTTGTTATTATAATTACAAGTATTTCATTAATAAAAAAACATTATAGAGGTGTTGTTTACCTGATGGGGCCACATCATGTGCTTCATATTCCTATCTAGGCTCATCTTGTATAGGATGACCCTATACATGCTTTGCAGTTGAAACATGAAAAAGTACAATTAATACGCCATTTGCAATGCAATATTTTAAACTGTATCACATGAATACATTAATTACTAGGATTTGAAGCATGAACTTCAATGGGTTTTTCTCCATTCTTGGCATTAATTGCATCGTTGCTTTCATGATCAAAACATACTCAATATTTTATGGCCAAAATTTATAATGAATAGATTGCACAATTAATCAATCTTAAATAAACTTCATCGATTTTATTTACCTACGCGCAAGATGGATCACCAGAAGACTATGTTTTCCAAAACATGCTTTTTCGGCGTTGAACAACGACTCCAAATCTGTGCTAGAAGCCAAGCTTCAAGTAGTCCTCTGTGGGCACTTCCTTGAATCAATCAACCTACAAATTTGCATAAGATCATGAATTTAGCTTTTAAGGTTCAATAAAACCAAAATTATTTGGATGCAATATTTGTTTTATTGATACTTACAATTCATTCTGCCAGATTTGAATAACCACTGGGCCCAAGCTTGTGCTGTCTAATTTTTTCTTCTCATGCCTTTGTATCCTTTTATGTTTCCTACATCCTATGAAAAGGTTGAAATATGTTAGATTCTACAAATTTGATCTAAAAATAAATAGTAATAAACATATAATTACATTTTTGAAAGTATTGCATACCTTCTTGTGCTTGTTGGTAGATTTCATAGTTTCCTCAAAGCCCTCTCCTTTCCATCTTCCACCAAGGAATTCTACTCCCTTCCTTGAATCATTGGAGGGATCTCATACCTATGATTCCTTTCTAGATGAACCCTATATTAGTCCCTCACAATATTCATATGTTGGCCAACTTTCTTGAGGACCTCCGCTCGATTGAAGGTCTCACTGTCTCCAACATACTCTACCTGTGAAAACTTGAATGCATACATACAATAAATTAAAAATTATATAAATACATGGGATCTTATCTTTATTTATGGGAACGATATCTTCTTCCACCAAAAATGTGGTATGTATTGTACCCATGCGAGTGACATGGGAAGATCCAGGAAATGTTGCTTGAGCAATATCAATACTAGGCTCTTCATCGAGGGTGCACTCACATCTTTCCTCATGGGTGTCACAGATTGTGTTTCTGACTATTTAGTCAATAATAATGGAACATGATATGCAAGTGGGGTCATATGCTCATGTGACGACTCTCCATGAGCATCACTAGTACCAACAACCCCTTGAGCACTAGTATGTGGATGCAAAAAATCATGTAAATAAATACCATATTTTAGTTCATGATCGTATATAAGTACAAATTATAAAATTCTAAATGAATTTATCTTCTAATTCAAGATCCTGCAACTTACTTTCAAGGCCCGAGATCTCTTAACCAAAACATCAACCTTTGCTCTAATCTCAGTTTTCTGCAGTTGAATTAATATTAGATGAAGTATATCCTCATGAATTGTTTTAAGGTCTTCTCTATCGTCTTAGTTGGGTCTAGTGAAGATGCGATGTCAGCATCACACATAAGATCATCCCAATCAGTATCTATTGATTGGTCTGCTGCTAGATCAAATCGCAAATCATTAGTATGCAACAAAAATATATAAAACACTACTGAAATGAAAGCAATAGATTCAGGAAAAAAACATAATAAAAAAACATATTTCTCATATTTAATTTGTACAATTACAATGATGTACACCTGCTTCCTTGAGGCTAGTATCGTCTAATCGACAACTGGGAACTTGACCTGAGCAACACTCTGCAACAAAAATGTAGAAAACATTATCGAAATGAAACCAATATACTCATGAAAAAAAACATAATAGAAAAAAACATATTGCTCATATTATATTTGTACAATTACTATGAGGTATACTTGTTTCCTCGAGGATGGTGTACTCCTATGATCAACGGCTGGGGACTTGCCCCGATCACTACCCAATTACAAAAATGTATAAAACATTATCGAAATGAAACCAATGCACTCACGAAAAAAAAATAATAAAAAAATATTGCTCATATTATATTTGTACAATTACAATGAGGTATACATGCTTCCTCAAGGATGGCATACTCCCATGATCAACTGTCGGGGAAATGCCCCGATCACTACCCTGTTATAAAATATAGAATTCATTATCTAAATGACACCAATATACTAACAAAAAAAACATAATAAAAAATCATATTGCTCATATTTAATTTGTACAATTACAATGATGTATATCTGTTGTCTCGAGGTTGGTATTTTTTGATTTGACCATTCACATCCAATCTTTGTAATTGTAACAGGATCCGACATACTCCTTCAATTCAACACATTTTTTGTAACTAACCTTTATGCCATCCATGCAAAAAGAACCCAAACCATGTAATGAATATGGTGAAATATGATATATCCTCTCGTTCAGACAAAAAATTATGTTTAGTTGAGGAAGATCATTGGGTACCCATTGTTTCACTACATGTTTGTACCTCAAGGACACTTCAATGTCGGTTATGGTCTCATCATCATAAGAACATGACCCCCCTTCAGTGAGAAAATTTTCCATGCGTTTATGGAATTTTATTTTGATATTTTGACATCTAGTTGATCTACCTCTTGTAGACCTACTAGATGTCTCACTTTCCTCTAGTCTTCCTCAAATTCCCTCGCTTGAGGAAGACAGATCTAACAAATGCCTGTTTGGTTCTACCTGCACCATGGGATAAAATTTTCTCCAATAAATAAATCACTTAGGAACATTGATCTATGTAACTTGGGTTCCCCAACATTTCCATGCAAAACATCCAATTACAAAAGGGTATATATCATGTACCCCATTTTTTCAACACCATGAAAATCAATCACAAGAATCAACATCAAGTTATGATATGGCTACCCTCATTATGCAGCCATTGTGATCAATTCAAGAATTATGAAAGATATCAGATATGGGTAGCACTATGGCACCATCACATCTATATTATTTCTTAGGTACTTCTTATTCCTTCCAATTCCATAGAAAACAACTACCTATGTTTAATTAAGTTTTCTAGTGATGCACCTAAATAATATAACGTATGTTTGTCATTAAAATTTTCATTAGTATCAAGGAGATTCTTATCAAATCACTCGTGTAGGACATGATTTTGATCACTGGATTAGTGAAGTACAAAACTACCACTAAAGGAACATACAAAACACATTAAAGAAACACATAACAAACAAATTAAGATGATATGGCTCACAGGTCGAAGATGGTATAGATGCCAAATGAAGCATGTAGGCCAAGAGGTCTTCCTCGAACTTAACATATCCTCTAACAATGAATTGTGTTATACACGGCATAAGAAGTAAAAATGTCTTATATCCTCTAAATAAGCTAAAAAAAGAACTTCTAAAAAAATTATTGGGGACTTTCCTTTTTTGTGCCCCTAAGGATTTGTTAGAGGCTTGTCGAATTGATAACTCCAATATCTAATATATTATCTTTCTCTTGAACAAGAGAATCATGAAATGTTTCAAAATAGGGAATTCTATAAGCAATACCTTGTCTAAGAAAATCCTCTATAGTAGAATGACAATAGCATACAAAAATAGAATATCCATTTCCATTTTTTGTAAAAAGCGCAAAAACCAATAGATTATTAACTTTCTTTCTTAATCCCACAATCTAGAATTATGAGTCTAAGGGTCTTAAAATATGACATGAATTATTGAATGAAAGTAAAATAATTACAATTCATATAAAATTAAAATAAAATCATTAGGATTGTGAATAAAACATCACATCTTCTTCAATCATGGCACCAAAGTTTTTTTGTGACATTCTTAATCAACATTACCATCCAATTCTGATAGTTCATAGAGATTATAGTGACCTACATGAAAATTTAGATGAATAACCACCTTCACTAGTAAATTAAAATGTAGTCTCCAAAAGAGCTTTCAAAGAATCAGTACATGAGTTGTACAGAAGAATCAGTACAACCGTTTCACCTTGTATTCGCTTCAATAGTTCTAATGGACAATTCGAACTCTCCTCTCTCTCCCAGGATCCTGACACCATTCAATTACCTTTATTAGAGGGCTGATATGTAGATGGTATTGTGCAAAAAATAATTGTACAAGGTAACAATGGGGAAGGAGGTCGAACCACAAGCAGCTGTGGAGAAGTCCAAGTATCTGAATAGATTGGATGAAGCATTTGGTTTCATGTGTATTCATATTTCCAGATATCTATTCTTCCACCATGATGAATTGAAGACTCCAAGAGAATTATGGTTGAAGTTAGAATCCCTCTTCGACAAACAAGATGAGCCAAGAGGCCATATTCTAGAAAAATGAGTTGATTTCTCCACAACCGACCAATTTCGAGACCATTCAATAGTTCTTTTCAAAATTCAAATATATGGTTCTGCAATGCAAGTTGTGTGGCATTGAGAAGAAGGATGAGCAGTTGGTGTTATACATTCTGAGAAAGCTAGGGCCTGAGTTCTCTGTCTTTGTCTCTACCTTCCATTTTGGATGAATTTCAATCCCTGGTTGGAAGATTCCCTCCTTTGATGTTTTCACTGAATCTCTCATCCAATAACAAGATAAGTTGATCTAGATGGGCGCCTTAAAGGCATCCAAAAATCAATCTCTTTTGGCTAGAGAACCAGAAAGTGTGAATGGGAAGGGGAAGCACAAAGGCAAGGATAAGAGACCATCTGAACCCAAGTAGAATTCCAAACCAATTCCATCAGAACTAGCCTCCAGCTCCAAGAAGGAAAAACAAAAGAAGTTTGAGAAATCCAAGTGTACATACTACAAGAAGGGTAATCATCCTGAGAGTTCTTGTATGAATAATACCATAGATATAATGGAAAAAATCCTTGAGAAACATAACATTTCCCTTCCATAAGTTGTAAGGAATATTGATCCATGAGGCAACTCAGAAGATCATGAGAGATGCCATGCATTGAAGGTTGGGTTCTCACAACCCCAAGCTTTTCTTATTGATTCTGGAGCCTCTAACCACATGGTGGCCTCTAGAGAGCCATTTTCTTCATTAGATATCACTGATGGACCAAGCATACACATGGTATATTACTCTCAAATCTTTGATGAAGGAAAATGTAATATATAGCTGGATCATGGAAGCTTCAACAATGTATTGTGTGTTCCCTCTCTTTCTCCTAATATATTGTCTGTTTGCCAGATGGCACACCTAGGTCCTCCAAATAAAGTAGTATTTGGACATGATTCAGTTGAGGTTATTGAGATCTCATCTGGGAAGATGACAGCCAAAGGAGTTTCAAATCATTCCTCCAAGAATTATGAGTTCTCCTTCTTCTTTCCATACTCCCATCAAAGTGCTCTCTTGACTCATGCAAATGAGACAAGTAGGATCTGGCATGAAATATTTGGTCACCTGAACTTCAAATATCTCTAGCAGTTGCACATGGAAGAGATGGTTGAATGTCTACCAAAAATAAAATTCTCTCAAGGGATCTTCAAAGGTTGCTTGGTAGGGAAGTACCCATAGCGAAAGTATGAAGTTAGGAAGGGAAAGAGAGCTTCCTCCATCCTAGATCTAATTCATAGTGATGTTTCGAGACCGATTCCCACTGCTTCAATGAATGGATCCATATATATTCTAACCTTCATTGATGACTACTCTAGGTTATGTTGGATCTACTTTCTCAAGCAGAAAGCTGACATTAGGGGAGTTTTGAGGTAATAAATGGGCCTCACAACAAATAATGTACCATAAAAATTCACTTTATAAGAACCAATAGGATTCAAGATGATGATGTCAACCATAAAGGTAAAATTTGTAAAACCAATTGGATGGAAAAAGGAAAAACTACTTTTTCTTATCATATTTTTCACATATCTCCTTAACGGTTTCCCCAAATTTCAAGTTTGGGCACTCGTTGGATGAATATTTTAATTCCGAATCCAACCCATACCCACACTGCATACTTCTGAGGCACCCACGAAATGAAAAAATGAAAATTTCAATAAAAAAACGTATTTTAGTATTAAAATACGTTTTGTTATTGAAATTTTCATTTTTTTCATGTCATGGGTGCATCAGAAGTATGCAGTGTGGGTATGGGTTGGATGCAGAATTAAAATCCGCATCCAACGAGTTCCCAAACTTGAAATTTGGGTAATCCGTTGAGGAGATATGTCAAAAATAATATAAGAAAAAATAGTTTTTCTTTTTCGTCTCTAAAATTTAGAACTCTTATTTTATTATTATAACTCTTATTTTATTATTTCCCTCAGGAAGCCCATTTTAGACCTCAAAACTCCCCTAATTGATGTTTGAGTGCTTCAAAGTTTTCAAATCCCTAGTTGAGAACACTACTAGAAGGAAGATCAAAGAACTCGGATCTGATAATGAAGGGGAGTACATCAAAAGATATTTGTTGTAGTTATGTGCTTTTGAAGGCATTCAGATTCAACATTCTATTCCATACACACCACAACAAAATGGTGTAGCAGAGAGGAAGAATAGGTCATTGAAAGAGATGGATACCTTCTTACTTGAAGCAAGATATCTCCCATCAAATCTATGGGCAGAACCAGTAAACTGTTCCAAATACATTCAGAATAGGGTACCTCACAAATCTGTTGATGGGTTCACTCCATTTGAAGCATTGAAGGGACAAAAACCTGATGTATATCATTTGAGGGTTTTTGGATCGAAGGCATGGGCCATAATCCCCAATGATAAGGGGAAAACACTTCAACCTCAAAGTAGCGAATGTATCCTTCTTGGATATGCAGAAGATGCAAAGGATTACAAGATGATGGAGATTGCAACAAAGAGATGCTTCATTGAAAGAAGTGTGCGGTTCAATAAGGATCCATTGCATGATCTACAACCAGCTGACAAAGAAGGTATAACTGATCTACCTCCTCCATTCGCTCCTAATGATGTTTCTACAAGTGATCCATATTCATATTCAGAATAAGAAGACCAATATGTATTATATCTATATATTGAGAAAGAAGATCTAACAGATCCAGATATAGATCCAACATCTACTCCTAGTCCGAAGAATAATTGGGCTCAAAATATTATTGAGGCAGTTGGGGTTACTACTGGAGATCCATCTGACTACAGAAGAACAAGATCTCAATACCAAGATGAAAACATTTCAATTTTCCATACAGATCCACTTCTCCCTAAGAGGTGCTTCATGATGGTAGGATCTAATCCATAGTCTTACAAAGAGGATTTCCATGATAAAGAACATGAGTCACTGATAAAAAATGGAACATGGGATATTTTCCCTATTCCACCTGGGAGAAAATGTGAGGAACCTCCAACAATTAAATGATGAAAATGCACAATATATAATAAATAACAGAACACATAAGAGATTTATTGATCGCAGGCCACTTCGAGGGGGAAACCTCCTTCGAGTAAGACTAATACAAATAACTCATGGATGCCTTCAATGGCCTCAACACATACTTATATATTAATTATAAGATAAACAACTATTAATCCCCCATGAATGTGGGATAATACAATATACTCACGGGACAACTTACAAAGCATATGTTTCCAACAACAATATACTAACAATGTGGGATAATACAATATACTCACGGGACAACTTACAAATCATATGCATCCAACAACAATATACTAACAAATTAAAAAGAAGTGTTGACATGGGTTCCTAACATCCCCTCCCCCTTAGAAAAATATTTGTCCTCAAAGCTTTAGATGTGGAAATTGTTGTTGAATCTGAAGGAGTGGTTCCCATGTAGCATCTTATGTTTGCATTCCCTGCCACAGAATTAATAACTTTGTCATGGATCGAGAGAGAAGATGAAAAGTACACCCATTGAGGATGGCCTCCAGCTCCAAAATGATGGATCCTTCATTATCCAGTTCTGGTAAAACATTTTTTGCTCTGATGTTGGTGCCAAGAACTTTCTTTAGACAAGAGACATGAAATACTAGATGAATGTGGGAAGAAGGAGGAAGTTCCAATTTATAAGAAACAGACCCAATATTATAAATAACCTTATATAGCCCATAGAACTTTTGAGCTAGCTTATGATTCCTTTTGCGTTTCACAAAGGATTGCTTGTAAGGATGTAGACAAAGAAAAAACATATCACCTTCTTGAAAAGTCCACTCAGAATGGTGCTGATTGGCTTGTTGTTTCATTCGATTTCTTGTCATGTGAAGATTGTCCTGTCAAATGCAAAGAATCTGATCTCGGGTTCGAAGAACCGTGTCAACTTCCTGTACTAGTGAACTGTTGGGGGTGTATGGAAGAAGCACTAGTAATGTATGACCATAGACTGCTTCATATGGAGTCATTTTAGATGCAGTGTGGTAGGAGGTATTGTACCACTATTCAGCGAGATGGAGCCACTTTTCCCACTGATGTTGTTGTTCGGAGGTGAAGCAACGAAGATACGTTTCCAAACATTTGTTGATAACTTCAGTCCGATCATATGTTTGTGGGTGATACCCTGAACTCATCATCAGTTTGGTGCCAGTGTGGAGAAATAGTTCTATCCAAAAATGAATGGTTAAAGTTGCATCACGATCTGAGACAATGGAATAAGGGATTCCATGAAGATGGAAGATCTGGTCTAGGAAAATCTATGCGACTGCGGAGGAAGTATAGGGATTGCTGAGGGAAAAAAATGACTATATTTGGAGAGGCGATCAACCACTACCAAAATCATTGTCTTCCCTCCAAATTTAGGGAGTCCTTCAATGAAATCCATATAAATATCTGTCCAAATACGTGTATGGATGGGAAAGGGTTTGAGCAATCCCGAAAGGAGTGTTGTTTCACCTTTGTTGTGCTGGATGGTATCACATTCAACCACCATTTGTTGAATTGTGATTTTCATTCCCTTCCAAAATAAGTTACGTTGTGCCCGCTCATATGTTTTGAGGAACCCATAGTTCCCTACCGATAGAGAAGCATGGAGTTCATAGAAGACAACATGTTGAATATCTATTCTCTGGGGAAGCACCAGATGACCCTTGTATCTCAGGGAAGCACCATCCCAAGAGTAATATTGTACACCACAATGATTGTTGGCCAATAGTTGTATGATTTAAGATAATGAGGATTCATTGACATAGCCCTGCTAAACAGATTGCAAATTTTTTTGAATAGGCATACAAATTGCTGAAAGAGAAACTTTCTCATCAAATGTGCAAGAAAGAGCATCCACCACAAGATTTTCCTTACCCTTATTGTAAGTGATCTCATAGTCATAACCCATGATTTTGATAACCCATTTTTGTTGTGCTGGGGAGGAGACCCATTGTTCCAGGAAATATTTTAGACTCTAGTGATCAATCTTGATGTAGAAATGATTCCCTAATAGATATGGAATCCACTTCTGTACTGCATGCAAAATAGCCATCGTTTCCTTCTCATATGTAGAGGCAACTAAATTCTTACTAGAAAGGGATTTTTTGGTGAATGAAATGGGATGTTCATCTTGAAGGAGAACAATACCAATTCCATTGTCGCAAGCATCACTCTCAATAGTGAAGGGCTTGGAAAAATTGGGCATATCTAGAACATTTGTAGTACACATAGGTTGTTTCAGTTTTTAAAATGCACACTTAGTAGCATGTGTCCATGTAAAAGAATGCTTTTTCAATAGAGCGGTTAATGGAGATTCAATCTTCCCATAATCCTTGAAAAACAAGCGGTAGTAGACAGTAAATCCCACAAACCACAAAGGCTCTTGAGTGTTTGAGGATGCGGCCAATTTTTCATGGCATCTATTTTGGTAGAATCCACGTGAACCCCTTGTACAAAAATAATATGCCCAAGATACTCTACTTCCTCCTGGCCAAAAACACAATTAGACTCTTTGGCATGGAGATGATGATCAGATAAAATTTGCAGTACAAGATCCAGATGCTGGAAATGCTCTACCCATGTTTTACTATAGATGAGGATATCATCAAAGAAGACTAGCATGAATTTCCGCAAGTCTGGCCAAAATATTTTATTCATTAATGCCTGGAATGTGGAAGGAGCATTAGTGAGGCCAAAGGTCATGACCAAAAACTCATAGTGGCCATCATGTGTGCGGAAAGCTGTGTTAGGGATATCATCCTCATGAACCCGAATTTGGTGATACCCAGAACGAAAATCCAACTTGGAGAAAAAATGAGCACCATGAAGCTCATCAAGAAGCTCATTAACAATAGGAATTGGAAACTTATCCTTGATTCTGAGGTGATTAAGTGCTCGGAATTCAATGCATAGGTTCCATGAACCATATTTTTTTGGACAAGAAGAAATGGTGAAGAAAAGGAATTGGTACTAGGGAGAGTAATACCGTGCTTCAGTAAGTCTCGAACGAGCATCACAATCTCTGTCTTTTGGTGAAATGGGTAGCGATGGGGCCTGATGTTGGGAGGAATGCTTCCAGGAAGGAGTTGAATACGATGATCCTCTTGTCTTGAAGGTGGAAATCCCACTGGTTCATCAAATACACATGCTTATCTATCCAAAATTTGTTGTAGGTCCAAAGGAGTAGTGGAGACCACTGATGGGTGCATCTGAATGGAATAGAGTTGAGCGATGAAACCAAGTGAATTCTTCTTAAGGATATTTTCGATGTGATGTTAACTGATGATGTTGAGAGACCTTGGTTGTAATCCCTTAAATGTTTTTTTTTTCCCATTGACTGAAAAATGGATCCAAAGTTTAGCAAAATCCCATAAGATAGGGCCAAGTGTGCGTAACCATTGAGTGCCCAAAACCACATCGCATCTGCCTAAGGGAAAGGAAAACATGTCATAGAGCAGGTTATAATATCCAATATATATATATGAACATTGTGAAACTTCCCCTTGCAAGGTAAGGTGCCCCCATTGGAAATCATGAATTCAAATTTGGAGCAAGGATGGACAAAAAAATAAACTTGTTTGGAAATCCGAGGGTCAATGAAGTTATCAGTGCTACCAAAATCAATGAGTATTGTAAGAGGGATGTTCTTGAAGTAACCCTTGACCCATATTGTTTGGGGGGTGGTGACTCTAGCTA
The DNA here is from genome assembly GCA_027924585.1 of Larix kaempferi. Classification (NCBI taxonomy): domain Eukaryota; kingdom Viridiplantae; phylum Streptophyta; class Pinopsida; order Pinales; family Pinaceae; genus Larix; species Larix kaempferi. Next base: position 5,047,025 of record BSBM01000303.1, on the reverse strand, counting down.
AAGGATGGAGAGATATCTCTGGGTGGTCATCCTATAACATCTCGAAATTTCATAAAAAATTAAATTTTTTTATAACAACATTAATTATGATACTAATAATTGCGGAAATAAATATTGAGATTATGACAGCATTAGTTGTACAGTTGTTAGTACTAAGCATGCTTTATTTTCTGTTTTAACAGTAATAAGATAATGACAGTTGTTAACACATAACTAGTAACATGATTATGACGACAATGAAATAAACAGGTTGGGGAAAATGATGCGACACTTTCTCTTTTGCGATGATACTGACAGTTTGACTTTGCTGCAATAAGGGTGTCCTACGAGGTACCCTGGAGCTTACTTAGCTGCAATGCTATAGCTTATTGAATGTCCTATGTGTAGACGACAGGTAAGAACGAAGTACGTGTAGTTCAGTTTCAGCATCATAAATAAATAGAATGTTATAATTTCCGCTGCGACTCACCAGAAGTGAGCAGGTAAGGGTTTCAATGCTACAATTACTGTTTTAAGATGTTGTCTGACAACTCCACGATGTTTAAATAGAATTATCTATGTACGTCATTCTGCTGGTGGTTTTGTCATTGTACTAGCTGGCTTAAATATCGTCTTTATCTTTTCATCATTGATGTAATACATGTACCGCAAGGTCATTAATGTTTGTATGAAAGAGTATGGTAACATTTAGTTAGTCTCCCTGCAAAAATATATCATTAGATTCACCGAAAATATACTCAACAAACTATTCATTTCTATAACTTTAATAATAAATTTCTTATGATCACATCCCAATAGTAATACTAAAAACTCCTATGTATAGGCTATTCCATCCATAACTTTGCAATGTTGAAAATGGTAATACTTATAACCTTTTCAAAGGCTTGTATCTATTTGTATGAATGGTATATAAGTGAAACCATATCGATTGTAACTATAGTTGCTCTATCAACAAATAACTAGGACATGATGTTGGTATCTAAAATTCACACATAATAATTTGGGACTTTATAAACCTCGAATGGTTATTCTTTATAATAGCATAAATCTATGCTATGACCTAGACTTGGGACCGTATAAACATTGAAAGATTATCCTATATGACCACATGACTTGTTAATACGACACAACTTGGGACTATGTAATAGTTGTTTGATAAAACATTAACACAAATGTCGTGGAATGTAACTTTAGAGTTCATGCGAACTTAGGAATTTGTTTTAATATAACATATAACGTTATAACGTCATGTATTAGAGTTTGAAATATGTCGTTGGGAAAAGAATTACTAACAAGCAATAAATTGGTGATAGACAGGTTGGTGATTACAGGTGATATGAAATTGGTGTTGGCGAATGTGTTATAGGATAGCATTAATGGTCGTCCAGACTGTATGTGAAATGTGGATTCAACGAGCCTCCACGAAGTGCAAATCAAGCATATGATGATCGTAATAGTGCCATGTAATATACCTTTGTTGAACATTATCCGAGCTGGTTGTCGATACACCCATCGTAAGTTAAACGTGGTAATGGAAATGAATGAGCAATTAATATGTTGGTTGTTCGCTCCAATGAATGGAGTGTTGGCATGCTTTCGATCGTTGATCATCATTGATATTGTCCGTTGGATCAAACCCTAGATTTGGGTCGATGTTTTGGTTAATGAGATTTGGAAAGTGGTTTATTGTCTCCATTGTTTTCGGTCTGTGGCCGACAGGTTGCCGAAATTTTGGTTTTAGAAAGTGTATGAGGTTCGACCTCGAGACCTCTAGTTTGGGAACGTTACAGTTCCCTTCCTTTTGCAATGACGTCGTTTTGATAGACTGTATATCTAGTTTATATTTTCCATGGTTGGTAATTCTGGAACTCGTCGTTTTAGTTTGAGTCAAAGGTTTTCCCTAGTGTAAATGGACCGAGGGTTTCTCGTCTCCTCTTCAGCGTGGAGTCATTGTTGAACTGGTGAAAGTGGAATGCTTTGGTAGTTTTGCAGCAAGGTAAATTCTTTTATTTATCAAACAGTAATTATTTAAATGTACTTCATCTTTCAATTCAAATAGGTGTTAAACGTAAAAAACTAATCCATCGTTTGATGTCAGTTGCAGATTGTGAGGAAGAACATCGAACAAGGGTTTTTGCAAGGTTGGCGAGCTTTCATACGGGTAAGCTCTGGGTCTTCCAAACCCTCGTAGGTGCTCTATGACTGTGTTGATGAAGTTTCAAGGGTTGAGAAGTTGGTCATGTCATGACTCGTCATTGTTTGTTGAATGAAGAACTTCGAACTACCATTTGTAAATCAAATGATACTATTTTTCGGTATTGTCACTTTTGTTTGGTTAAAGATATTTGGTTCTCTACCATGTTATCGATCTTCATTGAACTGGAAAATGTAAGGCTCGTCAATGATAAGGGTTTTAAGAACTCGTTTCAATAATGGTTTTGGGTATAAACCCTATATGTTTTTGTTTGGAAAAACACGTTGTAATTCTCATTCTGATCACCACGACTTCATTGTTGAAGTTGGGCCTGTGTAAGGGTTTAAAAACTATGGATCATAGCTTTTGTTTTACATTATGAGCTTAAAAGGGAGAGTCGAGACTCATCTACTATGTAATTAATCTTTCTTTCTCAACAATGAAAAACGTATACTATTTAACTTATGTATAATAAGTCTGTGTTAAAAGGCTCGCGTCCATAGGTTGATATCGTGATTTTCGTCTTATTTTAGGGTTTGTGAGTCTTTGTTTAAAATGGTAGTTCTAATATAAATGCTATTTGTTTAGTGTAGAAATTGTTTAAGTTGAGAAACGTGTTGTTGTAGGTTGTCAAAGTGAATTTCGTTTCTATACTTAAGTTATGTGAAACTTGTCTCAGATGAAGGCTCTGTCAAAGAAACTTTCGAAATAGTTTTCTTTTTGTTTGAAGATGATATGAACATGACTAAACCTTAAATCGAGTTTTTTTTCTTTTTTCGTTTGAGTAGAAATGTTTAAAAAAAAAAGAGTTTCCGAAAGGACTTGGATTTCGATCTGTAATCTGTGTAAGTTGAGTTTGTTTTGATTGTAAAAAGAAATAAAGATAAAAAGGAAATAAAAAACCTAACTAGATTTTGATATGAGTCTTAACTTGGAAAACGATACTTCAGTTTAGAATACCTAATGTAAAATAAATGACTAAAAGCAATGAATTGATTATAACATTTTCATTCTCTGTTTGAACTGTAAAGTTTTAGGAAATGGATATAGTAAGAAATGAACACAGTGTGTGTATGTGCAATGAGAAATACTATGTGATGACTATATGTACAGTCTTGATATGATGAACACATTCATTTGTTTGTGGCTATGTTATTAAAATGCAAACATAATATGATATGTAAGAAGTATAATTTTTATCTATTTCTATATGCATAACGATGATAAAACAATGTAATGCAACTGTACAGATATTATGCATTGTTTGTTTTTCATTTAACTCAGGAAACATGCATAATATATATATTTAGATATTATACATAACTTTCTACTATATTTAACTATAATGCAGAAAAATGATAAACATATATATTACTGTATTTATCTATCGAATCAAATTGGCAATTTGCCTATCTTTTAATCTATTCTTAATTTGCATATCTATACTAGAGTACGATGCTTTAAAACAGCATGTGGAAAAATATAGATATTGGTTTATCAATTAAAAATCATCATTAAACTTAAACATTCATACTTTAAACAAATCTAGGATTGCATTCTTTTTCGAAGCAGAAAATAGAAAATGCTAATTAAACAAAACAGAATTATTAACTGAGAATAAGTAGAAAATCTGTAGAACCTAGGAAAATCTGTAGGGCAACAAATAGCCCAAGAAGACTGTTCCACCCAACCAATTCCTGAAAACAGTCAAGTACTACCTTAGGACCCCTGAGCCTGTTCACTGAACCACTAGGAGGAGGAAACTCAGGAAATAGGACTTCTTCTTGCAGTAGCAATTAACTTCTGAATCTTCAATAACTAGCAGTCCAATAGACCTGCACCAGCATCTCTGGTTCTTATCAACAATATGCAGGCTTAAGATTGCATTCACAACTAGCCTCCCTATTCGAATCTCTCAGTGATCACCTGATGCACATGAGGAAAATATTCTGCAGAAATATTGATTAAGAGCTTCCTGCTAAATTCAAATTTTCCTTTATAGGCTGCCTAGGCCTTTTCAGATGTTACTGGGTCATTAAATGAGCTTCCTGCTCACTCCCTTCACCTGGGGGATAATGCCCTATTTTTAGGGGTAGTTGTCTCATAACCAACAGCTAGTGGTGTGATGCAATTGCTTCCATCTATCCCATACCTTCCAACATCTTCCATTCCTTCTAGTGGGTCAGTGAACACTCATTTAATAGTCCTCTTGGGTGTTTGTCTCCTAATTAATTTATTTAAATAATAATATTTAGTAATTACATTCATTCATGATAAACAATTATCATAATTACAAAGCTTTGTAATTAAATTTAACATAAAGTATTTTGCAAATAAAATAGTAATTTTCAAAAATTTAGGTAGGTGACACATCCCGAGAAGGAGGGTCAATAGGCGGTTGTTGAATGTCGACCTGATCAGTTACTGTATCTTGAGCTTCATCACAACTGTCAGTTGCAGGCAGAGAATCCACATCCAATAGATAGATATTTTTCTCAACAAATCTATGTCCCTGAGTGAATTTCTCATCACAATTATAACAAATCCCTTTTTCTATATGTTCACACATCTCTGCTTCAAACAAATTCTTGATAGGATTTGCTCTAGGAGCTGGCGTGATGGGAGGTAGTTGGGAAACTATATTTCTAAATTGAACAAAAGTGTATTTGGAGTGATGTTGGGCTGTGATATTGTCCTTCGCCAAATTATCCAACCCTAGGGTTTCCATCATTGTGCAAGGATAGAAAATGTTAACCTCAGATCAGATTGCATCATTCAGACCACTGAAAAAACAACTCCTGTAGAATTCATCAGGAAATACTTCCGTGTGATTGGAAAATTTCTTAAATTCTCTCTAATACTCTCTCACAGTGCCAATTTGGAGAAGTTTAGTGAGTGCTCCTGTGAATTCATCAAAAGCACCAGGACCAAATCGTTGCAAAAGGAGTTGGAAAAAATATGTCCATTTTTTTTCTTCATGAGTCTTGATGTACCAACGGAACCATTGAAGGGATTCATGTTCCAAATGAAAGTATGCAAGTGGAACTTTGATGACATCAAAAGTATTATGCAGACTGAAATATTGTTCTGCTTGGTATATCCATCCAGTCATATCAACACCATTGAAGTGAGGAAAATCAAGCTTCGATGCATGAAAATTGTTGGAAGAAGAGAACCCAGTGTCTGCAGAAGACTCTGGATGTCATCTATTTTTCATGGCTGAATTTTGAAGATAGAGGCCAAGAATTTTTTCATCTAGATCTTGAAGTTTGGTCTTGAGGGTAGAAACTTCTTCCTCCATGCCTTTTGCTCCTACGCGGGTGACAACCATAACTAGGAATTTTTTTCTTATTTTTTAGCGGAGAATGGGTAGAAAAACAAAAACAAAAATTTCTTTAGTAAAGGAAAATTTGGATTTGGGAAAAAAATTGATGGGTAAATGGGGTTTGACTAGGTTTTGGACACTTTCTAATGGACAAGGAAGCTGAAAATGGGGATTCAGAAGTGGGGTGAACGAATGGAAACATATGTCTAAGAGGGACAAAGAAGAAAAAATAGGAAATGAACACTATGGCAAAATTTGAAGTCGATTGGGTGAAAATTGAAAAAGTTATGGAAAACCCTAAAAATAGACATATGTGGGATTTCTGGCTTCGGGAAGTGGGTTTTGGGATAGGTTCCTCAGGAAGGAAATATGTAGAATGGAAGTGCAGGGGTTCCAGTGAATTTTCAAGGGAAACAGAGCTAAAGCAAAGAAGATACGAAAAAAAATAGAAATATGGAAACAACTCAAAATTGATCTGCAACGGCTCTGGACAGATGTAATCTGCTATTTATTAGCTAGCAATAGATATGGACCCCAAGTATGCTCGGATTCCTAAAGTTTCATGGGATTTACTTGGCTACCAATGTTGTCTAACGAATTTCGTATTGGGGCAGTACCCCTCACTCCACCTCTTAGGTAAAACTAATAACTGCTTTTCCACAAACGACATCTCTTGGTTTACCTCAGGTGGGAACTAGTCATTCAGGTACGGGTCGTTTCCCTTTTCCCTGGAAGGTCCTCTTAATTGGACAGCTACTTCAGGATTCCTGTGGTACTCCTCACAATGATTTTTAGGGCTATGCCCAGGTACTTCCCACAGTTAAGCTGATAGGGATTATTCCCAGATCCAAACCTGCAATCGAAAGGAAAAATACCGATGCAAAGAAAAAGAACTACTGCAATAATCACAGTGCCTGGAAGCCACTATAATTTTTTTTTTTGCCATAAATTCCGCCTAGCGAGCCCAAGAAAGTGCTCTGCTACCAGATGTGAGGAACCTCCAGTAATTAAATGATGAAAATGCACGATATATCATAAATAACAGAACACGAAAGGGATTTATTGATTGCAGACCACTTCGAGGGGGAAACCTCGTTTGAGCAAGATTAATATAAATAACTCGTGGATTCCTTCATTGGCCTCAACACGTACTTAGATAATAAGTCTAAGATAAACAACTATTACTCCCCATGAATGTGTCACTACAAAAAAAAAATATCATTGGTGAGGGTTGAAAAAGGTCACCATAAGCTCAATGGTGAGGGTCAAAAGAGTGTTCGTCATCAAAAAAATTGAACATCACCAAAGGACTCGTCAGCAAAAGTATAGGTTATGTGGTGACATTCAAGCTCCATCACGAATAATTATTATAATGACAGATATGGGCCATCACCACTTCATATGAACAACAATGATTTATGGTGATGGACCTTTCATGGCCCTCAATATTGTTATGGTAACGTTTGTTAACCGTCACAATTGCATATTTTGGTGAGGGTTGAAAAACGTAACCATAAGCTCATTGGTGATGGTCAAAAGAGCCTCCGTCATAAAACACTGAATGTTTTCAAAGGCCTCGTCACCAATAGTATAGGTGATGTGGTGACATTCAACGTCCATCATGAATAATGATTATAATGACGGATAATGACCGTCACCATTTATGAACAACAACTATTTATGGTGATGGACCTTTCATGGCCCTTACTATTGATGCATATATATGGCGACGTTTGTTGACCGTCACTATTTCATATATAAAAAAATACTTTTGATGATGTCTTTTTAACAACCCTCACTACTGATACATATTTAGGAAAAGATAGTGATCATCACCATTCCCTATGAATAGTAGGTCATGGTTGAATCGAACCACCAATCTCTTACTTCTAAAGTATGTGGTCTTCCATTGAGCTAACACCCTTCAAAGAATTAGACCTTGAAACTTTGTAAATTCTAAATTCTATAAATTTCATTAAATTATAAAACTTTGTAAAGTATTGGTGAATGTTTACTAAAAAAGTGGGATAAGTAGCACAGCTACATAGTACCTGCCTCTTATGTCTATAAACAATGTAAAAAAAATCATCTATTTCTTTAATAATAAATCAACTATTTTTACAATCATAGTACAAAGGGGCTAAGGCACATGGACATCTTCGTATATAATTCATCCAAGTTAAAATCCCTTTCCAATAAAGTGACCACCTTTTTTGTCTAGTTGATAACTGCTCCCTAAGAGTATACTTAAAAGCCTATGTACGCTTATAAAAGAGAATCCCAAGTGAGATTTATTAATCCTATCAAATCCATATAATTCCTTCCAAATCCTTGCAAAGTTAGAAAACGTTCCAAACAAAAAAATGTACTTGCTCCAAATAAGGGATATAGAAATTCTAGTAATCTGATTCAACACCTAGTTCATTGCCATAGAAAAACACAATGCAAAATCATCATGTTCTGAACAGATAACCCCAATATGATTGAGAATGGAGTCATTGACAATATGCTTTAAATCTTTGTCAAATTGGCTAGTCTTGTATCAAATTCATTATAGTTTTAGGAGCCAGTGGTAAATCCAAGAGTAGGGCCTTGATGCACAAATGTATTCTATAGATGTATTTTATATCTAGAGTATTTTTTTCTTGGGTTCTTTTATATATAGAGAAACATTACATTATCGAGGGTGATGGAAATTGATCCTAGATATTTGGTTATCATATTTGACTTGATCAACAAACTTGTGTGTAAGTCATAATAGTTCCAACGGAATATTCTAGGTTAACAACACCTGCTCAATTCCCAAGATGATTGTGTGGAAATCCCTGCAACTGTGAAACAACCTGCACTTATGTATTTGAACAAACCTTTGTTCCAATAGTTTCATCAAACCTACCAAGCTCAAAAATTCTGCACACATATTTTTTATTATCATTTCTAGCATTCCCCAACTAGTAGGACAATTGTTGGGGATCAACAAATCCTAAAAGAAGAATCAAAGATCAACCAAGTTTGTGACTAATGGAGTCACGCTGGAGAAAATTTCAGCACAAAAATTTGTCAAGGATGGGAACAAAAATTCAATCATTGTATTAAAGGTGGAAAATAATGCAGAATCATCAACAATGAATGCGCATTGCAATGGACAACTTTCACAAAGATCAAAGTGGAAAATTGGCATTGTTTTGCAAAAAAAAAATATTCTTAACAGTCTTTAGAGTCTTATAGTTCAATCATGTTAATACATTGCCACATTGACCTTTGTCACATTCACCAATTCCAAATCAACAGAGTCATACTGGAGTGGATGCACATAAAAACAAATTGCTAAGCACAAAAGAGCAACAGTCACTATAGATTGTCTTCTCTCTATCTCTTCCTCTTCTCAATATTTTGTACAATTCTGTAATTTAGAGAATATGAACATAAGAGACACAATGCAATTCATATTCCCTTATTTATATTATCTATGCATGGCCCTCCAATTGTAAAAAGGTTGGTGGTTGTGTTTGAATTCACTTTGTTCATATCTCATTGTCATTGCACAATGTTATTTAATTAAAAAATATATGGAGTTGAGTTTGTTTCTCAATTTTATCGCGTCAATATTCAATGTATGAGTTCATCTCCATCTGATGTAGTTGTTAATATATCACACCATAAGTTAGTGATTGTGTATGATAAGTTGAACTCATCGCAGTTTATGTTGCAATTGCACTAATTCCACTAGTACACTTCCATTTGGATCAAGACATTTTCCAAATAAGAACCTCACTGCACATAAATTCCAAATATTGAAATAATCCATGATCTCCTTGCTAAAAACTTAAAAATTTTAATGAAAAGTTTTTGTAATTTGTGGATAAACTATTACACAATCCAAAGGTATATTTTGATTGGGTCTGGTGCACAATCTAGAAATCAATATATGATCCAGATAACACTCCCAAATATGAACCTAGTCACTCTATAATATTGTATTCCAAGTATGTAAAAATAGTGGACTTATATTTACATTTGAAGGGGATGAATGATAACAACATTGACATGGAAGAGGTGAAAAATAGCCCAATACTAAAAAAGATTAAACTATTGAGAAATATGTATGATGGCTTCATCAATACAATTATAAGCTTAGAATAGTGGACCAAGAGCTTAGTTTTTTCTAATATTAAGGGATTATAAGCTTATAATAGTGGACCAAGAGCTTTTTTTTGCTAATATTAAGTTTCCCATATGCCATACAACCATACTTTATGAGACAATGGAATGGTTTTCTCTCCTTTTTAAATTTGATTCTCACTAAACAAGTGGTTCTCATAATGTTACTTACGCTCATATTTACTTTACTTTTTCACTCTAATTTAATTCTCATTAAACAGGTTGGTTCTCACTGTAACCCACACAATCCCTTTTCATGAAAAAGAGGTGTACAAAGCATCTTAGTATGAGGCAAGGAAAGCATTAGAAATAAAGAATTAGCATGTAAAATAATGACCACCTGCATTAGAAAGACACTCTTTCCTTGATTCAAACGACCTTTTCTTTTCATAATAAATGGATGCAATATTATTTGGAGTACTCAAATACACCCTATCCACATAACTATTCCCATTACAGTGGCTTAGCACTAGGAAGTTCATCAAATGGATGTGAAGAGTGCATTTCTTGACATAGATCTTGAGGAAGGGATTTACATTTAACATCCACAGGGGTTCTCTCAGGACTCTTCAAAGGTTTCTAGACTTTGAAATTATTCTTGTATGGTCTCAAATAGGCCCCTTGGGCTTGGTATGACAAGATAAATGATTTCCTTCTTCCCCATCGATTCTCTCGATGTCATTCAGATCCCAATGTCTACAATCTATGGTAGGATTACTCTATCTTGTTCTTGGTTCTATTTGTATATTACCTCAGATTCATGAACTTGTGCTTACCTACTTTTTATAGACCATCCACTTCATGAACGTAGCAGAAAAAAGTAGAAGACAACCAAACCTGATAAATGGTATAACACTACTGTTAGCACTAAAATCCACCTATCAAAATTTTTCATCTTTGGCTCAGTCTTAGGATTCCACAACACTTATGCCAATCCGTTGAAGGAATGATGTTGTAGAATGTGTAAAAATACTACTGCTCACCGACAACCAAGTTGTTATTATTGCAAATTTTGTTGAATCTTGTCGTCATTTTGAACATTTTTGCATCAACTTAGCCAAATTCTCTATTTCCTTAATCCTCAATCTAGTGAATGCCACAAAATGATTGGGTCTTTCATCGAGTCAATATTCTTATACCCCTTTACTTTTAGATCTCATTTTCACCTTGTTGTCATGAAAGCTTAAATAAATAAAAAATATTATTATAGAATTATTTTATTAATTATAAAATGATTTTTATATTAAATAATATTTTTTATTAAAAAAAAATGACTATTAATACACCTTTCTACCAAAACCAAAACTTTTGGCCCAATCCCATATTAAAACAAGAGCCACGAGGTGGCAATGTCCCCGACATTGCAGTTGCAATGGGTGTTTTGTCTCAATGTGCATTATGAATTGTGCAATGCTCAAATGCAATTGATATTGCTAGGAAGATGATTGTGTGATATTTTACACTATATAAATAAAAAAAATATTTTTTATTTTTTATTTTCTATATTTTTTTGGTTTTAGATGCTCTTGCATTTTTCACAATGAAGAAGATATTAACCAAGCCAATGATTTTTTTTTGGCTGTTAAATGCAATGCAAACTATATTGTTTCTTGTTCCTTTTTTATTTGTTGTGATGTTTTATATTTTTGACATGTACATATATATATTTTTTATTGACATGACATGTGTGTGTCTCTCTCTCTCTCTCTCTATATATATATATATAATTATAAAAATTATGTATATGTATATGTCCAAATTTTTTTGGTGCCCTTGTATTTAGATATTTGCATTTATAATATATAGAAAAATTGTAGCTACAAATATTTCTTATGTTAAAGAACAAAAAAAATGATGGGAAAAATTAAAATTAAAACAGAATACAAAACTGGCTGATTTTTTTATAGTAATCAAATACATAGTTTTTTTTTTAACAATATGTAAAAAAAAATGTAAACATATATAGTTGTCATGGATATAGTTATCATTGGATGCAAATTTGTAAACAATGTATGATATAGTTATCATTTACATAAACGAAACAAATAAAAGAATGAATGAGATCAACATAGATGTGATTTGGATCCAAAACATAATCAAAATCTCTCACAACTTCAAAATAAATGAATGTTCAAATACAAGAACTTGAGAAGAAAATGGTTGTACACATAACAACAATCATAGCATGGGACAAAAAAAATAATTCTAAGTTGTCAAGGAAAACTAACCATAGCATCAAAGATCCATGGCTGCATATGCGTGATATGGTTCATACCCCAAGACATTATCGTGTACATATACTTATGCTGCCGTGAATTTTATTGCTCAGATTACCTTTAAGCAGAGATATAGTTTGGTTTTTTTAGCAAGTCTACTTAGTTGTGCCATGCAAAGTAGTCCTGCGACGTTCACAATTTTTTATTTTGATCAAGGAAAAGATTCAATGGGGCAAGGATGCATATTATGTTAATGAAATCCAGGAAGGATGGGTATGGAATTATATTACACAATTGATAGATCAATTGAAAAAAAGTGATAAAAAACAAGGAAGAGGAACATCTGGATATGGCCATGGTTGATACACTTGAAGAGAATGTTGGCATGAAGTTTGAAGAAATTTTTACAAGGAAATATTGCTTTGTATCTTTCAAATATGATCATATAATCTCATATTGTTGCTTGAAAGATAGAACATGTAACTCTATTCTTCTACTTTGTGGTGAAAGTAAAAGAATAGAGTTTGAGTCAAAGAACAAATCAAAGGTCTTGCACAATTGAAAGAAATAGATTTCTCTTTAGAATAGTTGTACAAGAAATGGGTTGATTGTAGCATAGTGGGTTGTTGACACTAACAACAAGCTAGATATCAATATTTAGTTCATTAATTGTTGTAGGATTTGAATGGAGAAACTTACTATATTGCACCTAACATCGAAATTGTCTTGAAGCTGGAATTGGAAACCGTTTCATTTTTATTTTTTCTAGAAACAATAAAAAGTTTGTTTTATTAATTTATTTATTTTCCATACAGTCTTTCAATGCCAAAAAAACAAAGCAGTGAGCTCCTAGAAAAAACAAATAAAGTGTAACCATCAGCGTCATTGTTTGTTCAATAATTTCAATATAGTCTGTAAAAACAAAAACAGAGGGAGTAAATATAGTGAGGCAAGGACATAGTGTCACCAAACAATTTGGAAGCATTTGTTAGTAGGAAATTAGGATATTTTCATTTGAACTGGTATTAAATATGGAGCTGTTGGATAGGATGTTTTCTAATCTGATTCCATTAAAATTTTAAAATAGATTGGTGATCTAATGTTGTTTCTTATAATTGTGAATATATTCAGGGTATGTGCTTTGTGAACGAAATTTGGTGCATGTTTCTTTGCAGTTTGTATTGGCTCCAACTCGATGTCTAAAAACAAGAATGATGGGAAACTTTAATGATCCAGGTGGATATCGGTGGCCACCCACCTTTCCAACTGGCTCAAAATAGTTTTCTGGCAATTTTAGTAATGTACTATTTTTAGCAGTTTTTCGGGTCCTGAACTTCCGGGGCCATTTTGAGGCCCTGAACGACCTTTTTTGGCGATTTGGGGGGCCAAATGGATGCCTTTGGCATGCACTTGGACCTAGTCAAAAGTTGTAAATCTCGGATAGACCTTTCCAACGGGCTACCGAGTGCCCCAAACGAAAATCGTATGCAAAAGTTACGACCCCGAGAAGTTGATGTACTAACTTACCCAAACGGGGCCCACATGACTTTTGGCGCTTCATCTCCTAGGGTTAGGTTTTTGGATGTCTAGGGTTTTTGACATTCCTATTTATTGTAAAAGGCCTTGAGAGCCTCATTGTAACCATCTTCTTGTGAAATGAGCACAGCCGTCACATCTCTTCTCAAAGATAATCCGCCACCATTCCAGCAAGCTTGTTTTCCGCTGCATTTTACAGTTTTAGCTTATTTCCTTATTGAATAGAAAACCAGTTTTACTGTATCTCTGTTATTTTGTGTTAAGCATATGATAATAATCTGTATTCATTTCGTTCTGCTCATAAAATCCGGATCAGTGGTATCAGAGCGGTCTGCTCCTTGTCATCTTAATGCATGTCCCCAACGAGGTCAGGGTACAAAGAATTGGGTCTCGAGCTTGTTTCTCTTGAGGAGAAAAGCTCTCGCACGCCCAAGCGACCTCTCATGGCAGGAGAAAAGAAAGATGACGGAACAGGAGATCCTATCAAAATGTTGCTTGAGGAAGCCCTCATGCAACAGAGGAACGAGATGATGGATAGTTTTGCGCAAATCCTTCAGCTACTACCAATAAGCGACACATCTTCCTCGAGCGGAGGCACCGCCCCTTCAAGGTATAAATCAACTTTGATATTCCTATATTTGAAGGACAGATAGACGCAGATGCTGTAGATAAGTGGTTGAATCTACTAGAAGGGTATTTTTCTATCCATAACTTTTTGAATAGAGAAAATATTACTTTTGCGATCCTCAAATCCATTCCCCATGTCAAAGATTGGTGGGAAAATTTCTGCGAACAAAATGACACAGAGGAAGCCTCATTATTTTCAGTCACGGCCACCTGGGAATCTTTCGCGGATGTTATTAAGGAACAATACTACCCTGTTGGAAGTTATGACGACTTGTATACCAAACGGACACACTGCAACAAGAAAGAGACCAAGGAGTGCCAGAGTTCACAAATATCTTCCATACCTTGTGCACCAAGCTGGGTATCAAAGATTCAGAGTGACATCTGGTAGTCAAGTATCGCGGTGGTCTAGATATATACATCCAAACCGAAATGGAATTTTTGGACATCTCTTCCTTGGGCGCGGCCTACCGATATGACATCAAAATCGAGCAGAATCTTAAACAAAAGACGCGGCAATTTGGGCCTGGGAACCCCTCATAGCAAAAGACAGGAAAGAGCGGCCCCAACCCACAGAATAAAGGACAGAGCAAAGATGGACAGTACCAGGACAACCAGTCCAAGCCACAAGCAAAGAAGGACACCGGAAAGACGAAGAAAGATACTAGGAAGTGGTGCGACTTCCATAAGAGCCCTTGGCATAACACTGCTGGCTATCGCTCAAAGTAGTTGCTGGTAGCCGAAGTGAAAGCATCTGAATCAGATGCGGGTTCTGACTCTGATTCCGAACTAGAAAGGGGAAGACGGATCATTGACACAGAACCTAGTGCCACCATTGCTACCACCAAGCTCCATCCTGATGAACCAAACGAGCCAGAAGAAGGAGAACGCCTCTTCCATTCACAGATGTGGGTAAAAGGAACCCCACTGCACTTCATCGTTGATAGTGGTAGCTAGAAAAACCTCATCTCAGTAGAGGTCGTCAAGCGCCTGGCCCTGCCGACAACGTCACACCCACAACCCTACACCATTGGATGGCTCCGCAAAGGAAGCGATCTCCGCATCAGCCAATAGTGCCGACTGTCATACAGCATCAAGCCCTTCAAGGACGAGGTATTGTGTGATGTTTCTCCTCTCGAAGTTTCAGATGTTCTTTTGGGCCAACCTTATTTATGGAAACGTCATGCTGTATATGAGTCTAGGCCTCGTAGTGTTATTATTTCTTTGAACAAGAAATTGTACAGGATACCCGAGGAAGTCCCTCCTAGTGCCATTTCCTTGATCTCTGCCAAGTAATGCAGGAAGGCCATCTCTCAGACTGGGAAATTTGTCTTCTTCGTGATTCACTCTCAGAGTGAGAGAAAGATCACAGCCACATCCAGGGCCTCCACGACCGATCTCTCCACACAACAGAAGCAAGTGGATAAGGTGGTGGAAGGATACTCAGATATATTCTCCTCTCCTACCAGGGTACCTCTGCACTGTCAGGTCAAGAATCCCATCGATCTGACCCCAGGCGCACCACTACCCAATGGGCCAGTCTATCGTCGCTCTCTGTTGGAAAACGAGGAGATCAAGAGGCAGATCCAAGAATTGCTCCATAACTGGCACATCTGTCCCAGCTCATCACCTTGTGGGAGCCCAATCGTGCTGGTGCAGAAGAAAGATGGGACCTGGAGACTCTGCATTGATTACTGGGCCTTGAATAAAATCACAGTCCACAACCGGTACCCGATTCCCTGAATCAATGACCTCCTTGATCAACTCACGGGGGCCAAGTACTTCAGTAAGATTGATCTAAAGTCTGGCTACCACCAGGTCCCAATAGAACAGACAGACGTATGGAAGACTGCCTTCAAGTCAAAAGAAGGTCTTTTTGAATGGTTGGTCATGCCTTTTGGTTTGACAAATGCTCTAGCAACATTTATGAGGATGATGGACGATATCCTACGACCTTTCACCAATACTTTTGTAGTGGTGTATCTGGATGACATCCTCATCTACAGCAAGACTTGGGAGGAACACTTGCACCATATTCAACAGGTTCTGCACACCCTGCGGCAACACAAAATATATGCAAACATGGAAAAATGCTCCTTCGGCATGGACAGGGTCCATTACCTAGGCTACATCGTTGATCGACATGGTGTGCATGTGGATCTAGCCAAGATTCCAGGTCATCCGTGACTGGCCAGCCCCAACCACACTCACTGAACTTTGGAGCTTCTTGGGCCTTGCCAATTTCTATCGCCAGTTCGTGCTGGGATTCTCCCATATCGCATGGGCCCTCATCCAAGTGACCAGGGGTGGTGGTAAGGAAAAATTTGTGTGGGGCCTATCCCAACAACAAGCCTTCGATGACTTGAAGAAGCTTTTGTGCTCATCGCTGGTACTCTCATTACCGGACCTGCAACATCCCTTTGAGATCGAGACAGATGCTTCATATTATGTTGTGGGTGTCGTTCTCACTCAACACGGCCACCCCATGGCATATCATAGTGAGACACTATCAGATGTTGTCTGTAAGTACCCTACCTACGACAAAGAAATGTACTCCACTGTACAAGCCTGCTGCCAGTGGATACATTACATTCTTGGGAAGGAGACAATCATCCACACTGATCACAAGCCACTATAGTTCATGCAGACCCAAGGAAAGTTGCAGAATGACCACCATCAAAAGTGGTCAACATATTTACAGTAGTTCCACCTCAACATCAAATATAAAACAAGGAGTACCAACTGAGTTGCTGACTGCCTTAGTCGACCTCCAGTCGCGACACTCACCACGGTGCTAGACTCTTGCGGCCATAAGACCTCCGGATGGCCCCACCTCTACGAGACAAAACCTGACTTCTCCACCACCTATCAAATGTTGGGCACCAACTCAGTGGTTGTTAATTTCCATATTCACGACGGGTTGTTGTGTCATCTGGGCCATATCTGCAATCCATCAAGCGAGCGCGCGAAGCTGATTTGGGAAGCTCACTACAGTCGGGTGGCAGGACACTTTGGCGTCGAAAAGACAGTGGCAGTGCTGCAGAAACATTTCTACTGGCCAAAAATTTGACAGGATGTCGGCAAGTATATCAGGTCCTGCACCGCTTGCTCTATTGCCAAACCGACCACTAAGAAACAGGGCCTATACACCCCTCTGCCTACTCCTGACAAGCTGTAGAAATCCATCTCAATGGACTACATGTTGGGCCTCCCATCCACCAAGAGGCGAAACGACTGTGTTTTTGTGGTTGTTGATCGCTTTTCCAAAATGGCGATTCTAGCCGTCTGCAAGAAGAACATCACAGCAGAAGCCACTGCCAAGCTCTTCTTTGAACAAGTATGGGTATATTTTGGGATCCCACAAACCATTATCTCAGACCGTGATAGTTGGTTCCTCAGCTCATTCTGGTCAAGCCTCTGGTCACTACTGGATACCTTGCTCACCAAATCCACTGCCTTCCACCCCCAGACCGATGGCCAAACTGAGGTTGTCAACTGGATGGTCGTACATACCCTGCACATGTACAATTCAAAACACCCCCGCACATGGGACAAGAGTCTTCCCTATGTCCAACATATCTACAACCGATCCCTGCATAGCTCAACTGGCCACAACCCATTTCAGGTGGGGTTGGGATTCCAACCATTGGGCCCCATGGATGTTGCACTTCCCCTTGAGACCACCTCGGTCGACTCGTCCCCAGAAGCTGACAAAGCCACCTGGTTCATTGAACGAATCCAACATATCCACCAACATGTTCAGGATATTCTATAGAAGTCTAATGTCAAGTACAAGCAGTGCCATGATCAACATCGGGTGCCACATAAGTTTCAGGTGGGCGACAAAGTTTGGTTGCATTTGGAGAGAGCACGCTTTACAAGGCCCCATCAAAAGCTTCGCCCACTCCATTATGGGCCATACACCATCATAAATGCGGTGGGTGACAATGCTTTTGAACTCAACATTCCCCCCTTCCTTGGTCTGCATCCAGTCTTCAATGTGGCTCTCCTTCGACCATATTTCCCACCATTATTAGACACCTCAGAGATAGCAGAGAAGTTGACACCAACATAGCTCAACCCTGACTGACTACAACAAGCATCCAGTGATCGTATTGCAAACAAACAGATCAAGGGCACTCGACATCAAAGGATCCAACTTTATCAAGTTGTCAAAGCAGGGCAGCTCCTGCACCAAGGCAAGTGGCTCACCCGGGGCCAAATTCAGTAGAAATTTCCTCATTTGATGGGGGAAATCAACGCAATGGAGAACATTGCTTCCTAAGGAGGGAGGATTGATCCAGGTGGATATCGGTGGCCACCCACCTTTCCAACTGGCTCAAAATTATTTTTCTGGCAATTTTAGTAATGTACTATTTTTAGCAGTTTTTTGGGTCCTAAACTTCCGGGGCCATTTTGAGGCCCTAAACGACCTTTTTTGGAAATGGCATGCATTTGTCCCCAATCAAAATTTGTAAATCTCGGATAGACCTTTCCAACGATCTATCGAGCGCCCCAAATGGAGATCATATGCAAAAGTTACGACCCCGGGAAGTTGATGTACTAACTTACCCAAACGAGGCCCACATGACTTTTGGCGCTTCATCTCCTACGGTTAGGTTTTTGGATGTCTAGGTTTTTTGACATTCCTGTTTATTGTAAAATGCCTTGAGAGCATCATTGTAACCATCTTCTTGCGAAATGAGCGCAGCCGTCACATCTCTTCTCAGAGATAAGCCGCCACCATTCCAACAAGCTTGTTTTCCGCTGCATTTTACAGTTTTAGCTTATTTCCTTATTGAATAGAAAACCAGTTTTACTGTATCTCTGTTATTTTGTGTTAAGCATCTGATAATAATCTGTATTCATTTCATTCTTCTCATAAAATCCAGATCATTTATGCCATAGATAGAGAGTTGTTTGATGCAATTTATGTCGACTTATGTAATCTAAAACAAATGTTGGTTGCAAGCATATCCATTAAATTGCAAAGTATCTGGCATTAGCGAGTTTGGATTAATCTAAATTCTTCTAGATCACGAGAAAGTAGCAGAGTATCAATTAAAGAGCATCGAAAGGAAGAGTATATTGAATTTCTGGTAGTTTCAGGATTTCAAGAGCTCTATCCCATATTTGAAGGAAATCATCAAGGGCAGAGTTTGGATTAATCTAAATTCTTCTAGATCACGAACAAGTGGTAGAGTATCAATGAAAGAGAATCTAAAGGTAGAGTATACTGAATTTCTGGTAGTTTCAGGAATTCAAGAGCTCTATCCCATATTTGAAGGAAATCATCAAGGATAATCTAAGATGTCTGAAAGATCAATTTTTACACCAGGAACGGGACTAGCCATCATTTCCTTGGCACATGCACTTGCAATATATGAAATGGCTTTAGTTGAGTTTCATATTTCGGGAGGACATATCAATGTTGTAGTCACAATGAGATCAGTCATTGGGGGGCATACTACTATTCCCATCTCTATCCTATATTGGATCGCTCAGCTCCTAGTCTCCCCAATAGCCTTCTTTCTGCTCAGGCTCATAACAACAGGAATGATAACCTTGCCTTGCAAAATAGTTTGAAGGAAAAATGCGCATATATTATGTAATAAATGTGTGGTCAATTAAATTCTGGATAAGGCGGAAAAGCATTGGTGATTTACTTGGTTTTCTCTTCTTCTTTTTACCTGAAGCCCTTCAATTCCTAAAAACATGTTTTAGGAGTGTAGCTCATTTCACTCCCACCTATATATGCCGATAGCAAACTAAGAACCTGATTTATAGAAAGAAATTGTTGATCTTTGTTCAAAGACTTCTATAATGGCCATTTTTCCTGCACATTTTCGAAATCACAACAAGAATCATCACCAGAACAATTTGTGAAATGAAAAAGCTAGCGACCACTTCTCTCAATATCAATAATGGAAAGTGGTTGTTTTCTCTTGGAAAATTCAAACAATTTGGTCTCCATTATTGATATCAATGAATCACGCTTACAGCTCTTTAATTTCACAAATCTTCTTGATGATGAATCTGGTTTTGGACTCCAAAGGTTAAAATAAATAGCCACTACAGATATTCTGAAACAGAAATATGTAGAAGTGTTGATTGTTTAATCAGTGAACCGTGGATGGCCTTATAACTGCAGGAAAACTCCAGTGCATACGGTGGCTTCTAGAGCACTATAAATTGAAAGAGTCATTATGGATGTTAACACCCAAAAAGTGCCCACTAGCTCATTTACCACATTATACGACTCATTTGTCCATTTTCCTACCATATTTCCATTAAAAATCCCAAAAAACCCATTAAAAAGCCTCCAAAATGCCTAAAATGCCTCCAAAAGGCCAAAAAACCATCAAAATAGCCTAAAAAAGGCTAAAAAACCCCCTTTTCCTCCAAAAATAGCAAAAATCCCCTAAAAAGGGAATAAAAATATAAAATAATGAGGAAAAGGAGGAAAAAACCCTATACAGCTGCCTAAAACCATGTGTTTCCTAAAACCATGGGTCAGCACTCCACCACCAAAAAACTATAAATAGGTGATGGAGATCCCTTATTTCATATCCACAATCACAAGCACCCTTACTCTGCCAAAATCTCTCTCGAAACCCTAGTTCACCTTTGAACTATTTTCACCTTGAGAGCCACCTTTGGCCCATCCCCCAACATTGGAGAAGGAGAAGGAGCATTCAGAAGCTTGGAGCATCCTCTTGGACACTGCAAAGGGCTTCACCAACCTTGACACTCAAGGTAACATCAATACAAAGTCATTCTTTCATTTTGGTGTTTAATGCTTCATGCTTGTCTTAGAAATAATTTAATTTTTGTTTTTTGCATAATTAGTTTAATATACTGAACTGCTACTAAGGAGTCCATTCTCCTTAGTAGGTGCTCATTGGCACAAGCTAGGGGTAAAACCCTAGCTACAGTTTTGGCGACTCCCCTAGTTTTCGAATTTCTGGTTTCCGTTTTTAAATTTTTTCTTTCGGCTGTCCCTTTCGGCCGCTGCATACCGCATCTTTTTCCTCTACAGTCGCGTCCCGACCGCGCCTTTCAGGCCTTTACCCGCGATCCGACCGTGGCTCTCAGACTGCTTCCGACGCTCTGCCGGCGGATTCAAGTCTGTTACCTGCGATCCGACCGTGGCTAATCAGCCTTTTTGCCGCGATCTGACTGCGCTTGTCGGCCTTTTTCCTGCGTCGCGACTGCGGCTTTCTGCCTCTTTCGCGTGTCCCGACTGTGCCTGTTAGCCCTTTTGCCGCGACCCGACTGTGTCTTTTTCCATTTTTCCTGCGTCCCGACTGCCACTGTTGGCCCGATAGCCGCGACCCGACTGTGCCTTTTCCCCTGTTTCCCTTAAACCCGCGGTCGGCCTGTTCTGATCCGCTACAGACCCGCGGTCTGATTTCTGCTCTTTTCCTGTTTTGAGCCCAGCCCCTCTTGCTGCAATATTTTCTGCATTTGAACAGCCCTCTGTCCCACCTGCAGCCCACTTCCTTACAGCCTTTCTGCAACATAATTTCTGTTCCTTTTACAGAATCTTTTTAAAATTTCAGTATTTTTATTTCAGAAAATTTTGCAAATTAAAAGAATCAATTTCAGCATTATTGATAGATTGGAAGTTGCCCTCCCTTGTGGCACTTCTGTTTTTGGGTTCAACACCTCACGAGCACACACTCTGTCACATTAAATCAAGTGAGCCTTAAAAAGTACCTAACTAAACCAACATTCTAACCCCACTTGGGGAACACAAAAGAATCATTGTAGTTAGGTAGGATCAGGGGGATAGGCTTCCAATAACACCCCTTGGTTATTTCACTTGAGACATAGTTGTTGTCCAAATAGGGAACCAAAATCCCCTAGTACTTTTTGGCACGGTCACGACCAGTTTATCAGAGGGCCTCTCCCTTAGGAGGGTTGAAGTCGGGAGACTGGTTCCGGAGGCCTGAGTGGAATACCGCACTCCATTCAGTAACCGAAGGGCTACCTTTCGCGGTTCGCGGGATATCCCTGTATAGGGGTATTGCGGTCAACGAACTAAACGGCAGATTCACCTTTCTGGACGTGTCATGAACGGGGTATCTTAGTTGCCATTCTTCTAGGATTGACTACCCGGTGTCCCTCCCGGTAGGGGGATATCATAGCCACTTGGCTTTCCTACTCATATTGTCTGACTTGGATTTCATCACCTTGCAGAGGATATGTTTAGTTGAGTCAGAATACTTTTAGTTAGGTGTTTGCATGCTCCTTTACCTCCCTTTGGTCTAGTGAGTCCACCATTTTTCTTTTTTAGGAAACCTGCTGCTTGTTGGTATTGTGACCATCTTTGTTGTTACTCCACCTATTGTAGCACAGCTGTTGCAGTGGGTGTTTTGAGTTGGTTGTTAGCCTGAGTGCCTTGCTTTTTAGCTCTCCTTCTGCACACTCGGTGGCATTAGGATTTTTTGAGCTGTTTTTATACTCACCTCAACCCACAGAGATTTAGACACCATCTGTCACCATTGAGTCCCCGAGACACTCTCGGCGCCTCAGGGGCGAGCCCCCACAGCACGGTTCTCTTGACACCACACGTCGTAGATTCCGATCATTATCCGTTGATACCACTCATCACAGATCTAGAGCCTTGTCACTTGACTCCACTCGTCAGCGACGTAGGTCTCCGTCACCAGATAGTGACGCACCTTACTTTACCTCTGATTCTGACGAAGAGTCTGAGAACCCTATTTATACTGCCCCTACTAGCCCCATGGCTGGTACGACTTCCACTCCATTTGTCATAGGGACCATTGGTGGCACATCCACCACTACACCAGTTACTACACCTGTTTTTGGTATGCCCTCCATGGGGCAACCATCTACCGTTCCCCTCACGGTACCTATTCCCACAGCGGGAATACCTATCCCCACTACATCAGTGGCTCACACTACCCATGGTGGTGCTGGACCATCCTCCACTACCTCAGTTCCCCCACTTGGGGGCACCACCCTAAATCTTGTCCCTCCACTTGGGGGCACTGGCCCCAACTTGGTCCACAGCACTACTGTGTCACAGCCTTCTTCCAGTTTGCCGTTCATGGCTAGCCTCAACCTACCTGACCTGGCCAGATTGACCAACGATCCTATTCGACACGACCCTATGTGGCCTCATATGCCTACCAAACTACCCTCTGACATCCCTAAATTCGAGGGTAAGGCCGGTGAGGACCCACAGAACCACATCATGTCTTTCCACCTATGGTGTTCCTCTAACTCCATAGTGGACGACTCTGTTCGCCTCCGTCTCTTACAGCGCACCTTTACTGGCTCTGCAGCCAAGTGGTATATTGAGCAGCCTCATGGGACCCACGCCACCTTTTCTTCCCTGGCCTCGACCTTCCTGCAGTTCTTCCAGTTGCCAGTCCGCTATGACGCGGGCGTTGAGATCCTTCTATCTTGTAGACAAAACATGGCTACCCATATCACGGACCACATCCATGAGTGGCGTAGACGCCGTAGCTTATGCAAGATTAAACTAGATGACCGTATCTTCCTCGATTGGTTCCTCAAGTCCCTGCTTCCCGTCATTGCTAAGGATGTAGCTTCAGAAAGACCTCAGTCTGAAGAAGAGGCCATCCTTAAGGCACAGCAGTTCGACCTCATTTACGCCCAGTCGGGTTACCTTTATACCATTATACCTGACGCCCCTCGCGGCGAGTCCTCCCATCATGATGCGCCGGGGGCATCCCACGCTGCAAATGGTATCATTGGCCGTGTTTCTTCGCATCCCCAACCATTTTCTATAGCACGTCCTACCCCTGGCCCCGACCTGTCGCGGGCTACTTCACAGTCTGGAGCAACCAACTCATATGCTCCCATGACACATCACCATTCCCATGGGCCCTCATGTCCACCACAGTGCTTCGGGTATGCGACTCCTGCTTATGCTCCTCCAGTCGCCCCTCAGCCTTACTACCATCAGCAGGCTGCCTCCGCTCCTGCGCCTCCACAAGCCCCACCCGCTTATTATCCGCCCCAGGCAGCCCCTGCGGCACAACCACAACCTGCTCCGCAGTCCTATCAGCAACACCCTCAAGTTGCTGCACCTGCTCAGCCTCAACCTGCATATCATCCTCCGCAGCCTGCTCCTGCACCTGCGCAACCTCAAAATCCACCTGCTGCCCAAGGGCAAGTTTACGCCCAACATAACCCGCAGCAAAACCAGAATAACCAACGTAACCAGGGCCAACAGAACCGCGGCAAGGGCCGTAATCGGGGAAACAACCAACCTGCAGACCAAGCCGGTCAACCGGCTAATCCCCCTGACAACAACAATGCGGCCCCCGCTAATCAAAACCCTGATCGCCCCGCCCAAGCAGGCTAAAAACCCCAATTTGCGAACGAACCACCCTTGTTCTATTTGCGGGGTCTATGGACATTACACCCATGCTTGCCCACACTTGGAGCGAGCTCGGCAGCTTTGGGTTGACGAGGCCCATCGCCAAGGGCATGCGGCTCCCCAAGCACCGCCCAACCCCCCCAGCCTCAGCAACCCCCTTTGGTGCTGCAAAACCCCTTACCGACCCAAGGCGTGGTGAACACTCAGCCGTTGGCCCCTCAAGCTAACGTGCAACCCCAACAACAACAGATCACCTACGCTGCTCCTGATCAACCCATGTTCGACTCAGGTACCCACCACTTACTGATGATGTCATCCGCTGACGTCAACCTCCAGACCCGTCGGAACCAATATGGCTCCACCTCTGAAGCCACTCCCACGGATAAACCCGCTAACGCCCATCCCACCGATCAGGCGTTACGTATACCTCCGCCTCCCATAGACGGCGCTGCGAAAGCACCTCGTTTCCCACTTCGCCGAATCAACAATAACCCTAACGCGCATGCTGCGTCAAACTACAACATCGTAGACGACCTAGCCCAATCTCCCGCAGCCATGTCTGCGTTGGAATTCTTGAAGAACTGCCCTTCCCAGCGCAAGACTTTACTTTCCGCCATCGGGGGGATTGACCCAACTGATTCACATTTGATGGCGTTTGATTTAGACCAGTCTGAACCACGCCTACCTTCCAGCTTAGCCTTCCAAGTTACAGTCTCCGTTAGGAATCTTGTTATCCATCGGTGCATCATTGATGAGGGTGCTTCCACATGCGTTATGTCTACATTTGTATGGCAGAAGCTAGGATCCCCTCCTCTCCAGCAGTCCACCACTGCGTTACGTGCCTACGACGGTCGTTCGGACCCAGCCCCAAGGCCTTCTACCCAACGTTCCCGTCCAGTTAGGTGGTAAAACAGTCCTTATTGACATAGAGGTAATCAATGCCCAATTGGATTACAACCTTCTGCTTGGCCGCAGCTACATGTATGCCATGCGGGCGGTTGCCTCTTCTGTCTTTCGCACCATGATGTTCCCCCATGAAGGACGCGTGGTTAAGATTGACCAGCTCACCTACTATGATCCCAGTGCTCCGGCGGCACCGGAAAATGTTCTCCCCATGGTTGAACAACCTGTTTCTAGTGCCACCACCTCGTTTGTTTCCTCTACGGGGCCTGGAGTCTACTCAGACGCGCCGATGACCTCCACCTTTCAATCCATTCCTCCGCCGTCATCTACGCCCGAAATGTCTGACTTATGTACCTTGTCCCATGACATCCTACCACCTAACAATCAACCATCCTTGTTGCCTAAACCACCATTGGTACCTAGTCACATTGGTGTTACACCGATCCATACGATCCCCTTCCTAGTTCCTCCAGCAGGAGTAGTAAGCGCCCCGGTCATGGCTACCCTTAGCCTCCCTGGGTTAACATTGGGATTACCTGTATGGTATCTTTCGCCTCCCGTTCGCCCGCCGACACCAGATGTCGTCCTCCAGCCGGTGCAACCCATGGCTACTACCACTCAGCCACCTCCCGGTGTCTCTACCTCTTCATCCTCCACGACACCTCCTCCTCCTCCACCACCCACTGGGGGCAGAGGTCCACAACCTTACACTGCTGTCCCACCTCCCAAGACAGTCAAGAACTCTCCAGTGTTCCGTGCTCCTCCCAAATGCTCGCTGTGTGACGAGTTGGGCCATGCGACCCACCAATGCCCACAGTTACCCGCATTGCAGAAGCACATGCAAATGCTCGATGATGACCCCAACATCCCAACTGTCGAACTCAACCCTACTCCTAAGCCTAAAGATAAGTCCCTACGTACCAACCACTCCTGTGCCATATGCGGTATTTACGGGCACTATTCACATCATTGTCCCGATCTCCCGGATTACAGAGCAGCTCTTTACGAGATGAATAATCTGGACCTTGAGACGGCACCACCTACCATTGAGGAGATCTACCCCCCGGTCTCTCCCCCTTCTGAAGAGGTTAATATCATCTACATGATCTCTTCAACCAACACTTCTACTACCCCCTCGTCAACCGATTTGACGACGCAGACTTTCCGTACTGATGAGGAGATTCTTGAGGCCCTAACTGCCCCGGATTATCCTTGGGATGATATGCACCACCGTTCCTATTTCATCCCAGAAGCGTCTTCCTCTAGCACCGCTACCCCATACGCGGTCGAATCCAAAGACTTCCTCCCCACCAAGGTTGACTGGTTCAAGGACCCTATTCCTGCTCCTGATGCCTTCGAGGAGGGCAACATGGCCAACATCTCACCTGTCATCCAAGTTGATATTGCTGCTCCAGGTCGTGCCCCTGAACTCATTACTTTAGGCGCATTCTGCAGTAAACAAGAGATTGAGGACTACACACACCTTTTCCAAAAATTCCGTGATGTCTTTGCCTGGTCTTATACCGAAATGCCTGGTCTTGATCCCGCAATTATAGAGCACCACATTGACACATGGCCTGATGTAACCCCCGTTCGTCAAAAACAATGTCCTCTGCCTCCCTCAAAGTTCCCAGGATATGCCCCTGAACTCATCACTTTAGGAGCCTCCTGCAGCGAGCGGGAGATTGAGGATTATATACAACTCTTCCAAGAGTTCCGTGATGTCTTTGCTTGGCCCTCTAACGGAATGCCCGGTTTCGACACCACCATTCTCAACCATCACATAGACACACGGCCAGAGGAACTCCATGTTCTTACTGAAACCAACTCTAAAGGCCTCCCTTTACGCAACCCCCATGATGGGTTGCATCCTACGGAATCTCTATCCATAGAATAATTCGCGGCCCCATTTTGGTCCGCATTGTACAGTTTGCTCTCTTTTTTGTTTTTCACTTTTTTACCATCATCTCACATTCATCCTTTATGCATGATTACAGATGGACCATCTTCCACCTAGTTACACTGGCTTCGCTGACGGCGCAAGCCGCTGGTCTCCCAACCTGGCTTCTGCAGCATGGGTCTTGTACTCCCCTTCCAACGAGATGATTCACCTTGACGGGATATGTATAGGCGCTGCTACCAATAACCAGGCGGAGTATGATGCCGTGACCGGTCTCCTGACTGCCGCCCTCCAAATGGGCATAAGTCACCTTCATGTGTTCCTTGACTCCCAGCTACTTGTCTCCCAGCTCAACAACTGCTACCAGGTGCGTGATCCCTGCCTTTTTAGAAAATTCCTGCGCACAAAACAACTCAGTCGACAATTTGAATCCATCACATTCACACATGTCCCCAGAGCTCAAAATCGTGTCGCAGACCAAATGGCCAACAACATCCTAGACTGGCATATCAATCACACCATGTAACATCATGCATCATCATCCCATAGCATCTCATAAAAATACATATAAAAACCCAAAAAGATTGCATCGCATCCACATTTGCATCCCTGTACATACACCACATACATATCCATAGAGGCATCCACGTGCCTAAACAAACATATATCATGTCACATCACATAAAATACACAAGGGGCATCCATGTGCCTAACATCCTAACCTACTTGCATCCACGTGCAATGTAAACATATCATAACACATAAAGCGCATCCACGTGCGTACAAATACAACATCATATAAAAAGGTGCATCCACGTGCATATATATATCTCTCAAAAAATATACATGTTCAGTACTATACAGGTCCTGAGTACCCCTGTACTCAGCTATACAAAAAATGGCTATACATGCCTACAACCTCATCTACATACATGCCGTAGCTACAAAACTCGGGGGGGAGTCCCCTGCACTCCCTAATGAGAGTCGTATCCTGCATCACTGCCAGCATCGGCTGCCTCTGAGTCCTCCCCTCGCTCCTCCTCCGGCAAGTCCTCCTCGCCTCCGGCCTCCTGTGCCCGAGCCCGGTCCACCAAAATCGCCACCCCGAATCGCGATGGACCTAAACTCACGGGGTGCCCCCATGCAATCCCGTACCACATCCGGATCGACATCTCGCCAACCCTCGTCGGTCACTCCTATCAATAACCGATCTAAAAGCTCCCGTACAGACTCTAGAGTCACCTCTGGGTCCCGGCGCCGCACCTCTCCTCGTCCAGGCAGAGCTGGCACGGCCACAATACCCCGCCGGGCCACATGCCCTGGAGGTGGCCTCGGGCCCACATCTGCACAAACCAACCATATGTCAGTCACAGTATATCCATCTACTATCATATACATAAAATATGACATACATAACATGCAATAAAAACACACACGTACCGTCGGGACCCCATGCCTGTCCTGGTGCCCGTGGCGCCTCCGGATCTCCTGTGAAGTCCATATCCCGATACGGGAAGTCATCCAGCGTCAGTGGTATCTGAAGCCACTGCAGGTACAACTCCTGTGTAAAATACCTGCCCACGTCGCCACCACCACGGCGGCGCATCATCTCACCCCAACGGACCATCCTCGGCTCCCTCATCCCTCCTGCCCTAATCGGCACCCGTGGCCGCAGTGTGGGTACCCTCTCCATAAAGAAGGCACATAGGAAGGACCCAAAGCAAAAGCCCTTGCCATCTTCCTTCGCTGCCGTCAGCTGTCGCTGAACGCAGGTCAGGAACATCTGGCCCCAGGCGTAGTATGTCCCATCTAAGACGCGCTCTACCATCTGCATCTGACCCCCAGACACCTTCTCCGGTGACTGGGAGCCCAATACCCGTACCACACACGCCGCCATGGCCTGCACTGCCGGCTCCTGTAGATCCCTCACCAGGAGTGCATTCCTATGCACCCTCGCATCCTGACCGCAGTACCTCTCCAACATGTCCTCCATGTCGACGTCCGCGGCAACCCGCGGCTGTGTGTCTGCCACCCTGCCCAAGCAGGGCAACCCCGTCAGGAAGTATACATCAGTGAGGGTAAGGTCTACCCTCTCCCCCTGTACCCGGAACGCCTGTATGTCCGGCTCCCAGAAGCTGATCAGACGGTTCAGCAACAATGTTGCTGTCCGTATCATAGGTATCTGTGCGAACTTCAAAAGTCCGCACAATCCCAGCACAGATCGCACATGGCGATTCTCTCGGATGAAACCCATGGTCTCATCAGGGATCTCCCGCTCTCTCCAAAGAACCTGGGGCATCCTGCCAATCACACAAAGTGAACTCATCAGTCTCATGACAACTTAAGAAAAATACTTTTCCCCCTCCAAGAAGCCCTAATAGCTCGGCCCAAAACCGCGGCTTTCGGGCTTCATGCCGCGGTTTCCAACCGCGGCTGTCAGGCAGATAGCCGCGGTTCCCAACCGCGCCTGTCATCCCAAAACCCGCGGTTGGGAGCCGCGTATTCCTCTTTGGAACTCGCGGCACTCGACCGTGGTTCCATCCAGGAATCACGCGGTCTCCAACCGCGTGGTTCGGCCCGAAACACGCGGTCTCCAACCGTGTGGTTCGGCTCGAAACCTGCGGTCTTCAACCGCGGTTTCGACCCCCTAACCCACGGTCCACCCCACGTGGACCGTACAAGTCAACCCTGGGACCCACTACCCAACCCCCCTCCCGAAAAAATATGCAGGTATGAGTTTACTGAAATACCTATATCTCGCGGATCTGCAAACAGCCAGACGGATCGTCCAGAAATGCCACCTAAGCTCTGGTCCACTCAACTCACAAGTCAAAGTCAAACACAGTACAAATGACACATGTCATGTTGGACCCACCACTATTTATAGTCGGTTGACTTTTTCTTGTTTTGGTCACTCTGGTCCCATACGGCGTCCGTTTTACAAACCGTTTCCACCACTGGAATCAGCGCGACGCGACCGTCATGATGGTCACCTCGTTGCATTATTTTGTTCTGTCATTTTTTACCCATTTTTCAGACGCCACTAGTCGCCTCGGTTTGCGTGCCACCTCGGCCGTTCTCCGTGTTTCACATGTTTTATATCATCGGATTCATTTTTCCGAGCCGGTGATGATGCTAGAGATCATTTCTCGCTCTCACCTCCAGATTTTCCGGGCATTTTTCAGCATGCCCCCGTCACCTCGGTTTGCGTGCCACATCGGCCGTCACCCATTTTTGACATCCTTTATATCGCCGGATTCATTTTTCCGAGCTCGTGATGATGCTTGAGATCATTTCTCGCTCTCACTTGGTACAATTTCAACATTGTGTCCCAACACCTTGCTGCCTCGGTTTGCGCGCCACGTCGGCCGCCATCGGATTGTTCCACATTTTTACATGAGCCATTCACTCCTGTCATACTGCAAATGTTTCGTTATTTTGCCACCATTTCATCTACCCCGCAAGGAGGTCCATCAGTGTTCCCACCTACCCTCGTTCTTGGTCATCATTACTAAACCTTGATTGAACACTTCCTCCTTGCCTGGCCATTCCTTTTGTTCGGTATAATTTTATCCCTTTTTCGGGCCGGACAAGTCCTTTACGAAAAAGGCACTTAGGGAGTTTCCGTTAAGCTCTTTTCTGACTCCTAAAAGAATGAAAAGATCGCCGAGCAATCTTGCTTCCTTTCATGCTCGTTAAAGTACCTGAAAGGGCGTCTATCTGGTATAAGTTTACCCCTTTTCCGGACCTGGTAGACTAATTACGAAAAAGGAATACTCTAGTCACACCGGCTAGAAGAGTTCTTCATTGCATCCTTTTATGCTTCTTTGGGCCTTGGAGACTAAATCTACAAAAAAGCAACCCCCTGGAGTCGTCTTACTTGCTTTCAGACTCTCTAAAATTGAAAGCAACCATGAGCATGCACTGTCCTGGGCTCGTAAAATCCACACGACAGTACCATTCCACTATCTCAGAGTCTTCTTATCGCTTTCAGACTCCTTAAAATTGAAAGCAACCACGAGCATGAACTGTCCTGGGCTCGTAAAATCCACACGACAGTATCATTTTATCCACCCACTTCTTCTAGTTCCTTAACCCTCGAAGAAGTATCCTCCCGTGCCTCATGGCACTATGATCGATCATCTCGGCAGCACCCCCAATCAGGTCGCCTTTGTTCAGAGTATTCTGCAGTCTCCTGCCATTGTACACCAGCTTGAGTCTCCCTCAGCCAGTTATCCTCCCAGATCCATTACAGCTATGATCCCTTTTCCCTCAGTCAGTTTCATATGCTGCCAGATCATTCCCATTATCATACTCTGAACAAAGGAAGTTTGAGTCCACCCGCTCTACTTGCCCAGTTGTCCCCCCACAGTTTATCAGTTCTGCCATCAGTACTATCACATTTCGGTCTTGTACCTCGCGCTCCTGTCAAGGAAACATCATTGCCTTGATAGGGGCAGGTCTCCCTCTGTCGACGACAGCTCCTCTCTTCCAGAGGATAGGCCCAGAGGTCCCTACGCCTTGGACTTATCACCATCTGTGGTAAGTGCCTACGGATCATTCTGAGAGGAGACATCATTGCCTCTCTGAGTGGTTGTTCCTCACATGCTCGACTTCAGCACCTTGATCGCATCGTTGAGGATCGCGTAGGATTATATTCCATCAGTTTTTTGTCGAAGACCCCGGATTTCCCCCGACTCTAGCACATTGGTGAGTCACGTTGGAACGCCCAGTTGTATGTTCCCGTGGATGTCCGGGCTGCGTTGGCGATTGTATTCGGAAGCCATCCAGTTCTCTGCTTCCGTGAGTACCCATTTCAGTTCCAGTCCAGTGTACCATGGAGAGTATGACCCCAGTCACTATGATCCAGCAGCTCATCAGTTCCTTTGGTACCACACTCAGTAGCACTGTTGATTGTTCCAGTGCACCAGTTCTGCAGTTCACACATGATCCGCTCAGCAGTATGTCCCAGATTTGTGTCCCCTCTGGACCCTTATGATGTACACAGTGGCTATGTATCTTACAGGTCCCCTTTTTCGGGCCTTACAGTTATGTTTATGTATCTTGATACGAGCATGGGTATGCCCGCCTCGTCCATATATTGAGATTATTCCTCAGTCAGTATTTGAGGTCATGTATATTTCAGGTCCCCATTTTTTGGACCCCATTGTTGTTATTATGTTATATCCTGATACGAGCATGGGAATGCCCGCCTCGTCCATATGATCAGATGATTCCTCATCCTTTATTGAGGTTATGTACTTTTAGTTCTTGCAGTTGTTCGGGATCGTTGTTCCGGGCTCCAGTTTGTTTCTTCTCTTCTCTCCACATCCCAGGAAAACCATTTATGACTTATGATGTCCATCGGCCATACGATGAGCTCCTGACCTCGCACATCAGGGGGCAATCTGTTAACACCCAAAAAGTGCCCACTAGCTCATTTACCACATTATACGACTCATTTGTCCATTTTCCTACCATATTTCCATTAAAAATCCCAAAAAACCCATTAAAAAGCCTCCAAAAGGCCAAAAAACCATCAAAATAGCCTAAAAAAGGCTAAAAAAACCCCCTTTTCCTCCAAAAATAGCAAAAATCCCCTAAAAAGGGAATAAAAATATAAAATAATGAGGAAAAGGAGGAAAAAACCCTATACAGCTGCCTAAAACCATGTGTTTCCTAAAACCATGGGTCAGCACTCCACCACCAAAAAACTATAAATAGGTGATGGAGATCCCTTATTTCATATCCACAATCACAAGCACCCTTACTCTGCCAAAATCTCTCTCGAAACCCTAGTTCACCTTTGAACTATTTTCACCTTGAGAGCCACCTTTGGCCCATCCCCCAACATTGGAGAAGGAGAAGGAGCATTCAGAAGCTTGGAGCATCCTCTTGGACACTGCAAAGGGCTTCACCAACCTTGACACTCAAGGTAACATCAATACAAAGTCATTCTTTCATTTTGGTGTTTAATGCTTCATGCTTGTCTTAAAAATAATTTAATTTTTGTTTTTTGCATAATTAGTTTAATATACTGAACTGCTACTAAGGAGTCCATTCTCCTTAGTAGGTGCTCATTGGCACAAGCTAGGGGTAAAACCCTAGCTACAATGGAGAAAGTGCCGACCTTCTTGTGGTTGTTCACAACGTATGCAACAACGATTGTTTGAAAGAGGGGATCAATGGGTGCAATAATTCCGCTTATGTGCATATCACTGGTTAAAGGTGCAAATACAATATTCGACAAATGGAAGATAAATCCTAATAAAAAAATATGGACCCTAGGCATGTTTCTGTGCCAATTCTCCATAAAAGATTCTTAGACAACAAGAAGCAAAAAAATATCATCGTTTCAAATCTCAGCACATAACCATGTATTAAAAATATATTATGGCTTTCAAAATAGATACGATGTAAACATATTGAGACAACCAAGCCTGAGAGAAAATAAGAATACAATTTTTTTAATGAAAAGAAGATACAAGGGAAGGAAAAATGAAGTATATTCTTTCACGATTTAATATGGGGAATAAAGCTATCCTTGTTTAAGGGGGAAATAGAAGAGAAATTTCTTCAACGCATAAACCCCATTTAAAAGAAGCAAAAAAAGAAAAAGGTTTCACAGATCTTTTTCCTGAAACACACAACAGAAGACAGGGAAATTGCATACCCAAGAAAAAAAGTTGCAGATAAGGGATAGTAGAAGGTGCACCTGGCCAACAAGGCCGACAATGCAATCGAGCAACCCACACGTCGATGCATCCTAGAATAAAACACTGCAAACGGAGATCAAGTTAAAATTAAACAAGGCCATGCAAATTGAAACCATTTTGGTTTATGCCGTTCAATGTGGTTTTCTCCTTCAATTAACAACCTTAAACCGCAACAAAAAGATACATAAACCCACTAGCACATACCTGCCAAATTTTGTAGTAAGTTATGGAAATTTGATGACAAGGGTATACGCAGCAAATCCCTTGCCCTACTCTTTTCCCTTCTTGGCAGTTGGTTGCTTGTTCTATTGGCTGGAAGAACCAAGATTCAAAGTTCATAATCACTATGGCATTGTTCCTTTGGCTGTCGGATTAGTCCCCAAAATGCACATGCAACTAAACTTGCAATGGTTCACCACTGATAATGTGAAATCCAATGTATATGAACCGATAGCATTTGTTCCAAAAGCATGAATCCAATACCACTGAAATGACAGAAGTAAAAAATTGATAGGTCTATCGGGATTAGGGTTTAAGATCTATAAAAAATTTACAACTACCAAGCATTGATATGAACCCGATACTCTTCAAGCATACAAGTAATTACAGGGTAATTCATTCATTTATTGAATGAAATCTCATTCTTTGGTGCCCTCGAAATCGAACAGGTTGTAAAGCAACAGATATCTTGGAATAACTCATTCAAAATTCGATGTAGATAATACCCTCATATTTGAATCATAGAACCAAAAGAACGACCTTGGTCTATCGGTTCAGAGCCCTTTTTAAAATGCTCAACACTCAACCTTTTGAAAAAATCCGAACATGAAATATCTGTAAATGGATATACACTTACCCGAATTTCATTCTGAATCTGTGCCTTCAAACAACTTGACAAATAGAGGTTCTTGAGAAACTTGAATCCAATTACTCTTTCATTGCTCCACTCTAAGGACTTAAACAACTTCCATGATCACCCATAAGCTTATTTGACAGTCATTCAAATGCTCAAATGCATTATGAAACATTCAAACTGCATTCAATCTTGTGTTGAGTCTTGTATATAACAAACAAAATTTTTTTTTTGCCAAAGTCTTGCAATTTCAGAGTCCCCAAATGCCAATGACAGGGGAAAACCAAATCTCCGAAAAATGCCAAAAATGTCACTGAATAGTTTCCAAATGCCAATGGAACAATCCCTAAACACCAATGGGTGGGAAAAACCAAATGTCCCTAAAATGTCATTGAATAGTTTCCAAATTAAAATGGAAGGGAAACTAAAATCCCCCAAATTTTAATGGAGGGAAAAATATGAATTTTAAAAAAAAATCATGAATATTTTTACATATGTTTATGTGATTCTTTTGTAGTTCTTAATTTTATGGGTTATATTTATACTGTAACCTATTAAATAATTTTTTCCAATATATAAATAGAGTAACTCTATTTTATGATTAAATATTGTATTTTTCAGAGATTATGGCATTTATATTAATATAGCATGAGAGAAACAAATTATATCTTAAATATTATCAAAAATTTTAATTGTTTTTGAATTGATGTTTGTGAGAATTCATCACAACATTGAATTGAACCCGTGAGCAATTTTGTTTTTATCACAAAAATATGCCGTGGCCCTACATAACATGATTAGATAATTGCTATTGTAAATAATTAAGTAATTCTAATATATTTTAACTAGGTTAGAGAACCATGGCTAAGATGATGTCCTTTTAATGGTCTCAGATGTTAGTTTTTCATACATTCATAGCATAATAATTCAAATGCGTAAATAGGATCACTAGAAGAAAGACAAAGCACAAAACAATAACACAAGAGTTTATCCTAGGAAACCCAAATGGGAAAAACCCAGGAACCTTCGTATAGAGATGATAATTCCGAGATTAGAGTACAATCATAAAAGAGAGAAGATGGAAAAAATTTCCAAAGATAGAAACCCCCAAAATAGTCTTCTCCATCTATAGTGCAAACTTCTCTCTCCAGGTGATGCGAACTTGTGTGAAGTGAGTGAGTGAATAATGAGGTGAACTTTCCCTCTATTTATACAAGTGCCAAACTGGATTTTACCCTAACTAGGATGACTTGTCTAGTTGATTGAGCCGACTTCTCTTGGGGGGAATTAATAAATTGATTCTAATATTTTCTTTTGTTTTAATTGGGGGGAAATAATCACATTAATTTCAACTCCCTCAACAGGTACAATCAAATACAATAATAATATCTTTTGAAGTTGCACAAATTCCAACACTCCCTGTCAACGAGGAAGGTATTCTTTGTTCTTCATCAAAATCACGATCATCTCGTTTTCATCTGTACATCTATACTGTCTCCATAATCTCTATACATACTGAAGGTTGTCAACATAGTCTCATTCCTTCGAGAAGTGTCTTCATGCACCAACTCCACTAGTTTTTCGGTGAGTCCAAGAGAGTCTCTCCATCCTACCTGGATGTCCGAGAGATAGGCTCTACCAACTGTTATACCATCTTCTTCCTATCCGTCTCATCTACCGATGGGATTTCTCCCATACCTAGATGAGAACCTAGACAAGCAAATGTGCACGACCATCTACTACATGTTTGTATCATCTATCGATGGCATACTCCCATGCCTGGATGAGAACCTAAACAAGTAGAGGTACCTATGAAATCACACGACCATCTACTACCTGTCCATCTCATTTTTTGATGGGATTTCTCCCATACTTGGTTGAGAACCTAGACGAGCAGATGCACCTGTGTGAACCCGACCATCTACTTCCTATCCGACTCATCTTCCAATGGGATTTCTCCCATACTTGGCTGAGCACCTGGACAATTAGGGGCACCTGGGTGAACCCTACCATCTACTACCTTTCCGAGTCATCTTCTGATGGGACCTAGCTGAGCACCTAGACAAGTAGAGGCACCTAGGTGAATGCGGGGTAAGACATCTCTATATCATCTCTCCCTCTCAAGGAGGTACACGTTACCTTCTACTCCAAGTATTTCGTGAAAGTATTTGAACTTCATCATGGAAAGAGGCTTCGTGAGAACATCTGCAATTTGGTCATCTGTCGGAATATACTGTAATTCGATCGCACCTTTATGCACCATATCATGAATGAAGTGATATCGAATCTCTATATGCTTCGACCTTTTGTGAAATACAGGATTCACTAACATCTGCACACAGCTCTAGTTATCACAATGAATCACGGTTGGCTCTGGAATCTAGCCAAACAATCCCGCAAGGATTTTATGAATCCATACTACTTCTTGAGTTGCTGTAGTAGTTTCCATATAATCGGCCTCTGCAGTACTGAGTGCTACCGATTTTTGCTTCCCGCTGCACCAAGAAATTACTGCAGAACCAAAACTTAAGTAACATTCAAAATTACTCTTGCTATGTGCAACACATCCGGTCTAATCTGATTCTGTAAACCCATGCAATATTAGGTCACATTTTGAAGCATATTTCAGGCCATATCCCACTATGGCACACAAGTATCTGAGCACATGATTTTCAACAATCCAGTGAATCTTCCTTGGCTCGCACATGAACTGGCTAAGAGAATTCATAGAAAAACATATATTTGGTCTAGTGTTCGTCAAATACATCAAGTAGGATCAATAAAATATGAATCTGAAGCAAAATCTCTCAGCTTATTCAAATGTGCATCCATCAGAGTGGCCATGGACTTGCATTCCAACATTCTGAATCTCTTCAGAATATCTATGGTGTATTTTCCTTGACCTAGGAAAATATCCTTATGCCTCTTCCATACTTCTAATATCGAGAAGTAATGCTTTAATCCAAGATCCTTCATTTCGAACTCAAAGGCGAGTTTCTTCTTACACCATACGATAAGTTTCTCATTTCCAATGAGAAACAGGTCATCAACATATAGTACCAAAATTATTGGCTCATCATCCACAACCTTGTAGCAAAGGTTGGGGTTTGCATCACTCTTGGTGAATCCCAAGATCACTAGGAATCCGTCTATCCGTCCATACCAAGCACGAGGTACTTGCTTGAGTCCATGCAGTTCCTTTTTCAATTTGCATACATGGGACTCCTTTCCGTGGACAATAAACCCTTCTTTCTTCTCAATGTATACTTCTTCCTCAATAAAACCATTAAGAAAAGTTATCTTAACATCCATCTGATGCAACTTCCATCCCATAGCTGAGGCGATAGAAATGATCAATCTGATGGAATTATATGAAGCTAGAGGAGAAAATGTTTCATCATAATCGACTCCCTCTTTCTAAGAGAACCCTCTGGAAAAAAATATAGCCTTGTATTTTTCAACAATCCCATCTGCTCCATGCTTGATTTTGTATAACCACTTGGAAGTTACGACTAGTTTCTCCTCAGGTCTCTGTACAACCTCCCACACGTCATTCTTCATGATGGATTGATATTCTTCCACCATGGCATCCTTCCAAACTTGGAATCTGGATGCTTATTCATAAGCGGCTGGTTCTGATTCAATGATGTTACTCATAAATGCTACATAACTGGAGAAGCTATGATGTCTTTTTCTTTCTCTGAAAGCACCATGTGAAGCTACATGCCCCTCTACATCCTGCAAGGTCTGTTGTGCCCATCTACGCCTTTTTCGGCCTACTGCAATATCTCTTGGAATATCAACTGGATTAATAGAGGTTCATCCTTTTCTGCTAACTCCCTCTAAATTGGAGGGGGATATGATCTCATCTCCTTTTGTTTTAGCATTTCTTCATCATTGATCTCCATGTCTGATCCTCTGCCTTTCCTGGCAGCCATCTCTTCTTCAAAGGTCACATCCATGCTTACTTCAATCCATTTGTATCTTGGGATGTATATTATGTAAGCCTTTGAAGACTCACTGTATCCCACAAAAGTTCCCTTCTTTCCTGAAGGTTCTAACTTCGTTCTCTTCTCCTTGGGAACATGTATATAGAATGGAAAGCCAAATATCAGAAGGTAGACCACTTCTGGTTTTACTTGTGTGAAAGCTTCCTTCGATGTCATCCTTCTAGTCTAAGAGTTGTATTCTTGTAAGCCTCCTGTTGAACATCAATGAGATTCATGTGTTCAGCACTTGTTCATTCAGAACAAGTCACATCATCCTTTTGTTGTAGGTCATATCACATGATCTTTTCCCTACAAGTCAAACCCCAGCTGGTGATCAATGATATTGCATAATCAATGTAATGAAATTAGTTTACATAGGAATCTTGGCTAATACTTTAGCACAACGATCATAAACATGTCTTCCAAACACATGTGGGAACTATCTAGATGTCTGCTATATCCACTAGAACATGTCATCAAGATTGTGCACTACTCTAACGATGCAGGAAGGAGATATCATCTAGACTAGCTCCATTATGTGTTAATGAAGTGTTGTGTAGCTCATATACATAATCAAGAGAGCAAGGTAAACTATATCAACTACTCAATACACTTCCAAATATATCTGCATATAATGAAGATAGATAAGACAAAACAGATCTATGTAAGTAAGAAAACCAAATACTTATCACTTTTTTGTGTGTGGGCTCCCACTGCCTTCTTGTGGGAACCATGAGAGATATTTGTTCTTGTAGTATAGATCTTCATATATCCTAGAAGAAGAACTCCGAACGATCATCATTCCTTGACTTCTTGTGAGGAGTATCTTCTTTAACATCAACATTGAGGCTCCATGCTTTCTTTTGATTGAACTTTGACAATTATTGGCATAATGACCATATGATTTGCACCTGTAGCATTATATCTAAGAAAAATCCTTCTTCTCCTTCTTCTGATATGGAGGAAGACTAGTATCCTATCTTGGTGCTTGTGTTTGTAAAAATTTCTTCCCTTCCCTTATTTTTCTTCGCATGGGATACGAATGCTTGGTTCCCCTCGGGTTGAGTGTGATGAATTCTTTGTCTTGCAGTTATTCTTGTCTCTTCCTGAGTGAAATATGCCCATAGCTTGTCAAATTTGGGTAGCTTGGATCTACCACTTATAATTTGGATGAAAGAATCCCAAGATGGTGGGATACCATTTAGAGTAGTGAGGACAAGCTCCTTATCATCAATGGGATCTCCACTAGAACTAAGCATGTCCCTTAGTTCTGTGATCCTCATGAAATATGAGGAAATGGATTCTGAGTTAGACATATTCATATTTGATAGTCGATTACTCAATGTAATGGATACATTTATACTACTATGTTCAAACAGGTTGTTTATTGTTTTGAACATCTTTCTAGCAGTCTTCTTTCTTGATTTTTGAGGAACCAAGTGGTCTCTAACTGAATCCACCAAAATCCTTCTTGCTCTGCCATCATTCATACTCTAGTGATATTTGTCCTCTTAAGATCCTGGTTCTGGAACCCTCTCATTTAGAAACTCTAAGAGATCATTTTCTTCTAGTAGAATAAGAACCCTAGACTTCCAGGAGATAAAGTTGGAAGCCCCTTCCAGCCAATCTTCAACCTTCATGCTAATCATCTTGTCTCTAGATCTGGACCAGAAACCCTAGCAGGAGCTAGGTCAAAAATGAAAGTTGGAATTTTGGAAAAATGACTCCACATGTAGATGCGCCATAGCAAGGCGAGTTGATTACAGGTAGGACTGAGCCAAAACTGTGGAGAAATTAGGTTAAAAGATGAAACCCTAATTTCTGCTGCAATTGCAGAATTAGGTCAAAATATGAAAAATATCAGAATTGAATTCAATCTTCACCAAAAGATGCGCCCTCCTTAGATAGAAATTCCCAATGCTCTTTTTCCTTCAAAAATTTGAGTGAAGACTTCAAAATATGAAACTCTAGTTCTGCACGGTTCTGACAATGTTTTGGCAATGGATTCTTCTAGTATCGCTTTGATACCATGTTAGTTTTTTCATACATTCATATCATAATATTTAAAATGCATAAATAGGATCACTAGAAGAAATACAAATCATAAAATAATAACATAAGAGTTTATCCTGGGAAACCAAAATAGGAGAAAATCCAGTAACTTCGTATAGAGACGATAATTCCTAGATCAGAGTACAATCATAAAAGAGAAAAGATGGAAAAAAATTCCAAATATAAAAACCCCAAAAATAGTCTTCTCCTTTTGCAGTGCGAACTTATCTCTCCAGGTGATGTGAACATGTGTGAAGTGAGTGAGTGAATAATGAGGTGAACTTTCCCTCTATTGATACAAGTCCCAAACTGGCTTTTACCCTAACTGGACCGACTTCTCTTCGGGGCAATTAATAAATTGATTTTAATCTTTTCTTTTGTTTTCTTTTCACTTCAATGTTTACATTGATTCTTTCAAGGGTTTACATAAATAATTACATCAAGTTCAACTCCCTTAGGAGGTACAATCAAATACAATAATTATATCTTCCGAATTTGCACAAATTCCAACATTAAAGGCCCTCAAAGACGGTTTGACTCGAAATTTGCTCCACGTCCCTTCTTTCTTAAGTTCAAAATAAATCCACCCTTCCCAATTATATTTCTTATTTTTTTTCCTTTACCCATGTACCTATATGTTTCCTTCTCTTATGCGTAATAGTTTGGAACTCTTCACCCCCAAAAGATGATGCTTGTGACTTCGAACAACATTAGAGAGGGGAGGATAAAGATGATAGGTTTTCATTAGAAAGTTTCTATTGATACAGCACCTTTCTTACCCTAATTGTTTCAATCATCGGTTACATATGCTTGGGAAATATATTGAACTATGAAAATTCTCTAGGAGTTCTTCCTTTAAGACAAATATTGAGTTAAGGTTCAAATCATTGTATTTCCCTACCCATAGTCTACTAGGTTTATGACTTCCTCAATGTCTAGGTTTAGAACTTAGCCTATTTAAAAAACATTTCAACTTCTATAGACAATATATGCAAGACACCTAAAAAGAATTTCAACCCCATACCCATCTCTCTAATTTGAATTGTGTCCTTATATCCTCAATTTCTATCCATGATGAGTTCTCCAATAAGAAGTCCCAAATCAATTATATTTATAAGTAGAGACATAATACTTATATCATATATAAAGTTTGTTTAGGAAACTAGTTGTGCATTAGCAATTTTCACCCGACTATAGGATTATAGGATGGACACAACCAACAAATTGGGTTATGAGGCCACTAGGGCGAATGAATCAAGCTACAAAATCATAAATCAATACTCAACCTAGTTTAGTTGGTATCAATCTCAATGAATTTTCTCACTAAACATAACGCTAGGGAAATCTTCCGACCATTAATCAATGATGGAATTCCCATCAACTACCTTAACCAAAATAACAAATATTTCTCATTTCTCCACTTCACAATTTCTCATGAGATTTAGTCCCATATAACACTCTTTGGTGTATGCAAAAGTAGTCCATTCTGGTGATTCCCTTAGAGGGATAACCTTCCAAATTAATGCTCTGGATTTAATACCTTCACTAATAAACAATTCACAAGGAGATGAAAGGATTCCTAAATACCCAACCTATATGCTCATTGATAGCCATCCACATCCCATCATAGATCTATGAATTACTCTTTGCATTGTTGATTTGGTCATTTTTAGGTTTTGCATATCAATCCATACAGGGAGAACACATGATGTAGAAGTTGGGTAGTGTTTACACATGAGAATAGTTAATGGGATATTGAGAAAAAAATTTCCAATGAGGAAGGAGATTGAATTACTCTCCCCTCCCCCACACCACTCTTAATTCCCCGTACCCAATTTAAGTAGGGTCCCGAGAACCATGGCTTGATTCCTAGGTTTTATGTAGGAAGGATGGTTATGATGGCCCTGTACATCATCAAAGGATGAACACTAGGATATTAGGGCATAAAAAAACCTTTTATGGATCGTGTACCATGAACA
The DNA here is from genome assembly GCA_027924585.1 of Larix kaempferi. NCBI lineage: Eukaryota > Viridiplantae > Streptophyta > Pinopsida > Pinales > Pinaceae > Larix > Larix kaempferi. The sequence goes on along the minus strand of BSBM01000303.1, from coordinate 5,004,193 downwards.
CTATCCAAAGTACTCAACATGCTCTATGAAGGTAATATTTGGTGTACATGTCTTGTATCGGATTGGTCAGTGATAAGCGAGTACAAGAGAACACTTTGATCACAACTCAAAGATCACATCATTGTCTTGAAGACTGACATCTAGATCTAGATCGATAGAGACGATCTATTTATACACTTTAGTCCATAATGATATTCCTAAAATAGGATTGATTTATTCAAGATTGATCACTCAAGAAGACCCTAAAACAATTTAAATAATCAATATGTCTTGACCTTCTTCGTGTTAGTTAGTTATAGTCAACCTATTTGTGACCACTTATTCTTCCTATTTAGCGAGTCAAAACCCATCAATGGACCAATCCCTGGTGTGTATCTCCTCAACATGGTGGGAATATCTCACATGTAGGCTAAGGATTCCCTACATAGGCCCTATGCAATTATGTGGGTTACTATGCGAAGACCATGAGCTCCATAGACAAATGTTCTATCCAAACAACATGCATTTTTGCATCAAATGATGAATTATTGACCAAGAAGTGTATATGCCGTGACAAACATGAAAATGGCCACCATATCCCTATCATAGGGAAAATATGGGCTAGGGTCTCATGGATTGCCTATGTAGAACCCAAAATCCTCATGTTTTGGACTAAAACTCTAAATCTTCACCCTGGACCATAACTTGGGTTGTGATAACCATCCTTGGTGTACTAAAACTTCAAATGTGACACCAAATATTACTCATATGCCAAATATTGTCTATGCATGGCCTAGGTTGTTGATTGATTCCCCACACATGGAATGTAAGTCTTAGAGATAGATTCCATGGACTTAGAACCTAGGGTTTTGTACCAAACTATGCGCTTATCCCCAAGAAAACCTGGAGAGGACCATCACACACGTAGTCTTCACGTAGGAAAAAGGAGTGGGTGGCAGTACAAAAATTTTTTGCAGGGAAGAGATCATAAAGAAAGGTTCCACTAGACACATCACCATATCCCAACAAAGAGAAACGTTGAGATTGACAGTGTGATACTACAAATATACCAATGTTTCCATAATTGGGAATTCCCTATTGTATCCTGGATAGGATCGACACCCTATTTACTAGAAGTAGTGACACGTAACATGATGGTTAATAAGATTGATGGTGGATATTGGAACATTTTCACTGCCTCTTCCACATATTTGGTGGGACATTTCCTTGAATTTGGAACGGTTGGCTTGATAGAATAGGATCTCCAATGAGTTCATTCACATGCATCTATATAATAGTTCTACTTCTTGTTGCATCCTCCTTCAGAATTTTTCCATGTAGTAAATATACTAACAAATTCCTTTTCTTCTTTTCTTTGGACACTCTTGCGATATTTTTCTCCATATCCTTGAGTGTTACATGCTTTTTACATGAAGGCTGCAGATTTCTAGAGTTGCTAAATCTAGAATTTCAGTGGCAAGGGCCAGTGTCTAGACCATAGTATATCAAAGATAGCAAAATGTGAATAAAATTTGAGAAGACAAAGAAAGTTGATACTTGCAAAAGGGGAACCTACAAAAAATAGTTAGACATCTCAACTTACAAAAGAATCTCACTGACAATCTTGAAAAAGATCAATGATGCATAATTCAACCAATATGTTATGAGCTCTGAAGCGTTTTAAATTCCTAAATTAAGATAATAATACACAGATGAAGTTGGTGTTTATGTTGTAATGACACAATTATCATACATTATTGTTTTATGTCTTTTGTCACAGTATAGTTTATAGACTTTAAACACCACCTATAATATCACAGTGAACAAAGATGATCAAATATTCTAAGCATGAAGAACATTTTTACACGATTGGGAATCTAATAACATGTTTAGAAATAATGCCCCTAACACTAGCATTGATAACAAGCATTCATTAAAATACTTATGGATAAAGACAAAAATGGCTTCAAAAATAGTAAGATGGCATCTCAAGACTGAAGCCAATGATAAAGTCTCATACTCAAGCAGTTACAAAATAATTTGTCATAAACTCAGTGTTTTGGTTTTTTTTTTTCTTCTTTGAGATCCAAAAGGGAAAAAATGAAGTCTCACAAAACTATCTACTAAATTTTCCTTAGATTAACAATGAAAATATCCTATTTTATGAAGAAGATTGAGATTCATGAAAGTATACCATGACTTTTTGGGCATGGTTTCAGACTAAATTTTACTCCCTCATGGAAAGGGCCTCTCCTAGGGGATTTCGATTATCTTTAGAGCACATAGTTCATTTGGTTGCAACTCTAGTGTAGGTCTTACTGCGGGAAAAGTACACCTTACAGTAATAAAGAAGATCCTTCAAGAAAATTTCTTATGATAATCGACCAATTGAGATAAATGTCTATACCATCAGAGGGCATAAAGCATGAATCACATTCTCCACAGAAAAATGGTCAAATGGATTATGTCATGTGTGACCTCTGCAAGCTATGCAATTTTCATCAATGGATTGACCTCACCTTTTTTAGGTAAATCATGGCTTGAGACAAGGATGTCCCCTATCGCCTAATCTATTATTTCTAATGGTTGAAGGCTTCAAAAAAGCCTTATCTCAAGCAAAGAGAAATGGTAAAGTACGTGTTAAAATCTCAAGTATAATTGTTGTTTTTCATCTTCTTTTCATTGATGAATCTTTGCTTTTTGGTTCAGGTTCTTTAAGGGAAGCTACCCATATGAAAGAATTTCTAGACATCTACCGCTTTGCAACAAGTATGGTAATCAAGTGTGGAAAATATTGGCTTTTTACTTTTGGCATGATAGAACGTTCCTTAGGAATAATTGTTGGATTTTTTAACATTCCTCTGAAGGACTTTGATATTGGTTTAAAGTACCTTGGTTTTATTATCAATCCCGATAATTATTGGACAGGAGAATGGAAGTGGCTAGTTGAAAAAATAGAATAAAGAATCATTCATTGGTACAATAGGTGGATCTCGTGTGGTGGTCGTCTTGTCATGAGCATACTTGAAGGGGTGTTAGTGGATGCCAATTGTATGAGCATACCACTTGGTTCTGAGTACATGGATCTAGGTAAATACATACTCATGCATATAGACATTATTTTCATTCAACATGTTCTCTGGTAGGAAAACAATATGCTTGGTGGATAGAGGTTGCTTCAATATAAGATCCTAAGTCACATTAGTATTCTTCCTTGAATCACCATGAGAATTTGGATGCCTCTTGAGAATGAAGGGATGTTTGAACCCTGCACATAAATGGAAACATAAACCTCAAAATACCTAGCACTCATCACACTTGGCACACGCATATTCTATTAAAAATTAACTCAATTAATTGCTCCACATAAACCATCAAATAAAATAGTAGTAGGATCTATGCCCATGTTAGGCATTAAATGGTTATATTTGTATTTAAGGGATGATCCATGAAATTTAACAACAATATTAGGGTTGATAAGGATGGTCTTCCACTTGTAATCTCCTTGATCGAGCTCAAAGGATTCTCAACCTATAAATAACTAACCCTAAATTCATAGAACTTGTCCTTTTTTAGGCAAGAGGAAGAGGGAAGATATGTAACATCTCCAAGGGTTCATGAACAACATAGACAACTTAGTGCTTATGCAGAAAATGTTCAAATTGACAAGTTTGAGTAGAATGGGAAAGAGAATTATAAAGGGGTTGCTTTCTTATGGTGTAAGATGCACCACTTCAAGATTTCAATAGTTGGTCACATATTTGCAATATTCATTTATACCTTATTGATATATCATTTTATTTGCAAATGGAGGATTGCACAAATTAGAGTCATAAATCTAGGTAAAGCACTTATTATGTTTGAATATATTTAAAACAAACTATTTTTTTCCATATATATAATATAATTTGAATTCTAATAATTTTACACAACATTGAATTCAATGGCCCATTGAAGCTTATCCCTAGCATAGTGGCTTCCTAAGAAATGTGGGGTGGGAGAAGATGGATACATAACTTGTAAATACAATGATGTTTTAGCCATGTTATAGATTCATACAATTACGTTTACTCAAAAAGTGGGCACTTGATTTCTTGGAACTCAATGGCCAAAGGAAGTTTACGCCTATCATATAGAGTGGATTCCTAGGAAATTGGGGAGGGGATAAGATTGTTAGAACATTTTTCCACCTATGTACATTAATCATTTATTAATGATGATTAATTAGCCCAAGTGATTAATGATTACATCCCTAAGTTGATTAGCTACTAAATGGTCAATTATCATGAACTAGATAGCAAATGTGAACAAGTGCTGAGTCAAACCAGCTATGTGGAGCGCTCCCCAGGGCAATTAATGCACTCAGCATGCCTAGAGCGCCCTCCTCAGGTCATTTAATGCACTCAGCATGCTTCTCTTCTACCTAGGGCGCATTTGCTCTCTTTGTGGACAATCTTGCCTTGTTTTGTCACATTTTTGACCAATTTTAGACTCCAAACCTCTAACCAACCAGTTTCTTCACATGTGTGAGGTCACATGGGCCTGTCCAATCATTCCCAGCATTCACAGTGCAGATTCGAACCAGTTTGGGATGGTTTGGGATATTTTGGTCAACCTAGGGGGGTTTGAGCTTTTTCTAAGCTAGATCAGTGTGAACACTCCAGATGGATTCGAATTCTTCCAGATTTGTATATATGGGTGTTCTTAACCTTTTTTAAGGTGGGACAGTTAATAATATTGACATTATTCACCATTTCATGTGTAATTGTTCTTCATTCATTTAAATTTTTTATGCCATTCTTGCAAATGTTGTGCAATCTTTCACCAGTGAGGAATCCACAGTAGCTAGATTCAGCTGTGCTTGAGATTTTACATGGTATCAGAGCTCTTGGAGCTAGAATTCGAACCAGCAAGACTGTTGTAGTGGATTGCCAGAAGTAGTGGAGAAACCACATAATTCCTGAGGCCATTGCCTTGAGCTTACTGGAGAAATCTAGTGGCTCCTCTCAGGTGTGATGCTCTCCCGAATGCACCCACTATCCATACAGGGTTCGAATCTGTTAGTGTAGATCCCTCCAGAGTGATTTGAGAGTTGTTTGCAGGTACTGAAGATCAGCATTGTCAGCAAGTGCGAATTGCAGCAGAGAAGAATGGAGCCATCTCACCCAAACGTGCTCACTCCCTTCAACTATTTCGATTGGAGGGCAGAAATGGTGATTTTGCTGAGATCTAAGGGTCTCTACAGAATCACGATGGGCACTGAGGTGGAGCCAAACTCGGCTGTGGAGAAATCCAAGTTTTTTAACAGAATGGATGAGGCATTTGGCCTCCTTTGTCTCAGCATTTCGAGAGACCTCCTGTTTCATGTAGAAAGTCTAGCAACTCCAAATGAAGTGTGGCTCAAGCTTGAGACACTGTTTGGAAAGACTGATGAGATGAGAGGCCACCAGCTCGAAAATGAGCTTGTCTCACTGAGCCCAGGGAATTTCGATTCCATCCAGGACTTCTTCACCAAGTTCAAGAACTTGGTCTTGCAGATCAGACAATGTGGCATAGAGAAGAAAGAAGAATAGTTGGTGTTGTCCATTCTCTCCAAACTGGGTTCTGAATACTCAGTTTTTGTGTCTTCCTTCAACTCCACAAGGCTCACAGTTAGAGGTTGGAAGATGCCATCCTTGGCTGACTTCATGGAGATGCTAACTCAAGAGCAAGACAAGCTGGTCTTGATGGGATCCATCAAGCAAAAATACCAAGTTCTTGCAGCTGGAGATTCGAAATATGGAAGAGGCAAGCAAAAACCAAAGGGGCCGAAACCTCAAGAGAAGAAGATGAAGGAGAAGAAGCATTCAAGTGATGAAAGCTCAAGTTCAAGTGATGAAGATTCAAAAGTCAAGAAGATGAAGAGCAAGAAAGAGAAGCCCAAATGTGGTTATTGCAGAGGTTCTCACAATGAAAAATCATGTTTCAGAAAGAAGATAGACATTCTAACCAAGCTACTTGAAGAACATAACATTGATGTTCCAGATTTTGCAAGAAGAGAAGAAGCCAAGCTCTCTTTGGAACAAGATCATTGCCTCTATGCCACATGCAAAGGTAAAAAGCTCTATAATTTGGGTGAAAGAGCCAAATATTTTTCTGATATCTCTGTTTCTGATTTACATTCTGATATATCAGATTCAGAAAATTCAGTCTCTTCCCTGAAAGAATCTCCATCCAGTTCACCGAAGCTTTCTCCCAATACTAGTAATTTTTCACTAGTTTTTGACATGCCTTCTGAAAGCTCTTTCCCACTTCAATCAGATCTTTCATATTCTGATATGGAAGATAATATGCAGGCTGATATACAGGTTATGACAGCCATCAAACCATTTCCCCAACCATTGGATTCCCAAAAGACCACACAAACCCCAAGTTCTACAGTTGGAAAATCTCACAATTTTATTGTTTCCAAAACTGTGTCACTGATCTATCTTGGTTTTATGTCTTGCATATCATTCCTTGGTTGGACAGCCATGTCATTGGCTATCATGGGACTGCTGTTCCACATGTCTGGACCTGATCTTACCACCTATGGTTCAAAACTCAAGTCTCCAGACCCTTCAAGTTTGCTCAACTGTCAGTGTGATCCAGTTACACACACTTCTCTTACTGTAAAACCATTCGATCATGGAGACATTATACCTCTAGTTTTTGCTGCTCCATATGGCTCCTATTCTGATATCTCAGAGCCACATGATCTCTATTACAGATTTGGGAAGGTGCTACATCAGTTCGGAAGGAAGATTCATGGTTTGATTTGCCATGTGGAAGCTCCTCAAAATGCAGATTTTGTTGAGATTTTTGATGTTCTTTGGGAAGGATTTTGCAGAGATATCTTTTCCATTATTGATCATGTATTCATATCAGAGTATGTATGCAGCAAGAAGCATTCTTATAATGCTCCCCCATCATCAAATGATGAGATTCAAGGAGCCTTCCAACATGTTTTTTTTCCTACAAAACATTGAAGAATTGGTGCATGATCATGACATCCACAACATCTTCACCAAGTATTTCAGCAAGAAGTTGTTCATTCAACTCATTCAAGTAAAGAACAAGACCTGTTGAAGACCTTTTGATCATCTCTGTATCATGTCCATTCTTGAGGGAGGATTTTTCCCATGTGGTTTTGCCTCTTTCCTCATTTTACATGGACAAATAAATTTTCATGATGTAAAAGGTGACTTGAGCCTAGTTGCCAAGGCCTTAATTTTTGATATTTCACTAAGTCTAGCTTAAGGGGGGGTGTTAGAACATTTTTCCACCTATGTACATTAATCATTTATTAATGATGATTAATTAGCCCAAGTGATTAATGATTACATCCCTAAGTTGATTAGCTACTAAATGGTCAATTATCATGAACTAGATAGCAAATGTGAACAAGTGCTGAGTCAAACCAGCTATGTGGAGCGCTCCCCAGGGCAATTAATGCACTCAGCATGCCTAGAGCGCCCTCCTCAGGTCATTTAATGCACTCAGCATGCTTCTCTTCTACCTAGGGCGCATTTTCTCTCTTTGTGGACAATCTTGCCTTGTTTTGTCACATTTTTGACCAATTTTAGACTCCAAACCTCTAACCAACCAGTTTCTTCACATGTGTGAGGTCACATGGGCCTGTCCAATCATTCCCAGCATTCACACTGCAGATTCGAACCAGTTTGGGATGGTTTGGGATATTTTGGTCAACCTAGGGGGGTTTGAGCTTTTTCTAAGCTAGATCAGTGTGAACACTCCAGATGGATTCGAATTCTTCCAGATTTGTATATATGGGTGTTCTTAACCTTTGTTAAGGTGGGACAGTTAATAATATTGACATTATTCACCATTTCATGTGTAATTGTTCTTCATTCATTTAAATTTTTTATGCCATTCTTGCAAATGTTGTGCAATCTTTCACCAGTGAGGAATCCACAGTAGCTAGATTCAGCTGTGCTTGAGATTTTACAAAGATGGCTACATAACTTGTATATTGAATACAAATATGTTTTATCCAATTCATGGATTCATAAAATGCACTTTACACTTTCTTTTTTCATAAAAAGAGGGAAATTTAATCGAGACACACTAAGATAGTGAAGGAGTTATCATTTATAGGCTATTGAGGGTCAAATATTAAGAAAAGAAACCATAAATATGAACTATACTACAGAAATACATAATTCCCACGGTTCTAGAAAGGAAGCTAGAGATGAAACAATGGCCAAGGTCACTAGGTTATGGTTTATATATTTTTCTTATGAGAAACCAATAGAGATTGCTTATAGATCCATTTTGGAATGGTTATAAATTCCTAGTGGTTTATTATGGAAAACCATTAGATATTTCTTATAGATATTATGAGTGGGTACTGTGACCAGTATGAGCTTGGAATCATATTAATTACAAAGACTCCATAACAGTACTCGTCTTAAACCACAATATTTTGTCAAAAAAATAGCAATGGTCACATAGTGTCATAAAAAAACCATTAGAATGATAGTTGGTGACAAGCATTTTTATATAGCCACCAAAAGTAACAAAAAAGAGTATTGGTCAGGGCTAATAAAATATTGTCACTAGAAGTGTCACCAAAGAGAGAATCAATAACGGGCCTTCAAGAACCCTTACCAAAAGTGTCACTAAAAAGGGATTTGGTGATGAAACTTAAAGGACCATCTCAAAAGGAACTTATAACGACGATGTTTTAAAGACCGTCATCATATACGACATTAGTGATGACCCTTAAAGGTCCATCATAGGCATGACGCCCACTGATGACATTTTTTCTTGTAGTGTGGGATAATATAATATACTCAGTGGACGACTTAAAAAGCATATGCATCCAACAAAAATATAATTACAATGTGGTATAATACAATATAATCACGGGATGACTTACAAAGCATATGCATCAAACAACAATATACTAAAAAAGTAAAGAGAAGCGTTGACACGGGTTCCTAATAGGAAACTTGTTCAGTGGAAATGGATCTACAAAACTAAGCTTGGATCGGATGGATCTACAACCAAGTACAAGGCTTGGTTGGTTGCAAAGGGGTACTCACAATTCCAAGGGTTGGACTACAATGAGACATTCGCTCTTGTTGCAAGGATGGATTCAGTGAGAGTTGTTTTGGCCATTGCAGCTTCGTATGCATGGGAGGTACATCACATGGATGTAAAGAGTGCCTTCCTACATGGTGACTTGGAAGAAGAGATCTACATGAGATAGCCTGAGGGGTACACTAATGATCCTTCCTTAGTATGGAGACTGAGGAGATCACTGTATGGGATCAAGCAAGCCCCAAGGGCATAGTATGCCAAGATGGATTCCTTCTTACTATCACTGAATTTTGAGAGATGCAGATCTGACTGCAATGTTTACATGCAAAAGAAGGGAGAATGTTTGTTGTTGATTTTTCTGTATGTGGATGACTTGCTCATCACTAGTGGATATGCTATTCGGTTGAAGCACATCAAGTCTTCCTTGAACAAAGAATTCACTATGAAAGATCTGGGATTGTTGAGACAATTCATTGGTTTTTAAGTGACTCAAAACACTTCAGGGATCATGGTTTCATAATCAAGGTATGCATCTGATTTACTGACAAAGTTTCATATGGCTGATTACAAAGCCACATCCTTCCCCTTCCTATCTGGAATTAGATTGGAAGAAGGTGGTTCCACACCCTTGGTTGATAGCACACTTTACAAACAGTTGATTGGTATCTTGTTATATCTGACACATTCGAGAACATATCTATCATATGATGTTGGTGTTGTGGCTGGGTACATGTAGGAGCCACATGAGATGGATTGGAAATCAACTAAGAGGATCTTGCACCATGTGCAAGGTACGAGAGAGTTTGGGATCCACTATTTCGCTGCTGCTCCACTAGATCTGGTTAGTTTTATTGACTCAGACTGGGCTAGAGACAATACTGATAGGAATTCCACTTCAGGTTATGTATTCATGATTGGATCAGGACCAATTTAATTGTCAATCAAAAAGAAAGAAACACTTGCACTATCTTCAGCAAAGGCAGAGTACAGAGGGGCTGTGAATGCATCCATCCAGGCATTTTAGTTGCATGGGATGTTGACTAAGTTTGCCATTTGCACTTCTCCTTCAATTGACATATTATGTGAAAATTAGAGTGTCATCTGGATCTCCAATGATTCAGTACAGAAGCAGAGGACCAAACATATTGAGGTTAACATGCACTACATCAGGGAGCTAGTGCACAATCAGACCATCTCAATGCATTATTGTCCTATAGAGGAGATGATTGCAGAAATATGCACTAAAGTTTTCACTCATAACAGATTTGTCTTTCTCAGATCTCTACTTGGTGTGAAGGCTGTCTGAGCTTCCTCTTGTACTATTTTGAGGGGGGGGGGGGTTACCATGAGGTTATCCCCATTTCCTTGGTTCATGGACAACTCTTTATTTTTTTCATTTATTGGATTGTATGGGTGACCTTTGGTATTAGTAAACAGCACCCATGATGCAAAAGTGTGGATAAAGGGGGGAGGTGTTAGGATATTTTAATACTCCATCCTTGTCCTATGTAGGATTATTTATTTTTCCTAGTTGTTTATGATGTCATTTCCCCCCTAGTGGTGTGCATATGTCATCCAGGATCCATATACCACCTTTTGAGCCCCGCATGCATCATTTTAGGACCACTTCAGTCAGTTCCCTATTTTATAGGAACCAACTGAGTGTTCCAGTGCAGTTCACCTGAGTTATCTAACTCTTGTGGGGGGTTGGAGCTCTGGATGCCACTAAATATAGTTTCATGCGCCCTTTTTTTATTACATGCATGAAAAAATCACTATTGCATCCTCCTTAGTCTGTTGACTGATTGTGACTCCAGTTATCTGAGTTTAAGGTCAGTTCAGTTGAGTTTGTGTCTTCTGGAGCACGCCAGTGGTGATAATCGCTATGCTAGACCAACTGAGGTTTGAATTATCTTGTGTGATTCGAATTCTCCCCATTGTATCATCATTGTTTACTATACTAATTATTGGATCATGTGACATTATTCTTCTGCTATCTGATTTTTTCTACATAATTATTTCTCTGCTCTTTTTTACCGTACTTTTAACTCTTATTCAACTTTTCTGCTAATTCTTTCTCTATGAGGTATACCTAGCTCTTAGATATGTTGTGACTTAGAATTTCACACATTCCATCCTATATGGTTTCTCAACCTCCTCAATGACCTCCTTGACATCCTCTGTGACCTCCTCAACCTCCTCGACCTTCGTTGTGACCTCCTCGGCCTCCTCAACCTCCTCTGTGACCTCCTTGACCTCCTCTGCAACCTTCGACGTGACCTATACAACCTTCTACACCTCTTATGCGAACTCTTTGACCTATGGTGATGTTTGCGAGCTCTGGTAGGAGAGTAGGAAGGTGAAAATGTGCTTTAGCATGAGCGAGTGATCACTCAAAAATGCCAATGCCTTTGATAGTGCTTTTGATGGGTAAAGATTGGTAAAGATAGTGTTTGCTGATGTGAATCAAGCTAAGAGGTTGATTAATAACATTAAAAAGTTAGTAATACTAGTTGTAAGACCCAAAGTGGATAATCCTACAAAATATAAGATTGATGAAACTAACAATTTAATAGAGGTAAAGAAGTTATGTCAGTTTTTTGGAAAGCAACAAATTAGTTATTGGAAACTTACACCAACTATCATGGAAGCTAACATCAAAACTATTGGAAGTTGATATACAAAGTATTGGAAACCAAGGTTTTAAGTATTAAAATCTGATATTCATGATAAATATATGTTTTCTTAGATTGATATCTGTAATATCCCGATTTTGACCCCATTGCATTAAAATGAAGATGATGTAAATATGCTAGTGCGAATTCCTAGTGCGGAGCTCAAGGCCAAGGCCCGACTAGTGAATGTTTAAGTATGTATTATGTTTTTATTTCATTTGGACTGTTTAGTTGGATTTTATGCCTACTTAGAGTATATGTAATTATTATGTGCATACATAATAAAATGGTCGAACAATGGCTGTGTAAGGAGCACCAAAGGGGCTATGATTCTACCAAAGGGGAAGAGGAAGGGGGCCTATGGGAAACCAAATTCTACCTTTCCAAGTGTCAACCTTAGAAATCACCCAAAATTCTGTCATGTGTTGAGAATAAGCCAATTATCTGCTTTTTGGACCATTTTTCCAATCATTGATGCATGTGTGTGGTTGGTGGGAAAAGTCACCTCATGTAGTTATTGTAGCATGGGACTGACTGGACTTTTGTGACAGTTCTTTCATGACAGAAGTCAGTCTACAACTTACAGGAGTCCTTTCCCTACTGCCATAAGTTATGTTAGTTGTCTTGTCACCATTTTCTCATATCCTTGGAGTCAACCCTCACTTGTCTCATTCTTTCATGCAGTTTTAGAGGTTGCAGAGCTCTCCCTTCCTGTACAAGAACATGGCTTGTTGTTTTGAACCCAGAAATTCAAATTTGGAGACCATGATGTAGATAGGGAAGTGGGTTTTGTTGGCTATAGGTAAGTAGAGAGGTTGGGCAAGCTAGGAACCCTTACCCATGAGTTTTGCTACTCGTAGTGCTTGAGAAGCCACAAATTGAGGCTAAGGGAGGCCCTATAGATCTATGTATGAGCATTTGGCTAAGCACAAAGAGCAGAATGGGTTGTGGGATGAGAGATAGAAGCTTGTAGGTGTTTCCTTCGCCCTGGTGTCCTCATAGGACAGCTTGGGGATGGCCTCTCAGTAGCAGAAATAGTATAAGCCGGACAAAGTGCCTATGGTTGGGTGGAAAAGCGCTCTTACACAGCCAATTTCTTGGAACTGCATTGGATAACGATAAGTATTTTATGTATTTAAATATGGAAATGTTTTATTTGATGCCTGTAATGTTTGCGCTTATATTTTCACATTAGATGTGTGTGGATAGTTTTGAATTCCACTGTGCATGTTTATTTGCATCTGTTGGGTGTGTGAGCTATCTCAAAGAAAACACATAATATTTAATTATCGACCGGGGTTGGTAATCTTAGAGTTGAGGCAAAGTATATGCTAAGGTAGAATGGAACCTAAGATTTTCGGCTTGTCATACCTTAAAAATATTTAATAAACAAAAGATTGAAAGATCTTTCAAAATGAAAAACCAAGTCAAACTTTAGAAAACAAAAAGGGTTTCAATCAAACTTAGTTAAACAAATAAAATAGAATAGTATCGATTCATACTACTCTATCTTATAATTGAATAATGGAAACTGATTGAAAACCAAACTATAAACTATACAATTTCAGATTCTATTTAAGAATTAGGAAACAATTGTAAACAGATTAAAAACCTATTTATGAAATGGATTAGTATGATAATAAATTACATAAGTAGAAAGCTATGCTGATCAAAGCAAATTAAAACTATTAAATAAGTTCAACAACATCTATTCCCATAACAGGAACTGGAGTGATTATATCATAATGGCTTTCAAATGTAATAGCAAAACAAAACGGAAGTAAATCTAATCTAACTTCAACAAAAATATGTAAACTACAAAGACACAAATTACAATTAACTTTAAACATTCTGATCTATCTACTATCCATGAGCAGAAAAATAATATAAGACTAATGAAAACTAGAAGCAAGTAGAAAACTTGATAAAGATATTTATATAGAAGCAAGTAGAAAACTTGATAAAGATATTTATATAGAAGCAAGTAGAAAACTTGATAAAGATATTAATTTAGAAACAAGTAGAAAACTTGATAAAGATATTAATTTCTGAATCCAAATCCTATTCCATGAACATCTTCATTATTTATCAAGATAAGAAACTGATCCTAATCTAAATGAAGGAAACTATCAAAACTAGAATGCTTGAAGAATGAAAATATTGACTCTATTCTAACTACGTCTTAAGAGCATGTAATAAACTGGACTAGGAATAAGACTCATAAATTCTGAAACAACAACATGTTAGCAAGATAAATACAAAAGACATCATTGAAAAGACAGTTAAAGCAAACTAAGAATAATAACAAGACTTGGATTGAAACTTTATGGAATGTAAACCAAGGGCCTAATTATGGTTGAGAAGACAAATTAAGAGCAGGAAACATTATAGTAAAGAAAACTAAGAAATTGAATTCAAACGATCATAAAACAGTGCAGCAAGAATAAAAATGTGAATGACAATCCGAATGCCAGTCCGAACGACAGGCCGAATGGAGGAAAAATGAATTAAACTAAGGAAAAGGAGAGGTTTGATGATATTGACGTCAGCTGGCGAATGCAGATGAACCTACAATGCAAAGAAATCAGTGAGAAGACTTGTTGAGAAGCTAAGATAATAGAAAGTAACATATTCTAATCATGGTTGGAGAGATAGACTATTCCTATTCTATACTAAATCAAGGTTGAGATGAGAGAATAGAATTAATCTACAGCTACAGAGGAGAAACTAATTAAACTAATTCTAACTAGTAACAAAGCTAGAAACAACAACTAACTAGTTCTATCTAATTGCAGAAGATTAAAAAACAAACTATCTAATTATGCAAGATTGAAATGAAGCTATCAAAACTATATTGTTGGTTGACCATTTGCTAATTCTGTAAACACAAACTATGTTAGCAACACAATATGAATTACAGAAGAAGAAATATCATGTACAAAAAACGAAATTAATTACATGTATAGGAAAAATAGACTAACTATTTGCAGACAAGAAAATGGAGAAAACAAAGACAAAACCTCTGGTTGATGAGGGGCCCTTCCTAGCAATTAGAGATGGAAAACGAAATTGGTTTAGCTACTCAGAATATCAACAAACTGGAACTTCCATTAACTTGCAAAAATTACAAAAGGTCTATTATCTGCCTGCAAATCCTACGAACTATCTGCTAATCTGATGATCTTCTTCAACTATATGCTAACTCTGTTTCTGTCTACAAGCTTCTATTCATACATTTTACAAATAGATGAGAGGTTTGACAGAGTCAAACTCTCTAATAACAAAGGCATTTATGAATAACCGGCTGCTTTGAATGGTGCGTGACAGCGTAGGGAGCATCCTCCAGGCTTCACGGGGCCGATTCCTTCATGAGCTGCAGCGTCAAACTTCCTTTGATGTGGGAAGAGAGGTAACATGCTGAGAGTTGAACGAATGGAGGAGAGGTCTACTGGAGCATTGTCGTATCAAGGCGTTGTGCTAGAAGGATGAACGTGTGCGACCTGGACTTCTTCCAGAACACCAACATGAATAGGCAACGTGATTCCAGGCTGAATGCACAGGAGAATCGGCGTGTTGGAGTGTTGACGTGGACATGGGATGCACTGTCGAGCTTGGAGAGAATAGGGATGAATCTTCCAGAACAACGACTCATTAACCATCATCATCGTGTCACTAACAGAACCCACATACCTATTTTTGACTTTAATAGCCCGGAGCATACCAACCGTGGATTTCGCAGGCTGAATGCAAGGCTGAACGATGAGCTGAACGCGACCAAGCTTAAGAAATATAAACACGCGGTCTGAATGAAGGGTCGTTTGAGAAACCGCAGCCTGTAAATAAAAACTAGATGCCATGCATGAATGGAATTGTTAATTTAATCATTAATAAATCGTAATATAACAAGATTTGACCAAAATTTATATGATAAACAAATACATGCATACCTGGTCTATTTGATGGGCTGAATGGATAAAAGAATAACTTAATATATAAAAAATAGTGAAATTAATGCCATTCATAATAGATTTGATGATAAATTAGCATAGATCCATCTCAAGCCCGGATCTATCAAGCACCGAGAGGGATCCAATTTCTTGATTTTTTATAAGTTATGAGCCGACATGGAAACGTAACGTGACAAACATGACAAATGTGACAAACGTTACAACATCTCCCCCATACTGGGTTGTAACGTAATGTGACAAATGTTACAACATCTCCCCCATACTGGGTTGTAATGTAACGTGACAAACGTGACAAATGTGACATGTGACATGTGACATCCGTTACAAGATCTCCCCCAACAAACCTCTTGTTAAATTTTGAGCATTAATTCAATATACTCTAGGATCTTTACTGAGAGAATAACTTGTACAGTATATCAATGCATAACAATCATATCAAGCATGTCAAGCATCACAAGAATCAAAATCATGAGAGGTAAGAGACACAGAGTTTCCATGGGGAAAACCCCAAGGTGAAAAACCCCACAACTTCCTCTGAGATAGAGAGAGAAATGGCTCAACCAAAGTACAACCAAAATACACTGAGATAGTCTCCTAGTAGCAGATGATCCTCCTCCTCACTAGTGCGCCACTTTCTGAGTGAGAGAAGTATGAGTTTCCAAGTGTGCAAATAGAGATCTCCCGATCTCTATTTATACTTAACCTGTTGTCCCAGTTACACTATGGGGCCGACTTGTCTAGCTACGTACATCCACAATATAATATATATTTCAGGGCCGACCCCACACATGGTGGTCTAATAACCCATCGACAAGTACACACACTTGCGACACCGTTCAATACACATGACGACACTTCCTTATAGAGGAATAACATATCTCTTATAAGGGTACAATAAATATATATGAAATACATAGATGAAATACATTCTGAAGTTACATATACATCAACACTCCCTCTTAACTAGGAAGGTATTTCTCGACACAAATATGTTAGACAAGTCTTCTTCTCGGGATCATCGTCATCATCATTGTCACTGCTGCTGCTATCTCAACCAATCTCTGACTCTACTCGTCATAGGAAGTTCTACAGAGCCAGTCCTTTTTCATACTGGATGTAGGCCCACCACCTGCAAGTCTTCATCATCTGTGTGAATGGTCTGATAGAGGTGGTCTCTCAAGACTAATTTTATGTGCGGATGCAATACCGGAAAGAGCATCCTAGGAACATTTATGTGCCTAAGCATGACCGGCAAGATATCCCAGGACTGATTACATGCATATCCTCCACAATACCTTTAAAGAGCATCCCAGGAACATTTATGTGTCGCAACACGAACGACAAGATCTCTAAAGAGAATCCCATGACTTATTACGAGCACACAGCTCAACCTCTTGGATCTCCAGGACTGATTACATGTGGATAGACAAAACCTTTAAAGAGCATCCCAGGAACATTTATGTGCCGCAGCACGATCGGCAAGATCTGTAAAGAGCATCCCAGGACTTATTACGAGCACACAGCTCAACCTCTCGGATCTCTAGGACTGATTATATGTCTCCGTAGTAATACCTCATCCCAGGACTGATTACGACCACACAGCTCAACCTATCGGATATCTGAGGACTGATTACATACTACATAGAAATACCGAAAAGAGTATCCCAGGAACATTTATGTGCCGTAGAACGACCGGCAAGATCTCCCAGGACTGATTACATGCTATTTGCACAACCTGCCACATATCATCTCTGACCTCCAAGTATCAACCTGATACTCATGATCCAATGGATCATCATCGCCCAAAGCATCATCCTGATGCTCATGATCACAATGATCATCATCACTGTACCATCCTGATACATATCATCTGGAGAAACACCCTGAAGCTTGTCATCATGATCATCCTGATCATACAATGCATCCACCTTATGCATACCAAGTATCTACCTGATACATATCATCATACATGATCCACCTGATCATATAGTGTATCCACCTGATACAAATACAAATACATGATACATATCAACGTACATGATCTACCTGATCATACAATGTATCCACCTGATACATATATAGATACATGGTCCAAGCATCCAACATGATGCATATACAAAATACATACAAATGATCAAACCGATCATATCCATCATCCAACATGATGCATACATACATATACATATAAATGATCCAACTGATCATATCCATCATCCAACATGATGCGTACATACATATACATATAAATGATCCAACTGAGCACACAAAGTAGAAACTATAACATCATCCTGATGCTCATCATCCAGTACTTACATCCACAGCCATGTGAAGGATCCTCCTTCCAACATGCTTGGAATGGATTCAGCAAATGTGTCCATCACTTCTTCCTCGAAGTGTCGTCGATCTGAAGAACACCAAGCCTCTCCCTGAAGTATTTGAACTTCACTCTGGCTAGTGGCTTCGTCAGTACATCTGCAATCTGCTCGTCCGTCGCAACATACAGGAGCTTCACATCTCCTCTCTGCACCATATCCCTGATACAGTGATATTTGATCTCTATGTGTTTCGACCTGTCATGAAACACTGGGTTCTCGGACAGCTTCACACAACTCTGGTTATCACAAAAGATACCAATAGCATCCAATGGGAGATCAAATAACTCAGACACTAGCTTCCGTAGCCATACTGCCTCACAACTAGCTGAAGAGGCTGCAACATACTCTGCCTCAGCTGTACTCAATGCTACATAGGACTGCTTCTTGCTAAACCAAGAGATCACACCTGATCCCATACTGAAGCAGCATCCAGATGTGCTCTTCCTATCTGCAGCACTGCCAACCCAATCTGAATCAACATAACCCTACAGGTTAAACTTTTGATTCACTTCATACTTGAGCCCATAATCCACTGTACCCTTCAGGTACCTCAGAACATGCTTTAATCAGATGAACACTCCTCGAATCTGTTAGGAACCGACTCAATGTGTTCATAGCAAAGCAAATATCTGGTCTCGTGTTCATCAGGTACATCAAGGACCCAATCATCTGACGATACATAGAGATATCAACTGGCTCAGATGAAGCATCACATAGAAGCTTTAGGTTCGATGCCATAGGTGTGGCCATGGCCTTGCAATCCATCATCCTGAATCTCTTCAGGTTATCTACTATGTACTTCCCTTGACCAAGGAAGATCCCACTTGCACTCTGCCACACCTCCATACCTAGGAAATAATGCATCATTCCCAAATCTTTCATATCGAACTCGGCAGCAAGCTTCCTCTTAGTATCTGCAATCAATCTGTCATCTCTTGTTACAAATAAGTCATCCACATATAGGAGTAGAATCACAGGATTCCCTTCCTCAACCTTGTAGTAAAGGTTGGAATCCGCTTTACTCTTGGTAAAGCCCAAACTAAATAGGAAACTGTCCATCCTACCATACCAAGTTCTAGGAGCTTACTTCAAACCATACAAGGTTTTCTTCAATCTGCACACATATGACTCCCTGTCATGTATTTCAAAACCAAGTGGCTGCTCCACATATACTTCCTCTTCAACTACACCATTCAAGAAAGTAGTCTTGACATCCATCTGGTGTATTTTCCATTTCATTGCTACAGCCAGGGAAAGTACTGTTCTGATGGAAGTATACCTGGCTACAGGTGAAAAAGTTTCTTCATAATCTATTCCCTCTTTCTGAGAGAAGCCACGAGCTGCGAATCTTGCCTTGTATTTCTCTACACTGCCATCTGCAACATGCTTGATTTTGTAGATCCATTTGGAAGTCACAACAGACTTCTCTTTAGGTCTTGGGACAACATCCCAAACATCATTCTTCATTATTGATTGGTAATCCTCAACCATGGCATCCTTCCATTCTTTCTTTTCCGCCGCTTCTTCATAACTGGAAGGTTCTTTGTTCATAATGTCACAGAGTAAAGCAACATAGCTGGTATGTGATCTGGTTCTCTTCTTTGCTCTATGTTCTTCTTCTGGAATGCCAAATCTTTCTGCATCTTGAATGAGCTCTCTAGCCCATGCAGGTTTACTCTTGTGAGAGTTATCCTCACGGGGTGGATCTACAGGTTCTTGTGGATCTTCAAACTCACGAACAACTTCTGGAATTGCTTCAGTCATGGTAGTGTCTTGAAATCTAGTTTCTTTAGGTTCTTCATAAACTTCGATAGGTGCCTTCCTTGATTTGATGAATGCTGAGTTTTCATCAAATGTTACATCCCTGCTGACATCAATCTTCTTGAACCCTAGAAAGTATATTCTATACGCCTTCGAGCTTTCACTGTAACCCACAAAGATACCCTTCTTTCCTGAAGGATCTAGTTTAGTCCTCTTTTCCTTTGGGACATGAGTGTATACTGAACAACCAAATATTCTGAGATGGCTGACTTCAGGTTTCTTACCAGAAAAGACCTCTTCTGGTGTCTTGTTGTCCAATATCTTGTGGGGTGTTCTGTTCTGTACATATACAGATGTTCTAGCTGCTTCTTCCCATAGATGCATAGCTAGATCCTGGTCATGCAACATTGCCCTTGTTGCTTCCATGATTGTTCTGTTCTTCCTTTCTGCAACTCCATTCTATTGAGGATTATAAGGAGCAGTCAACTCCCTCTTAATCCCTAAATCACTGCAAAGCTTCTTGAGGTCACCTAAGGTGAATTCTCCACCATTGTCAGATCTGAATGTTTTGATCTTCTTGTCAATTTGATTCTCCATCAAGGTTTTGAATTCCTTGAACTTGTCAAAGACCTCATCTTTGTTCTTCAAGAAGTAAACCTAATTCTTCCTGGAGAAGTCATCTATGAAAGAGACATAGTAAGCATACCCAATTAGAGAACTAGATGACATGGGACCACAAACATCTGAGTGGATGATTTCCAAGATGCCTTTTGCCTTGCTTTCACTACTTGGAAATGCCTTCTTAATGTTCTTTCCTCTTGCACATCCTTTGCAAACACCTTCATGCTTGGTCTTGATTTCAGGAAGACCTTCTACAACCTTACTTGCAATTGGTAATGTTCTGTAGTGCATATGTGCAAGTCTTCTATGCCAAAGTTCACTTGGATCCTTGGAATCATGCATCATGGCATGTTCAGGTTGTCCTTTCAATTTATACAAACCTCCCTGTTGCTCCCCAATCACCACTGCATCATCTATGGTCTTTCCCTTTGGCCACATTAGGACTTGGCCATCCACAAATGCAACCCTCATACCTTTTTCATCCAATGCAGAGATGGAGAGTAAGTTCTTCTTGAGCCTGGGTACATAAAGGACTTCTTTCATCTTCAAAGATTTTCTAGAATCTAGGTTGTAGGAGGCTTGACCACTTCCTTTGATTGGGTATTTATAATCATCCCCAAGTTTCACCTTATGGGGTGATTCATGTTCAGATAGGTTTACAAAAGATTCCTTAAACCCAGTCATGTGTTTGGAAGCCCCACTGTCAATTAACCAATCATTACAACCATGAGAGATAGTACCCGTGAGAGCAAAGATTAGAACATACTCTTCTTCACTTGATGAGTCATCATCACTATCATCACTTTCTGCCCTAGCCTTCTTCTTTGGAGGTTCATCATCTTTGGCCGCATGAGCATGGTACCTTCTTTTGTTACCCTTCTTCTTCTTCCTGGAGTTTTTGTTGTTGTGGTTGTCCCTTTTGTTCTTGGGACATTCTGAAGCAAAGTGACCCTTCTCATTACAAGTGAAACACCTTAGATCTTTCTTGTCTTTGTGATAATGATGAGAAGATTTCTTCTTGTAATGGGATGGCTCCCTCTTGAACTTGCCCTTCTTAGTGTGAGTTGTGAGAGCTTGATCTTCATTCCCCATCTTTTCTTCTCTTGCCACAAGCCTTGCTTATTCTTGAGAACATTCCTCCGACAATCTGCTGAAGGAGATTAATTTCTTTCTGGCACAGATCCCTTGGATAAAAGAGTCCCATGACCTAGGTAGGCCATTCAAAGTGGTCATAACAATTTCACCATTCTCTACCATTTCATCTACAACTTCAAGTTGTTCCTTGATCTGAGAGACCTTGGAGAAATAGGATTGAATGGTTTCTCCATTTGACATCTTGACCCCTTTCAATTGATTCCGTAGAGTCATCTTCCGATTTATGTTCTTCCCTTCAAATAACTTGGTCAGGGAGTCAAACATCTCTTTGGGTGTCTTCAGAGATGACACATGGGGAATGAGATGGTCTTTGATAGAATCAGCAATGATTCTCTTTGCCTTGACCAAGTTCTTCGTATGCAATATCTTAGCCTCTTCATCCTCTGGGATAGGGATGTCTTCTTTTATATATGAGTCCAACTCATTCTCTTCCAGAATTAACCCAATCCTATACTTCCAAGCTCGGAAGTTATCAGCCCCTTCAAGATTATCCTCAAGCTTGGTGTGGTGAGACATCTTAAAGAGTACTTCAAATGGAAATAGAAAATATTTAGGTCTTACCACTTGAATTGCTGAAAACTGGATCTAGTCCCGGATTAGGGTTTGTCGAAAAAACCCTAAAAATTCAAATGTGAATTTCAACTTTTTGAAAGGATAGAAAGATGCGCCTTGATGAGCTGATCCGCCTGGTGTATTCGGAATTTGAGATCAGCAAAGCTTTACCCTTCAGATTTGCCTTTTTGTCTTCCTATGTTCACTAGGGAGAGCCCTGAATTAGGGTTTGAGTTTCCCAGACATCTACCCAGCCAAAAATCTCGATCCAAAGCTCTAAAATTCGACTTTTGCAAGGAGCTTCCAGCTATGTCTTCATATTTCAGAAATTCCTATTTTTGTGGAAACCCTAATTTTTAGGGCCATATCTGAAAATGCTTAGAATTGAATTCGGATTGGACAGATAGATTCTCCTTGATGAGTAGAGTCAATCTACTATATTGATTTTCCAAAATCTGTGGAGAGAAACCCAATAAACAAGAAACTCAAGTTTCCATCACTGCAAAATGTCTTCTTCTCAAGTTAGCTATGATACCATGTTAAATTTTGAGCATTAATTCAATATACTCTAGGATCTTTACTGAGAGAATAACATGTACAGTATATCAATGCATAACAATCATATCAAGCATCTCAAGCATCACAAGAATCAAAAGCATGATAGACAAGAGACACAAAGTTTATGTGGGGAAAACCCTAAGGTGAAAAACCCCACAACTTCCTCAGAGATAGAGAGAGCAATGGCTCAACCAAAGTACAACCAAATACACTAAGATAGTCTCCTAGTAGCAGATGATCCTCCTCCTCACTAGTGCGCCACTTTCTGAGTGAGAGAAGTATGAGTTTCCGAGTGTGCAAGTAGAGATCTCCCGATCTCTATTTATACTTAACCTGTTTGCCCAGTTACACTATGGGGCCGACTTGTCTAGCTAGGTACATCCACAATATAATATATATTTCAGGGCCGACCCCACACCTGGTGGTCTAATAATCCATCGGCAAGTACACACACTTGCGACAATTGTCAATACACATGACGACACTTCCTTATAGAGGAATAACACATCTCTTATAAGGGTACAATAAATATATATGAAATACATAGATGAAATACATTCTGAAGTTACATATACGTCAACACCTCTCCTCGAAAAGCTTCTTGAGTGCAATACCCGAGAAGAGGTTAGCACCTCGGGAGATTTGATCACTCTCGGCACTTGATAGAGCCTAGGATTTGGATCTAGGCTGGTTTTAGTTGTGGGCGATGACACAAAATTGGAGTTTGATCAACATTTTAAGGAACAGGTTAAGTTGAAAACATAGATACATTTACAAGGATTATCATAATGTAAGTAATAATTTTTAAGGATTGAGTAAATTGTTAAACTGGAAAATAGAGACAATAATTTTGTAAGGATTAAATAAATGAAAATATGGTTCACATTGTGATCATTCTCAATCTATCTTCTTCATCTTTTCTTATCTTCACACCTGGTAGTTTTGACATCTTCTCATATCTATCATATGATAATGGAGGTTGAAATCGTAGACTTGCCAAATCTTTAACTCGAGATATTGCTGTAAATGTCATACCCTGCCTCTCTTGCTTTCCAATACTAATAGTAGCTTTCTCCAATGTCAATCCTTGTGACTTATGGATTGTTAAACCCCAAGCGAGTTTCAATGGAATTTTTTTTTATTACCTCTTTCGATAGGTGTAATAGGAACAACTTGAGGAAACGATTCATCCCATGGTCCCCCCACATAATTATCAAATTTTATTAAAACATACGTGGGTGGTTCTGGAGGCGAACTTCCAAGGTTATATACAATTTGTTGTATAACTCCAAGAGCACCATTGACGAGTCCTGCATCAGTCCAGAGGTTTGATGTGAGCATTACCCTTGCTCCTATGGATATAAGTAATTCAAGTTCCAACCCTTCTTCATCTCCTTCTATAGAATAGTTGCTTCTTACAGATGTAGCAATACTGGTTGCAATGGGAAAGTTTAGGCTTCTTATTAAACGCTTGTTATGACAGTTTACATCATCATTTGTCGCAAACAAATGTATCGCCTTGTCGAAGGACTTTTTCATTGTAGCATGTAAGGAATTATTTGTACGAGTCATCAGTAATTTCCAATCCTCTATTGTTCGAATTGCATCTCTAATATTCATTAACACATTACGAAAAGATATTTGCTCATTACTTTGTCCATTCTGTCGAAACACAGTATCGAGTGTCACAACTGTTGTGAATGTGTTCCACAATTCTTTTGCAATACCTTCCGATGCATGTACAAGCTTATCCATTACAGGTGGCAATTGACCCAAATCACCAACCAATATAATTGATCGTCCACCAAAAGGTATATTAGCATATTCTGGGAAGGCTTGGCGAAGTCTTGAATCTATTATGAGTAATAGATTTTTTCCAATAAAACTCATTTCATCGATCAAAATATATTTCACATTCCTCAACTCTTCTTGTAAGTTAATTAAATTCGGTCCTTGTAAAGGATTGATTTATTTGATCGGTATATGAAGTGCAGAATGAACTGTTCTTGCGGATATGCTGAAAGCTGCTAACCCCGTAAGAGCCAGAAGAAGTAATGGACTTTTCCCTGGATGAGAGACATTTTCAAGTGTACTTTTAATGGCTCCAATCAAATATGACTTTCCGGTTCCTGCAGTTCCTTGGATTATCATGCGTAGTGGATCAACACCCGTTCTATAATGCTCAAGGATAACATCATATGCTATTGTTTGCTTATCCCCCAAACTATCAATTGAGTAAGACTTCGCATGTTGATTAGTAGAAATCGTTTTCAATTTTCACATATCAGAGATGAAATGAATTGCACGACTGGAGGTCTCTCCATCTACAAAAGTAGTGTTCCAATCATGCATACGATCAAGATCCCTATGTCCAATCATCTCAAACTCATTATAATTTATAAATTGATTTTTATATAATCCACATATGATCTCCCACTCATGCTTCCTAGAATCTCTCTGTGGAACTGGATGTTCTTCTTCTTCATTGGATTCAACTCGAGCATCTGTAGGCACAGGTTGGCGATCAACATGCCAAGGTACATATTGCAAATTTTTCCAATTTTATACTATTTCATCAGATGTGTGGCCTATATCTCTTTGAAAGTCACGAAATGTCTTGTACAAAACCAACTCGGACCAACAGAATTCGACAAACTTCTCATATTTTCGATCAGGAATAGAGTTAAATCTAGGAAACACACGTACAATAGATGCATTACTTCGTGGTAACCATTTCCCCCCCCTTTGATGTTTGTCGTATGACCAATGTTTTGCAACATATATCAATGTAAGTTGCTCCATATTCTGCAGTCGCTTAATATATGCATCAATCAGAGAATTATCATTGTCAGCATTATATGTTTCAACTTGTACTTGTTTGAAAACCTTCATACCGACATTCAGAACCACAAAATGACGGCTACATTCTGAAAGTGGAAGTTCTAGAAGCATATGGCATGTCTCTTGTGCACCAATGTCCCTATCCACAATGGATTCACACAACAAAATTTTATATGCACGTGCTGCTGGTTTGTTTGGATTCTGGATAGAAGAGACTCGCATCAACATATTGTGGAAAGTTTCAGATCCCTTTTCTGATTTGGTATCGTATTTTGCTATGTAATTAGTGACGACGCGCTGGAAAGTACAGGCTGCCAATCTATATTATCCCTCCACATCATTAGTGTTTCACAATTGTGTGTATTCACTCTATCATCATTTCGTCTAGGTTCATACTTTTTGTCTCCTTGTTCATCAATGTAAATTTTTGACTGGTCACATAGATCCCATGGTGCATGGTACCAACATACCAATTTTCCTCCCTTCTTTCGAAGACAACTTCTCTCATTGCAAGTAATATGACACTCAACACAGTTAATAAGTTCTTCCTAATCAGTCTTTGGATCCGATTGAAATATTTTTTATGTTCCTTTTACACAAGGATGATCATCTACATTATCTCCAGTTTGAATCTTTCGTTGATGTCCCTCACGTGGATTTATTGCATGCAAGCATTTGTCGAAATACTCTTTTGCAGATAAAACTTCTCTAGGATCGTCCCAATTCAGAGTGTCCATGTTGGGAGCATTTTTTAACCAAAGAAACCCATGTACATGAGGATATCCACGATGTTGCCATTCATAGTGACTCCAAAAATCTGTAGCTTGATGAAAATGTTCGAAAACCTCCTCTCGAAACATTGTATGTCTCAAGTGCATATAATGTGCCATGATGTGAGGATTATCAATTACATTTTAACGTCTCCATTTTCTCGCTTCACGTGGATCTGTAGGACTTGTGCCTGGCATTAATAAATGCAAATCAGGCCACTGCATATTCGCTGCACTTAGTGTGAAGAATATTGTCGGGCAACCTATCTGTTGAATCAAGTCAAATAACTCTTGATGACACTTGCTCCAATATGCACGTGTGCCTCTTAATACTGTTCCAAATCTCATTAATATTTCTCCCAATCTTGAATCTGGAAGATTTTGTAAATGTTGTCATAAATATTCCATTGTTGTGGGTAGTTCGCTAATATTTTTTTTGACAAAAACTGTTGAGGAAGCTTGAGCACGATGCCTCATTATGATATTCAGTAAAAAATATCTGAAGCAAGGGTACCTTCCAAATCTATTATCATGATATCTGAGAAGATGTTTTGCATACTCATGTAGATGGACATTTCGCATTCGCGGTTGTAACCAATAAGCCTCTCCTTTACCAAACAATGCTTGAAATACCATATCAAATAATCCAACAGTGTTATACTCATTAATCGGAGATGAGCCAATGCTAGTCCTGTTAAACACATCCGTCGATTCATCATTTGCGTTATTTTCATCCGGATTAGGATTATTTTCCCATGCTTTAATAATTTCTCTCCCGTGGTGCACTTGGAATCCTTGATGCAAAAGAAGTTGTTTGTAAACTGTCTAACATGTCATCAACTCCTGGTATCCCTTCCAACATTGCAAATTCTATGTCGTCGTCAATATCAGGAAGAGTAACAGAATTAATCATATGTCAGATATCTGTTGCATTTTCGGGTAACTCTTCTACTGCGTCATAATCAACTCGAACATCTCGATAATATGGATCATTTTGACTCTTAAATAATAGTGCATCCATAAATCTTTGTTTTCTAACAATGAAATCATAACTGGATCCTTGTTGTCCTTTTTTTTGCACAACAACCATTAAGTCCAAGTTGTTAATATGTCGTGGCAATTTCTTAGCAACATCTTTAATCTCTTGCTGAAAACTAATGGTGTGTCCACGATATTTGTATTGTCCACCTATTCAATGCATCACTTGAAAAATTGGACTTGCACGTGCTATCAACATATCTTCAACCTGTGTGAGATCTGCAAGGACATGTGGTTGAGTTCCTGGATGCGTGTGGTTCTGAGCTGAGAATATGTGATTAGATCCCTCTCTCAGACATCGCATGCACATTGGACCTGTACTTGTATTACATACTTGTATTCCTGCATATGAATCCAGGCAAACACGACACATTTTCATTTCTGCTAATTTATCAATTCATTCATGACATTTGCAATGTCTAGTATACATTTCTCCAGTAATTGAAACTGCTTGAAATGGCACCCTATCATCAACACATCGATCTCCGACAGTTGGTTCTACTAGTCTATTGGTTGAATATTTCCTTTGTCGTTCTACATTTTTATTTATTTGTTGTTCTGCAAATCAAGTTTTTTGTTCTTCCAATTGCTTCAACTTTCTCTCTCAATATGCTCTTTGTCATTCAGTGTTTCGTTTTCTTTGTTCTTCTCGTTCTTTTGCTGTCAATTCGCCATTTCATACATTTTGATTTATTTGTTGTTCTCCAAACTATGTTTTTTGTTCTTCCAATTGCTTCAACTTTCTCTCTCGATACATTCTTTGTTGATCAGCGTTTTGTTTTGTTTTCTCTTCGCGTTCTTCTGCTGTCAGTTCACGTAATTTTTTTTTTGACTTTCTTTTGGTGGATCTGTGTTTTGATCTATGCTATGAATATTAAATATTGTATTAAATTAATCATTAAATTATTAGTTAGTTTAATTGAAGGGACGTAACCCTTCTTAAGAAATGCTCAAACCTTATAAAAGGCGAGCTCTTGTAAAGCGTTAAGCATCTTATCAATTCAATAATATATATCTTATTCAATATGGATCTCGCGTCCTAGTTTTTGTGCCGCATTTGGTATCAGAGCAGTCAACGCCTGCAGCCGTACAGTTATCGTATAGACGCCGCCATCTCGATCCGTCCTAGCCATCCACTTCGTTGCTCCACCACGCAGACCACCAGTCCTCCCCCGTGCTCCTTTTCCACCCCCTGCTTGCTCGTCCTTCCCTGCTTGCACCCCTCTCCTTTTCCCTTACGCCATCGTCTTCTCCATCCCAGTTCTCCCTCGTGCCCCCACGCTGCGTCCTTCTTCCCCTCTACCGTAGCAGCCCTCCTGCGCTGCCTCTCCTCGACTGCCAGCACCCGGCCTCCCTCTTCCCCGGCTTGCAACTTTTGCACCCGCCATCCTCTCTCCGCTGCTGCGTCCCACCTTCACCTCCGCCCAGCCTTCCTGTCATGCCAGCCCACCCAGCGTTGATCCACCCCACGCATCCCATCTCACGTCCACGCCCCTGGCGTCTTCCCCATCAAATGTTTCCCGTCGCCGATTGCTAGCTCCTTCCACGAATCTTTCCTCCACGACCTGCGTTCACCTTCAGTTCCCTCCATCCTCCTGCCATCAAGCCACTCCAACGCTGTTGGCTTATATTCCTTCGCATGACCTGCGCAATCCAAAATTTAGGGTTAAAACCCTAATTCCTAGTTAAAAAAAAATATAATACTATAATATTTTTATTATAGTATTCCAAAAATTATAGTAATTCCACTTTTCCAAGTCGTTTTCATTTTCCACCCCTCCTAAGCCAAAATTGCGTCCAATTATTCACCACCACACCTAAGAAGCATGACGACAGAGTTAAAAGCCCAAATGGAGAAAATAGAGAAGGATTTTCGAACCTTCAAGGAAATGATCACCAAGAGCCAGGAAGCACTTAAGAAAGAAATCAAGGAGGAAGTCATTCAGGTAATGGAGCAGAAAATAGAGGACAAGTTCAACATTATAAGCAAGAAACAAAAAATGTTAGATCAAAAAGTGACTGAGAGCCAGAAAGGTATCGAGGAGATATTACAAAAAATGAAGGATGAGGAAAAAAATCATAAACAACATGGCTCGGATATGTCGGTTACCCCATCTCCCAATTCTGAGTCACCAGAACGCAACAGGATGAAAGGTACTCAATACCAACCATTCGTAATGTACCCGCCGAGAGCAAAAATAGAAATAACGAAATATAATGGAGGAGAAGACCAATGCGTCGCTTGGTTGAATAAAGCAGAAGAGTATTTCGACATATATAACATTACAATGGACGAGGAAAAGGTCAAGTATGCTTCAATGCACCTTGAAGGATATGCCTACAACTGGTATATGTGGTGGAAGGGAGACAACTTCGCATACACTTGGAACTTATTCAAGAATGATTTCTTAAAAAGGTTTCAAGGAATCACAGAAGATGAATTCTTCTCAAAACTTACCAGATTACAACAAAAGGGAAGCGTCGAAGAATTCACGCATCAATGGGAATCCCTCGCTACCAGAGTATTTGGGCTATCCGACAAACAACGGTTGGAAACCTACTTAGGAGGACTAAAACCATACATACAAAAAGAGTTAAAAATGCATGACATAACAGATGTCGAGGCAGCAAGACGAAAAGCAAAAGCAGCCAGGCCAAATTTGATAGTTTTCAATCAAATAAAGGGAAGTCATACTCACAAAGAAACATCCAGTCGACTCCAGAGGATGATACAAACAAATACATCCCTCCACCTAGAAGGGACGATAGGAAGAGACTCGAGAATCAACGTATGAGGGAAGGAAAATGTCGACGATGTGGAGACAAATGGAACCCTAAACATAGGTGTCGCCCCGAGGACAACTCAAAGAAATTATATACTTGTGAAGCAGAGGAGAATAGTGAATTAGAAGAAGAAGAAGAAGAAGAGCCAGAAGATGAAGAGGAGGAAACCGCAAATATGGCAGCCGGGAACGACGAGAACCCCAAAATATCCCTAGCAGCCATGACAGGCATTAGTCAACCACAGACTCTCAAGTTAAAAGGGCATATAAAAAATGAGAATGTTACAGTGCTAGTAGAAACTGGAAGTACTCACAAATTTCTTGATATAAGAGTGGCACGAAAACTCAATTTGTTCGTACATCCAGTTCCAGACATGAAGGTGATGGTTGCAGATGGCAAAAAGATCGAAAAAGTTGGAAAGTGCCACAAGGTGAGACTTCAAATACAAGACTTCGAACTAGAATCAAAACTCTACACCTTGCCGTTGGGAGGAGTAGATATCGTTTTGGGAGTCCAATGGTTACAAACATTGGGAACATATTCTGCCAATCATCAAAAAAATTTCATCAAATTTAAGTGGCAAGGGAAAAATTTTAAGCTATATGGTTTTCATCCACCAAACACACAGGTAGTTTCATCTCAGCATATGGAAAAACTCATTCGAAAAGGGGCATCAGCATACGTAATACAATGTCATCAACTGGAAGGAAAGGAGGAGGAACCAAATAAGTTCAATAAGGAAATCCAAAAATTACTCCAGAAGCATGAACACATATTTCAAGACTTACCCATGCAGCTACCACCAGAACGGAGTATAGAACACATAATTGAGATTAAACCGGGGTCAAATCCTGTTAAGGTTAAACCATATAGGTATCCCCACCACCACAAAACAGAAATAGAAAGGTTGGTTCAAGATCTACTGAATTGTGGTGTCATCACCAAGAGTAGAAGCCCTTATGCAACGCCAGTCGTACTAGTACGAAAGAAGGATGGATCGTTTAGATTATGTATAGATTATAGAGGATTAAACAAAATAACAATTAAGAACAAGTTTCCAATTCCCTTCATCGATGACATGCTGGATGAACTTCATGACGCAAAATATTTTTCGAAACTCGATTTAAGGTCAGGGTACTATCAAATCAGGGTCAGATTAGAGGATATCGCAAAGACTGCTTTCCAAACTCATGAAGTACATTATGAATTAAAAGTAATGCATTTTGGGTTAACTAATGCCCCTGCCACATTCCAGGAAACTATGAATGAACTATTTCAGCCATACCTAAGGAAATTTGTGTTAGTATTCTTCGACGACATCCTTATATATAGCAAGACATGGAAAGAACATTTGACGCATCTAGAAGAGGTTCTATCTCTTCTGAAGGAAAACCAGTTCTATGCAAAAAAGTCAAAATGCACCTTTGGGAAGCAAGAAGTGGAGTATCTCGGTCATATAATCTCAAAGGAAGGAGTTAAGGTGGACCCAAAGAAGATCCAGGCAATGAAGGAGTGGCCCGAACCAAAGAATGTTTCAAAATTGTGAGGATTTTTGGGATTAACAGGTTACTATCGAAGGTTCATCAGGAACTATGCACATGTCACTGCCCCACTAACAAATCTCGTAAAAAGAAATTCTTTTCAATGGGATGATGAAGCAAGAAGATGCTTTGAAACGTTGAAACAAATTATGTCTTCAACTCCCGTTTTGGCAACACCTAATTTTGCAAAACCATTCGTAATCGAATGTGATGCTTCAGGGTTTGGGATAGGAGCTGTGCTAATGCAAGAAGGTCATCCAATCGCTTTTGAAAGCAGGAAGTTGAACAAAAGAGAATACCTACAGTCTACATACAAAAAGGAAATGCTTGCCATCATGCATGCATTAACTAAATGGCGACAATACCTTTTGGGAAGTAAATTCCTAATCCGAACCGATCATAATAGTCTACAACACTTGTTACAGCAGAAGACATTAACAACCGAGCAACAAAAGTGGATAGAGAAAATCTCTACCTTCGATATGGAGATCCTACATAAAAGAGGGAAGGACAATGTAGTAGCTGATGCTTTATCAAGGAAATATGAAGAGATACAAGTCTACGCCGTATCCATGGTGATCCCAGAATTTTTGGATGAAATTCGTAAGGAATATGCCAAGAACTCAGAGGTTTGCTCCATAATTAACAACATAAATCAGTATCCGAAGTTTGAATGGAAGAATGAACTCTTATGGTACAAAGGACGTATCTACTTAAGTTCCAATTCCAGTTTTAAGACCAAGGTGCTTAAAGAGTCACATGATTGCCCAGCCGCTGGTCATGTAGGAATTTTTAAAACCTACTATAATGCAAGGCAATCATTCTTTTGGAAGGGTATGTATGCTGACATTCACAAGTATGTTGCAGATTGTGACATTTGTCAGCGGAATAAAACTGAGAATATCTCAAGTCCGGGGTTACTCCATCCGTTACATATTCCAAATAAGAAATGGGAGGAAATTTCAATGGATTTCATTGAAGGTCTACCCATATCAGATGGAAAAGACAAAATACTAGTTTTGGTAGACAGACTAACCAAATATGCACATTTTGTTGGAGTGAAGAAAACTGATTCGGAAAAAGAAACGGCCGAAGCTTTTTGT
Source organism: Larix kaempferi (assembly GCA_027924585.1). Classification (NCBI taxonomy): domain Eukaryota; kingdom Viridiplantae; phylum Streptophyta; class Pinopsida; order Pinales; family Pinaceae; genus Larix; species Larix kaempferi. Next base: position 4,971,388 of record BSBM01000303.1, on the reverse strand, counting down.
AAAAATGTCTACAAATTACATGGTTTTCCGAAGATTATAGTAAGTGATAGGGATGCCAAGTTTAAAGGGAACTTTTGGATAGAGTTTTGCAAGCAAATTGGAACGTCTCTTAACATGAGCTCAGCTTATCATCCCCAAACAGATGGACAGACAGAAGTTGTCAATAAATGCTTAGAAACCTACCTTCGTTGTTTTGTAACTGATAAGCAAAATAAATGGTTCCAATGGCGACATCTTGCGGAATGGTGGTATAATTCTACTTATCATACATCTGCAAGAATGACACCATTTCAAGCCCTATATGGATATGAACCCCCAAAATGGAAGGATTTCATCACCAACCAAGCAAGGGTCGCATCAGTAAATGACCATTTAGAAGAAAACCAAAAGGTTGTCCAAGTACTTAAAGAGAATTTGAATACTTCCAGGAATAGAATGAGACAACAAGAAGATCGACATCGAACAGAACGAGAATTTGAAATTGGATATTGGGTATATGTAAGACTACAACCCTATAAACAATTATCACTTAAACAAGGTGGAAAAAATAAATTGGCTCCACGTTTTTATGGCCCATATCAAATCAATAAGAAGATTAGTTAGGTGGCATATGCATTGGAATTGCCAACTACAAGTCGCATCCACAATGTCTTTCATGTTTCATGTTTGAAAAAGATGATAGGTCAACACCAGAAGGCACAAACAATACTTCCATTGTTAGATGAAGAAGGAAGAATCATATTCGAGCCAGAATCTATCATTGCTACTAGAGAGAAGAGATTAAGAACGCGAGTCATTAAAGAATACCTCATAAAATGGAAAAATCTTCCCGAAGAAGATGCAACATGGGAATCATAACAATTTCGACAGTTACATCCCTCATTACCATTGCTTTGAGGACAAAGCTCTTTAAAAGGGAGTGGCAATGCTATGAATATTAAATATTGTATTAAATTAATAATTAAATTATTAGTTAGTTTAATTGAAGGGACGTAACCCTTCTTAAGAAATGCTCAAACCTTATAAAAGGCGAGCTCTTGTAAAGCGTTAAGCATCTTATCAATTCAATAATATATATCTTATTCAATATGGATCTCGCGTCCTAGTTTTTGTGCCGCAATCTATTTGTTCTTCTCCCCGTTCTGTCGTCATTTTATCATTTCGTACAATTTGATTTATTTCTTGTTCTCCAAACTATGTTTTTTGTTCTTCCAATTGCTTCAACTTTCTCTCTAGATACACTCTTTGTCGATCAGCGTTTCATTTTCTTTGTTCTTCTCGTTCTTCCGTTGTCAAAACGCCTATCTTTTTTTTCCGACTTTCTTTTGGTTGATCTGCGTTTTGTTCTGTTTGTTCTTCTCCCCGTTCTGCCGTCATTTCGTCATTTTGTACAATTTGACTTATTTGTTGTTCTACAAACTATTTTTTTTGTTCTTCCAATTGCTTCAACTTTCTCTCTCGATACGCTCTTTGTCGATCAGCGTTTCATTTTCTTTTTTCTTCTCGTTCCTCCACTGTCAAATTTCCTAACTTTTTTTTTTTCGATTCTCTTTTTGTTGATCTCCGTTTTGTTTTGGATGTTCTTCTCCTTCTGTCGTCATTTCGCGCATTTTGCTTTAGTTCTTGTTCTACAAACAGATTTTTTCGTTCTTCCAACTGCTTCAACTTTCTATCTCGATACAATCTTTGTCAATCAATGTTTTGTTTTCTTAGTTCCTCTCGTTCTTCTGCTGTCAATTCGTCTAACTTTCTTTTTCGATATTCTTTTTGTCGATCGGCGTTTTGTTTTCTTTGTTCCTCTTGTTGTTCTGCTGTCATTTCATCCAACTTCCTTTTTGGAAATTCTTTTTGTTCTTATGCTTTTCATTTCAAGTGTTCTTCTCGTTCTTTTGTTGTCAATTCGGAAGATTTTATTCCTTGATATGTTTTACTATGTTCGACGTTTTGTATTTTTGGGTCTTCGACAATTTGCCTCCCAGCATCTTCCGCTTGCAGGTCTTCCATTTATAGATTAGACTGTATATCAAAAAAGTCGAACATTAACGTATATACACTGAAATCTATGCTTTGAAGAAATCCACATCAAAATTTATGCATCCAGGTAATCTACACTGAAATCAATGCATAATAAGTTCAAATCTATGCATCCACAGAATAACATCTACATTAAAAAAATGCAAAGAAAAACCCTGTACACTGAAATCTATGCAAGTCTAAAACTCACTTTACATAAAATTCAGTATATTTACGAAATCCAATATTTAAAAAAAAAAAGGTGAACTGGGAGGATTGAACCTTGTACCTCATGCCCATTATCCCAACACCCTTACCACTAGACCACATGTTGTTGTTATTATACAATATAAAGAACTTATACACATATATGTAAAAATTAATATATATTTTAATTGAAATATAAATTTAAATTAAATCTAAATCTAAATTTAAATTAAATGTTAGTTTAAATTTAAATTTAATTATAAATATAAATTAAATGTTAATTCGGATTAAATTTAAATTCAATATAAATTTAAATTAAATCTAAATTTAAATTAAATGTTTATTTAAATTTAAAATCTATGCCTTGAAGGTGGACGGTGGAGGTGACGGGAGGGAGGATGATGGTGGAGGTGGGCGGGAGGGAGGATGACGTTGGAGGTGGACGGGAGGGAGGATAATGGTGGAGGTGGATGGGAGGGAGTGCTCCAGGGGGACAGAGGGAGGGCTGCGGTGGAGGTGTACGCGAGGGGGACGGAGGGGGACAGAGGGAGGACTGTGGTGGAGGTGGTCGGGAGAGTGGGCTGCGAGTGGAGGAGTGGAGGGATGGACGAAAGGATGCTATGGAGGGTTGCGGTGGAGGTGGAGGTGGAGGGCTGAGGTGGATGGGAGAGTGGGTTATGAGTGGAGGAGTGGAGGGATGAGGTGGACGGGAAGGCTACGATGGAGGGTTGTGGTGGTGGTGGAGGTGGAGGGCTATGGTGGAGGACTGGACGGTATGGCTGCGATGGAGGGGAGGGCTACGGTGGTGGTGGACGGGAGGGAGGGCCGCGCATGAGGAGGGGAGGAGGGAAGATGGTGGAGGGAGGCTGAAGCTGGAGTTGCGTGTGCAGGTGGGGTGGAAGAGTGGAGGAGGGGCGATCTGCAGAAGAGCTGCGTGAGACTGGAGAGATAAAGCCTCAGAGTGGAGAGCTAAATCTGAATTACCTGTTGGTAGGCAGATCCGATTTTCTGTTCGTTGGCTCCTGCGGTATATTACAAACAAATTAATATTTTCTATATTTGTTTATGTTGATTTGATTTCCATTATATAGCCATTTTTGTTCATGTTGTTCGAAAATATATGTCGTTTTAATGGCCGACAAATATATCTTAATATATATTACTTTTTATTACATTTTACTACTTTTTATTTCTTTTAACATTTTAACATTTTATTACTTTCTATTATTACTTTTTACATGTTACATCCGTTACATGTTACAAGATCTCCCTCATTACATTTTACGTTTTACATGTTACATGTTACATCTGTTACATGTTACAAGATCTCCCTCATTACTTTTTACTTTTTACATGTTACATGTTACATCCGTTACATTTTACTTTTACATGTTACATGTTACATCTGATACATGTTACAAGATCTCCCTTATACTGGGCAGTAGAGCACGTCTCGGTGCAAAAATAGTGACAAAATGGACACCAACATTCCCCCAAATCGGAGATATGCCAGGTCCCACTGAGCAAGACAGAGAGAAATTAGGAAGAAGGTTGAGCTATGGTAGCAGCTGCCTTCGACTTGGATGATGAATATATAGATTCGGCCTCGAGCTTCTTGAATTGGTCCTTTAAGTAATGATATCTCATCTTCAGGGCAGTATGGGATGCTCCTTTGGTGTTAACCAAGCATTCAATGTCTTTTACTTGTGCACGCAGTGTCTTGTTTTCTTCATGAAGCTCAGAAATTGTTTCCACATAGCTTTGATTTTGGTCTATCAACCGTGCTATCACTTGGATCTATAAAATTAATCACAACAGATCTATTGAATAAGAATATCAATCACAATGATGTAAAACAAATTGGAGTAAAAAATATGCAAGAGAGATGCATCAGTGCTCTATAATCCAAAATGGTATAATTACAATATAATACTATCACAATGAGTGAGCAATTCAAATTAGCCAAGGAGGTCATTCGAATATACTACATGGAATAGCATGGCTCCAACTAGGAGCCCTCATCGTAAATCAGTGGTGGTCATCAATGCACAAGTAACTGTCAGAAAGGTGTCAAACTGAGTCTAACTGATTCTAACTGAGTGTAATAAGTGTAACTGATGGTAAGTGATACTAATGTAGGGATGGAGGCTCAGTGGAGGGCACATGAGGAGTTAACTGCACTCATAATAGGTATTCAAGTCTCATCGAAGGTCAATCGGAGTGGTAACAACAATTATGGGTCCATGAGAGGTCAATCGGAGTGATAACTGAAGTGAACTGGACTGGTAGGTGAGAAAAGGTGCCCTTCTCAAGTGGTAGGTGACAAGTGGGCACCTCCTTGACTAGGAGGGCTAAATCTGAGTGGAAATTAGCTCCCGAGTGCTGGAAGACTAGGGACTAGGTGCTGGAGGCATCAAACTGGTGACTGGGATGCATGCAAAGTACATAACTTAATGATGAGATATCCTAACACCCCCCCTCAAGCTATACTTTGATGTAAAAAAAAAATATAGGGCCCTGGTTACTAAGACCAAAGGTCACCCCAATACAATAATCCAAAAAATGCTGAAAATAAGCTAAGTGAGGAAAGAGGGAAAACCCAGTGGGAAGAAAGCCCCCTCTCAAGCTAAACATAAAAAATGGATCTAATCAGTCTCCACCATGATGGAACTCACCCCCAATAGTGAATGCAGGTAAGAGAACTTCTTCTCAGTGAAGCTCTTGGTGAAGATGTCTGCAATTTGTTCATTAGTAGGGCAATATTGTAGAATGATGGTGCGATCATGCACCAACTCTCGGATGTAGTGCATATGAATCTCAATGTGCTTGGTCTTCTGCCACTAAACTGGATTGGTGGAGATCTTAATATCACTTTGATTTTCACAAAATAAGATAGTCAAAGTAGTGCTACCAAAATCAAACTCGGAAAGAATACCCTGCAACCAAACTGCCTGAATGCAGGCATTGACTGCACCTCGATACTCTGCCTCTGCTGAAGAAAGTGCAATGGCTTCCTTCTTTTTACTTGAACAGCAAATAGGGCCATGGACAATCATGAAAACATATCTGGAAGTGGACTTCCGATCTATGCTATCACCCGCCCAATCTAAATCAGTAAAACCAATGAAATCTAGCTTAGAATCTGCAGCATAATGTATGTCAAAATGTCTCGTACCTTGCACATACTGCGAGATCCGCTTGGCTTCCAGCCAATGAATCTCATGGGGATGTTGCATATACCTTGATACAGCACTCACGAGATATGAAATATCAGGCCTTAAGTGTTTCAAGTAGAGTAGTGAACCAATCAACTGTCGATACATAGTGCAATCTGCAAGTAGTGTGGAATTTCCTTCCTCAAGACTGATTCCTGAGAGGAATGGAAACGGAGCAGCCTTACATTCTGCCATATTAAACTTTAATATTAGGTCTTTAGAATACTTTTGTTGAGATAATGTGATCCCATCAAAATTTTGAGCTATCTCCAAGCCCAAAAATTGCTTAAGCAAGCCCAAATCGCTCATATCAAAAGCTATATTTAAAGCGGTTTTTAGCTTGTTGATTCTAAGGAGAGTGATACCAGTAATGATAAGATCATCAACATATAAAAAAAAATCAAATAATTACCTTTAACTTGCTATAGGTACACATTCGGATCATATTTTCATCTTTTGAAATTCTGAGAAAGAAGGAAGCAGTCCATCTTTGCATACCAAGCTCTTGGGGCCTATTTCAATCCATACAAAGATTTCTTCAACCTACAAACTAATGATGGATCTGATATGTATCCATTTGGTTGCTTCATATATACTTCTTCATCAAGGTCTCCATGTAAAAAATCACTCTTCACATCCATATGGTGCACTTCCCAGTGCTTGGATGCGGAAATGGCCAAAACTAGGCGGATGGAATCCATCTTTGCAACCGGTGCAAAGGTCTCAGTCTAGTACACTCCTTGGACTTGGGAGAAACCTTTTTCCACCAGCCTAGATTTGTATTTTCTGATAGATCCATCAACAACAACTTTCGTGCAGTAGATCCACATACATTGGACCAATTTTCTTCCAGGTGGAAGAGAAACTAGCTCCCATGTATTGTTCTTTCGAAGAGAACTCTACTCTTCATCCATGCGGTTTGCCATCGTGGATCTCAGTGGGAATGATAGTATGATTTGGGATATGAACCAATCATCAAATAAAATTTCTCAGATAATAATGGATCGGAAAATGAAAGAGCCATACCTGCTCTTTGATAGTCTGCTCTTGTTCTCCTTGGATCAGCAAGATTTCTAATGTTTGGAGCAGCAGATTGTAGAGTGTTTTGGGCCCACTTTGGTAACTGAGGAGGATCATTATGGTCATATTCCGAAACTGATATATCATGGCCATCAAAGTCTGATAAAATATCAGAGATATCAGTGTTGATGTATATGTAACTTCGGAATGTATTTCACATATATGTATATTGTATTCCTATAGAGATGTTATTATTCCTCTATACGGAAGTGTCGTCATTTATATTGTAAGTGTCGTAACTTATACTTAATGGGTTATTAGACCACCTTGTTTGGGGTCGGCCCTATATAAGTCATGTGGGACAAAGGGTTATTAGACCACCCTATTGGGGGTTAGCCATGTGGGTCAAAGGGTTATTAGACCACCCTATTGGGGGTCGGCCCAGTCAGCATTATGTTATGTGGTTAATTTCGAGCCTACATGAGTTAGGTAAAAAGGCAAGTCAAGTCAAGTATAAATAGAGTGCGGGAGGCACTCTATTTACTCACTCACTTCTCACACATGCACTCAAGGAGGAGTGGTGCACTTATGGAGGAGGAGGATCTGCTGCTAGGTTATGGCTATCTCTCTTGGTTGGTTGTATCATTGCTCACTCACTTCTCACACATGCACTCAAGGAGGAGTGGCGCACTTATGGAGGAGGAGGATCTGCTGCTAGGTTATGGCTATCTCTCTTGGTTGGTTGTATCATTGCTCTATCTATCTCTGAGGAAGTTATTGGGGTTTTTCACCTTTATGGTTTTCCCCAAGTAAATATTTGTGTCTCTTGTGTGCTTGCATTATTGTCTCCATGATTGATATGCTGTAGATATGCTGTACATGTTGTTCTCTCAGTTAATATCCTAGATCAGATAAGGCAAGGCCATGGCTTCTATGTGATGCTTCATCTGAGCCGATTGATGTCTCTATGTATTGCCAGATGATTGGGTCCTTGATGTACCTGACGAACAGGAGACCAGACATTTGCTTTGCTGTGAACACATTGAGCCAGTTCCTGACGGATCCGAGGAGTGTTCACCTGGTTGCTGTAAAGCATATTCTGAGGTACCTGAAGGGTACAGTGGATTATGGGCTCAGGTATGAGGCGAATCAAAAGTTTAACCTGCAGGGTTATGTTGATTCAGATTGGGGCTGGCAGTGCTGCAGATAAGAAGAGCACATCTGGGTGCTGCTTCAGTATGGGATCAGGTGTGATCTATTGGTTTAGCAGGAAGCAGTCCTGCGTAGCATTGAGTACAGCTGAGGCAGAGTATGTTGCATCCTGTTCAGCTAGTTGTGAGGCAGTATGGCTACGGAAGCTACTGTCTGAGCTATTTGATCTCCCGTTGGAGGCTATTGGTATCTTCTGTGATAACCAGAGTTGTGTAAAGCTGTTCGAGAACCCAGTGTTTCATGACAGGTCGAAACACATAGAGATCAAATATCACTATATTAGGGATATGGTGCAGAGAGGAGCTGTGAAGCTCCTGTATGTTGCGATGGACGAGTAGATTGCAGATGTGCTGACGAAGCCACTAGCCAGGGTGAAGTTCGAGTACTTCAGAGAGAGACTTGGCGTTCTTCAGATCGAGGATACTTCGAGGAAGAAGTGATGGACACATTTGCTGAAGCCATTCCAAGCATGTTGGAAGGAGGATCCTTCACATGGCTATGGATGTAAGCGCTGGATGATGAGCATCAGGATGATGTTCTGGTTTCTGCTTGGATATGATCAGTTGGATCATTTTTATGTATGTATGTACGCATCATGTTGGATGCTGGATATGATCAGTTAGATCATTTTTATGTATGTATGTACGCATCATGTGGATGCTGGATATGATCAGTTGGATCATTTTATGTATGTATGTATGCATCATGTTGGATGCTTGGACCATGTATCTGTATATGTATCAGGTGGATACATTGTATGATCAGGTGGATCATGTATGGTGATATGTATCATGTATTTGTATCAGGTGGATACATTGATGATCAGGAGGATCATGTATGATGATATGTATCAGGTAGATACTTGGTATGCATCAAGTAGATGCATTGATGATCAAGTGGATCAGATATGATGACATGCAGCAGGTTGTTGCAGTAATGATCAGGATGATCATAGATGACGAGCTTCAGGATGTTTCTCCAGATGACATGCAGCAGGATGTTGCAGTGATGATCAGGATGATCATAGATGACGAGCTTCAGGATGTTGCTCCAGATGACATGCAACAGGATGTTGCAGTGATGATCAGGATGATCATAGATGACGAGCTTCAGGATGTTGCTCCAGATGACATGCAGTAGGATGTTGTAGTGATGATCAGGATGATCATAGATGACGAGCTTCAGGATGTCGCTCCAGATGACATGCAGCAGGACGTTGCAGTGATGATGATCAGGATGATCATGGATACATCAGGATGATGTATGGTGAGTATCAGGTTGATACTCTGTGGCCGTGGATCAGTTTGTGCAGATAAGCATGTAATTTGTGCCCTGGGAGATTTGCAGATGGTCTTTCGAGGTTTTGCATATGGCATGTAATTCGGTGCCCTGGGACATCTGGCAAATGCTCTTTCGAGGTTTTGCTTGGGAGGACATATAATTTGTGCCCTGGGAGATCTGCAGATAGTCTTTCGAGGTTTTTCCTATGGCATGTAATTTGTGCCCTGGGATATCTGGCAGATGCTCTTTCGAGGTTTTGTCCTATGGCATGTAATTTGTGCCCTGGGAGATTTCAGGTCGGAGTTGTGTACCCGTAACATCCCGAGATGCTCTTTCGAGGTTTTTCCATGACCACATGTAATTTGTGCCCTGGGAGATCCGATAGGTTGAGCTGTGTGCTTGTAATCAGTCCTGGGATGCTCTTTCGAGGTTTTGTGGTGACCACATGTAATTTGTGCCCTGGGAGATCCGATAGGTTGAGCCTTGTGCTCGTAATCAGTCCTGGGATTCTCTTTCGAGGTTTTGTGGTGGACCACATGTAATTTGTTCCCTGGGAGATTTCAGGTCGGAGTTGTGTACCTGTAACATCCTGAGATGCTCTTTCGAGGTTTTGTGGTGGGGTCACATGTAATAGCGCCCTGGGAGATCCTACAGGTCGGAGTTGTGTACCCGTAACATCCTGGGATGCTCTTTTGAGGCTTTGTGACGCACGTAATAAGTCCTGAGGATTCCACAGTATGGCCAGTGATGACGAAGACCTGCAGATGGCGGGCCTACATCCAGTATGAAAAAGGACTGGCTCTGTAGAACTTCCTATGATGAGTAGATTCAGAGATTGATTGAGATAGTAGCAGCACTGACGATGATGATGACTCGATGACGATTATCCAGTGACGATGATCCAGAGAAGATGACTTGTGCTAGAAGAACTGTGCTGAGAAATACCTTCCTAGTTAAGAGGGAGTGTTGATGTATACGTAACTTCGGAATGTATTTCACATATATGTATATTGTATTCCTATAGATATGTTATTATTCCTCTATACGGAAGTGTCGTCATTTATATTGTAAGTGTCGTAACTTATACTTGATGGGTTATTAGACCATCTTGTTTGGGGTCGGCCCTATATAAGTCATGTGGGACAAAGGGTTATTAGACCACCCTATTGGGGGTCGGCCATGTGGGTCAAAGGGTTATTAGACCACCCTAATGGGGGTCGGCCCAGTCAGCATTATGTTATGTGGTTAAGTTCGAGCCTACATGAGTTAGGTAAAAAGGCAAGTCAAGTCAAGTATAAATAGAGTGCGGGAGGCACTCTATTTACTCACTCACTTCTCACACATGCACTCAAGGAGGAGTGGCGCACTTATGGAGGAGGAGGATCTGCTGCTAGGTTATGGCTATCTCTCTTGGTTGGTTGTATCATTGCTCACTCACTTCTCACACATGCACTCAAGGAGGAGTGGCGCACTTATGGAGGAGGAGGATCTGCTGCTAGGTTATGGCTATCTCTCTTGGTTGGTTGTATCATTGCTCTATCTATCTCTGAGGAAGTTATTGGGGTTTTTCACCTTTATGGTTTTCCCCAAGTAAATCTTTGTGTCTCTTGTGTGCTTGCATTATTGTCTCCATGATTGATATGCTGTAGATATGCTGTACATGTTGTTCTCTCAGTTAAGATCCTAGATCAGATTGAAGTAAATTCTGAAAATTTAACAATCAGATCCAATTCTTTCTTCATATTCTCTCGAATCTTCTTCTTGTGGAGGCTACGGATCGACAGTGTTTTCCTCTGACTAGTTTCAGATCTGGCAGCGGTTCTTCAAACTTCACACTTTGCTCTATGAATATATTTTTGGATCTGATATTCATGAGTTTATATGCTTTTGATTCTCAGCCATATCCTATTAGGAATTCTAGCCCATGCAAAATAGCCAAAAACCCTCAAATTGGACACATCCGGTTTGCAACCAGTGAATGATTCGAAAGGAGTTTTACCTTTCACGGATGAATGTGGAACTCAGTTCCAAATCTATGCAGCAACATTCATGGCTTCAGCCCAAATATTTGCAGCCAAACCTTTTGACTCAAGCATACAGGTAGCCATCTCTTTCAGTGACCGATTCTTCCTTTCCGCTACACCGTTCTGCTGGGGTGTGTAGGGAATTGTATGTTGGATATGAATTCCGCTTTCGGAACAAAGTTGCAGCAAATCAGTCTTGATATATTCTCCGCAATTATCATATCTAAGAGATTTGATCTTGCTCTCAGTGGCGGTCTCAACAGAAGCCTTGAAATCCTTGAATTTTCCAAGCACTTATGACTTGTTTTTGAGAAAAAATACCCAAGTAAAGTGGGAGAAGTCATCAATGAATGTCAAAACATACCTTGAACCATTCATGGACATATTTGGCAATGGACCACTGATATCAGAATGTATGAGGCCCAAAATTGTAGAAGCTCTGCTAGCTTTGCCGTGGTCAAACTTGTGCTCATGGCTCAGGGTGCTTCCCAACAATGCAACCGGGGCAAATTCCATCGAGCAACGGAGTTGCGAAAGACCATCAACCATGGATTTCTGTTGTAAAAGCAGAAAATACTTGTAATTAAGGTGTCCAAACCTTTCATTCCAAATCCTACTAGCCTCGTTTCCATGAGTGAGGAGAGAAGTGGGCTTTTCAAGCGGCACAAAGTGAGTAAACTCATAGTATTTTGCAGTGTGGTTTGCCTTTCCGACTACAATAAGTATTCCACTTTTAATATCATAAATTTCAACTTTGTTAGGGCTGAATGTAACTTGCTTCGGTTCACCAGTGTGTGTCATTTGATACACAGAAAGTAGATTTGAAGCCAAAGAAGGCACATAGAGAACATTCTGAAAACTTCCATGCTCTAAATGGATGGTACCTTTACCCTTTGAAGAAATTTTTGAGTCATCTCCCAAATGGATGGGGATGGAGCTGTTTGGATCGAATGAAGAGAAGGAGTCAATATTTAGAGCCATATGATTCGAGGCACCGGAATCTATCAGTAGAGTGGTGGGTTTTGAAACAGTTTCCATGAGTGCTTGACCTATTTCATGATCATCATTTCTATCCTTCTTCCATGCACCGTCGGGAAGACATATGTTGTTCTTTTCCAAAAGGAGGGCCATTTGATCTATTGTTTTCTTCATGCATGAAATTTCAGGATGAAATCCATGGTTGCAATATGAACACTTAGATTTTTCTTTACCCTATTTACCCGTTTGCTTGTTCCTTGAACCGGATGGTGCATCCGATTGCTTTCCTTTCTCTCTTTGCTTGTTTGGTTCGAATTTGGGCTTCTCTTTCTTTTGCTTTCCTTTTCCATTTGAATTCTTGGATCCTTGAAAAAAGAGGGCTGAATCTTTGGAGCTTATGGACCCCATTTGAATTAGCTTGTCATGCTCTTTGGTAACAGACTCAATGAAGGCATTCAAGGTAGGCATCTTCCAATTCGGGGTAGTTAGCCGACCAGAATTGAAAGTAAAGACAAATACCAAGAAATATTTACCAAGCTTTGAAAGAATGGAGAGGATCAATTGCTTATTCTCTTTAAAAACTCCATTGTTCTTCAACTGCAAATCCAAGTGCTTGAATTTTGTGAAAAACTCATTGATGGTCTCGAAATTCTCAGGACTAAGAGCAATCAATTCATTTTCCAATTGAAAATCCCTACGCTCGTCCTACTTGCCAAACAGTTTGTCAAGTTTCTCCCATACCGCTTTTGGAGAGTTCAATCCGCTGAGATGGAAGTGAAGATCCTTGGAGATGGCGAGGCAAAGAAGACCATAAGCTTCGTCAAGCTTATTGAAATGTTTTGTTTTCTCAAGCAATGTGTTTGGCTACAATTCGAGGACCATGGTGACTCTATAGAACCCTTTAGAGCGCAATATGATCTCCATGTCTCCTTTCCAATCAAAATAATTGAGAGGAGTTAGCATAGGCTTTGAAGAAGAGTATTCCATCACTGATGGTGAGTGCAATTGATAGTGAAGAACCTGCAAATCACAAGATAGCGAATGCACTTGATGGAGATGATAAACTTGCAAATCACAATCAAAACAAGAATAGTAAGGTCGAACAATCCACCCTTTTAGATTTGTATCACACTTGGGATTGGATATCAAGGAAGCTTGAATGGATCCAATGTATCAAATCAAGGAATTATGTGGAAAAATCAAGCTTCTGGAGTGGATTGGAGTGTATTTTTCTGCTTTGCATGCACATGAGCGAATGCACATGAGATTTTGCATGCCAAAACTTCAATAAGTTTGAGCAAATTCACTCAATTATTCATGTAGAACACCTGTAAGAGAGAGATCTTGTCCCTGCAATGTCTCTAATGCCATGTAAAATTAGTCACAACAGATCTATTGAACAAGAATATCAATCACAATGATGCAAAACAAATTGGAGTAAAAACTGTGCAAGAGAGATGCATCAGTGCTCTATAATCCAGAATGGTAGAATTACAATACAGTACTGTCACAATGAGTGAGCAATTCAAATTAGCCAAGGAGGTCATTCGACTATACTACATGGCATAGCTTGGCTCCAACTAGGAGTCCTCATCATCAATTAGCGGTGGTCATCAATGTACAAGTAACTGTTAGACAGGTGTCAAACTGAGTCTAACTGAGTGTAATAAGTGTAACTAATGGTAAGTGGCACTAATGTAGGGATGGAGGCTCAGTGGAGGGCACATGAGGAGTTAACTGCACTCAGAATAGATATTCAAGTCTCATTAGAGGTTAATCGTACTGGTAACAATAGTTATGGGTCAAACGGAGGTCAATCAGAGTGAAAACTGACGTGAACTGGATTGGTAGGTGAGAAAAGGCACCCTTCTCATGTGGTAGGTGAGAAGTGGGCACCTCCCTGACTATGAGGGCTAAATCTGAGTGGAAAGTAGCTCTCGAGTGCTGGAAGACTAGGGACTAGGTGTTGGAGGCATCAAACTAGTGACTTGGAAGCATGCGGGTGCATGCAATGCATGCAGAATGCATGCATGCATGCAAAGTACATAACTGAATGATGAGATATCCTAACAGGATCAACTTATCCATCTCCTGTTGAGATAGAATGAGTTGTTCTTTATAATGCTCAGGTCTCTTTGGAGAACTCGACTCTTTTGAAAATGTTTCACACTCAACATTATGATCTTCAAGAATTGTGTCTTTATTGTGTGCAGGAGGACTTTCAACGGTGGAGGCTTCACTCATTCGAGCAGATGTGTTGGCCAATGAGAGGAGAGGTGATTCACGGGTATGATCATCCAACTGGATATTTGGACATGATGGCTGAACGATAGTCTGAATGACAGACTGGTTGACAGACTGGTCACAATTTGATCTCGTGGATTTAGTAGTCTCTGAAAAGAGTGCAAGTTTCGAGGTAGGGTCACCAAGAGTAAGTTCAGGAGAAGGTGATGACTGGGCAAGGTGCTCATCACCTGAGGGATCCTCATCAAATCGTACTCATTTAGTGTTTGGTTCAGCTTGGGTATGATGAAGTTCTTGAGAAGAGGAAGATTTGACAGTAGATAAATGAGGGTTCAATATCTCAAAAAAAAAATGATCCCAGGTTTGTCCTCTATTTTCTAACTGGTGAATGATCAGAATCTTAATAAGACAATGGGGATACAAAATACCAGAGGGATTAACAGTATTCTTCCTGACTTGGCTAGATATCTTCTCCAAACTTTTTAGGAAATAAAATGGGAAGTTGAGGGTCTGACTGTTGAGAAAATGAGCTAACAACCTGAAATGGAAAGCTTTAAAGACAGTCAACTTACCCTCGCAAGTGATTATGTGGATGATAATGGTCAGAATATCTAAATACTCCGACTTGATCCATTCTCTGTGAAAACCTTTGGTACCAGCAACGTGTTGAAAATCGGTCTTCAGGGTAAATTCATGGTCCTTCCGTGGAAGGAAAAGATGCTTATGCCATCGGGCACCTTCGCTCAGGAGCTTGGTAATTCTATTGACTCTTTTGTTACGGAGAAAACAAGATGGCCAACGTTGGCTGTCTTGCCATAAATTTTTTTAGCGAATAGTACTAAAATCTCGTGGTTGTGGCCTTGGAGAAGGCAAAGAAATGGTTCCCAACCTGCTCGCAAAAACACTTCACGGCAGGCTTTAAACTTAGAAATGCGAAGGATATATTGGTAGCTACCAGGATCATAATGCATTGCCATTGTTGACAACAGACGGGGGAATGCGAATGGATACGAGAGGTGCAAGGATTTGCACAGGACGCAGCTCAGATGGAGAGCGAACAGACTGAGGCAAAATTCACGCGATCACTAGTTTAAACTAAGGTCAGTTTGATTGTTTGAATGACAGTGGACGAGGGCTTGGCATGCTTGAAAATATCACATCTGTCATTCAAAGATCTTAAGTTAAGTGCCAGCGTAGAGGTGCATGAATCCAGTGAATACGTGTGGTTTAGAGAATATTCAACCATGTCCAAAGCCGAGCTTTGGACAGGTTGAATGTAATTCACGTAATGAAAATAGATTACACGTGAGAGATCGTGATTCGATTGATATGGTGGTAGATCGTACAACAGGATAAGTAAGACCAAATGGCAGTTATGTAATGATTCAAAATGATGCATAATCCATTCGTTTAATGGAGGCGAGATGGATAAGAGAACGAAGCCATGTGTGAAATCGACATTTGATTAATCCCTGTCATAATTAGCCAATAAAACTTATCAATAATTTTCAAATTTGGCATATTCAATAAAGTTGTTATAGGCTATGGTTTCATTCAGCACTCCATTTAGAGCGTTGTTTATTTGCCTCATTCGGATCAGCATTCAACCCGTCATACAGAATTTTGTTTATACAAGATCTTATTGTTGATGCTGACCAAAGCTGATTTTGCAGAGAATTTTTTAAGCTGTTAGTGCACAAAAGATGTTGTAAACTTTGCTTTTACGTATCTTTTAGTTGCGTTCCTCTTTTTATCTTTGATTAGATCAATTTTCTTCTGCTTTTGCTTTAACCTGAAAACACCTGTCATTGTATCAGAGATAAATAAACTTTTCATAAATATTCAGAGAGTAAGAATAGTCCTACTCTCCCCCCAAACCAAAAATATGGCGTGTCCTCAAGCCATAAAAGAGAAAATGATTAAAATTAAAAAATTTCAATTGAAAGTCTTGCAGATAGTTTTTTTTAAATATTGTGATAATTTTCATAAGGAAATGAAATATTAACTAATAAATGTAGATGATTAAGATATGTGCATTCATAAAAAAGAATACAACAGTGCTTAAAAGACCATATGAACAATAATAGTGTAAGAGATGCAAAAAATGCCATAGGAAAACTAGTCATCCATGACTCATTGTAAAGATCTCTTGTCATCCAAAGAATATAGATAAGGTTCACCATAAAATTTGTGAGATCTACTATAATTATGGGTCCCATTTCTAGGATAATCATATCCTAGGTATTGTTTGAATTAGATGACAGGGTCCAAGTCCAACTTACAGCCATTATCTAATTACAATATACATAATCAGCCTAAACATGTGTTTGTATACTCAGGTTTTTATGAGTTATGTGAATAGCAATGCATTAACCAAACCAACTTTACCCGATATTGACATGCTGCCAGTAGGCCTATTCAGTACCTCGGCGGGTTTATCTTGGTACCATGCAAGCATAGCCCCGCTGCCAGCGAGCCTGTTCAGTACCCCGAGGGGTTTACTTGCATTTACCGAGCTTCCTTGTTTAATATTTTACTTAGCATGGACCCGCTTCCAGCGAGCCTGTTCAATACCCCGGTGGGTTTGCTTCGTATATATATATATATATATATATATATATATATATATTGTAAGGAAGCCAGTTGGCACTAGAGTGTGCTAAGCCTGTTAAACACATAATTCAAAATTTAGCACAAACCTTATGAGTAACTTTATTTATAATGGCCTAAATTACCAATCATGTCAAAAGATAATAACCTAAAGTTGTTCTTTGACTTCACAATCTATCTTCTTCATAAAAAGCCAGTAATGTTCCCCACAAAATAGAAAATATCACCCATTTTTAGGCTACCTTTTAAAGGTGCTTTAGAGACAAGTTTTCATTATGAGTCAAGGATGAACTAGCAGTCCATAGGTGTAAGATAGAGTTTTGTGGAGATCATAATAGTTGAAGTAGGTCTTTTAAACAACTGTTCTAATTATAAATCAGAAGTGTGCATGTCTGAATCAAATACTATAAACAAAATCATAAAAGAAAGTGGTTATAAATGATATAAAAAATGCTTTATCCTTTCACTAAAAATTTCAATTTTAGCAGTAACCGAAAGAGAGGGAGAACTATAAGTATTTATTTTTAGAGCACTTCCCTTTTCGCATAATATCACATGAGCTGATTACAAAGATAGGGTTCTTGTGATTAAGCTGCAAAACCACTTGTCGGATGATTCAAATTTTTATTAAAAACAAAGCATATGTACAAAACAAGTCATGTAAAAGTTTTGAAAGGAAAAGAGTCTTCCTATTTTATTGACAATATTTTACAAACTGATCATAATAGATTTCCTGTAAAAAGAAGAATGTAATCAGTTGTTAGAAACAACTCATTATTATTGAAAATCAAAAACATATTTACATATATACAAAAGAAGATAACCCAAAATGATTCAAGGACAAGGAGGAGGAGAAATGACTTCCTCTTCTACCAATTCCATTTCTTCCTGTTGCAAGGCATTGTAGGCAAAATCTTGTTTAGATATTGGTTGATGATAAAGTATAAGTCTGTGTCCATTTACAACAAAAGAAATTTGGGAATCATCAATTGTCTTAATTTTAACGGATCCATTATCAAAGACAGTGACAATTTCATAAGGACCCATCCAACGAGTAGTTAATTTACCTTTAAATTTTTTATATCTTGAATCAAAAAGTAGTGCCCAGTCTCCAGTTTTGAATTGTTTTTGTTTAATGTATCTAGCATGCCACTTTTTGCATTGATTTTGTATTAAGATTGTATGTTGAATAGCATCTTGCCTAATCTCGTCTAATTCATTTATCTACAGGATTCGTTGACTATATGCTTCTTCTAAGTTCATCCCTAATTGTGCAGCCATACGAAAAGTTTTGACTTGAAATTCGATGGGTAGAAGAACTTGTTTACCATAAACGATTTCATAAGGTGTGTGACCAGTGGTATTTCTCCATGTTATTCTATAATCCCACAGAGCTTCAAGAAGCCTATATACCCAGTCTTTATGGTGTAACTGGATATTTTTAGTCAGGATGGATTCTAATACTTTGTTGTTGGATTCCACCTGACCATTGGCTTGCGGGTGATATCGTGAAGATTTACAATGTCTAATACCATACTTGTCAGTAATCGATTTCATTAATTTGGACATAAACTGAGATCCTTGATTGGTTACAATTTCCCTAGGTACACCGAATCGGGTAAATATTTCTTCATAAATGAACTCCACGACAAATTTCTCTGTGGATCGGAATAAAGCTTTAGCTTCTACCCATTTGGTGACATAATATGTACAAACTAAGATGTACTTCTTCTTACGAGACATAGGGGAATTTGGTCCAACAAAATCTAGAGCCCATTTTTCAAATGGCTCAATCATAACTTGGGGTTGCAAAGGGATCTCATCGGATGGTGTAGCTCTACCCATTCTTTGGCAATTGTCACATCCTTTGACATATTTGGAAGCATCTTTAAAGATAATTTTCCAATAGTACCCAGAGTGCAATACTTTGTATGTTGTCCTTTTATCATAAAAATGCCCACCGGAGGGTCCACTATGACATGCATGAAGGATCTCTACCATCTCATCCTCTCGTACGCATCATCTAATAATAAGGTCAGGACTAGTACGAAATAGATCATTATCTACCCAAGAATAATTGGAACTTGGAACTATGATCCTACGTTTCTCAAGTGGGGAGAGATGGTTAGGTAACTTTCCAGTTGCTAAATAATTGGCTATATCTGCAAACCATGGGTTTCGAACAGACACAACGAACAAATGTTCATCTGGGAAGATATCATCCACAGGGATGGAATTTTCGTCAACTTGAATTCAAGAGAGAAAATCAGCTACTTGTTAGGAACCCGTGTCGACCCTTCTCTTTACTATGTTAGTATATTGTTGTTGGATGCATATGCTTTGTAAGTCGTCCCGTAGTATTTGTTGATCCATAGTTTATAATAGCCCATAGTATTGACCCATAGTATTGGACGCATATGCTTTGTAATTCATACCGTAGTATTATATGTCCCATGGTTTTGACTCATAGTATTGGGCACATAATTAGTATATAAGTGTGTGTTGAGGTCATTGAAGGAACCGTGAAGTTAATTGTATTGAGCTTGCTCAAAGGAGGTTGCCCCCTCGAAGTGGCTTGTGATCAATATAAAAGTGATTTTGAGTTCTGTTATTTCTGATATCTCGTGTATTTGCATTAATTAATTATTGCAGGTTCATCACATCTGGTATTAGAGCACTTTCTTGGGCTTGTTGGGTGGAATTTCTACCAAAATTTTTTCGTGCCGTTGCAAGTTAGGATCTGGGGATAACTCCTATCCACTTAACTGTGGGAAGTACTTGGGAATAAGCCCTAAAAATCATTGTGAGGAGTACCACAGGAAACCCAAAGTAGCTGGCCCATTGAGAGGACCTACTAGCGAAAAGGGCAACGACCCCTACCTGATTGACTAGTTCCCACCCATGAGGTAAACCAAGAGCTGTCGTTTGTGGAAAAGCGGTTATCAGTTTTACCTGAGCCATGGAGTGAGGGGTACCGCCCCAATACGCAAGTCGTCAAACAACATTGGTGGCCGAGTGAATTCCCTAAATCGATAGGAAGCCGCACATACCTGGGGTCCATATCTATTTTCAGCTGAACTATTGCCGATCATTTCCGCTCCAGATCCAGTCATTTCAGATCTATTCTGAAATTCATTCCAGATCCAGTTGTCATTTCATATCCAGCCATTTTCGATCTCTTCCGTGCCGTTGCAGATCCATTTGTTGCGGATCCATTCCGCACCACTGTTGTCGATCCATTTCTGGAAAAAAAAAAGGCTATATCTCCCTTGTTTCAACTCTGTTTTCCCTGAAAATTCACTGACATCCCTGCAATCCCATTCTGCATAGTTCATTCCTAAAGACCCTATCCCAAATTCCACTTCCCAAGACCAGAAATCTCACATTTGTCTATTTTTAGGGTTTTCCATAACTCTTTCAATTTTCACCCAAACGCCTTCAACTTTTGCCACCGTGTTCCTTTCCTAATTCTGTTTTTTTGTCCCTCTCTACCAAATTTTCTCATTTTTTCACCCCGCTTCTGAAATCCCCATTTTTAGCTTCCATGTCCATCAGAAAGTCTCCAAAACCTAGTCAAACCCCAATTACCCATCCGATTTTTTCCCAAATCCAAATCTTCCTTTACTAAATAAGCTTTTGTTTGTGTTTTTCTATCCATTTCCCCAAAAAAAAAACTCTTGGTTGTGGTTGTCACCCGTGCAGGAGCAAAAACCATGGAGGAAGCACTTGCAGCCATCCAAACCAAACTCCAAGATCTGGATGAAAAATTTCTCAGCCTCCATCTTCAGCATTCAGCCATGAACAATAACCGACAGCAAGAATCTTTTGCAGCCACCGGGTTCTCTTCTTCCAGCAATTTTCGTGGGCCGAAGCTTGATTTTCCTCGCTTCAATGGTACTGATCCGACTGGATGGATATACCGTGCAGAACAATATTTCAGTCTGCATAATAATTTTGATGTCTAGAAAGTTCCACTTGCATCCTTTCATTTGGAACAGGAAGCTCTTCAATGGTACCGTTGGTACATCAAAGCTCATCCCAAGCCAAACTGGACAGATTTTTGCCAACTCCTTTTGCCACGATTTGGTCCTAGTGCTTTTGACGACTTCACAGGAGCACTCACTAAACATCACCAAACTGGCACAGTGAGAGAGTATCAGACAGAATTTGAGAAACTCGCCAATCACATAGAAGGATTGTCTGATGAATTTTACAGGAGTTGTTTTATTAGTGGTCTTAAGGATGAAATCCGGTCAGAGGTTAAAAAGTTCTGTCCCAACACAATGATGGAAGTCCTAGGGTTGGCTAAGTTAGCAGAAGACAAGCTTGCAGCCCAAAAATGCTCGAAGCCCACTTTTCTGCCCTTCCAAAATATGGGTTCTCAACGACCTCCCATCCCACCAGCTCCTCGACCAACTCCTATCAAGCATTTGTCTGAAATCGAGATGCAGGCACACCGAGAAAAAGGACTTTGTTATAATTGTGATGAGAAATTCACTCAGGGACATAGATGTGTTCAACAAAAGCTCTATCTCTTGGATGTGGATTCTCTGCCTGCCTCTGAACTTGGTGAAGAAGCTCGAGATACAGTAGATGATCAGGTTGACATTCAGCACCCGCCTGTGACACCCCATCTCAGGATGACCCACCCGCAATCTCTCTTCATGCTGTAACCAGTGTCACAACCCCACAAACAATGCAGGTCAGGGGATACTTCAAAAAGTTCCCTCTTCCCATACTCATTGATTCTAGTAGCACTCATAACTTCATTGACCCTCGGATTGCCAAACAGGCTGATTGTTTTTTCCATCCTTGCTCCAATTTTGAAGTCATGGTTGCCAATGGGGGCACCTTACCTTGCAAGGGGAAGTGTCACAATGTGCGTATCTCTATGGAATATTATAACCTGCGCTCTGACATGTTATCCTTGTCCTTAGGTGGATGTGATGTGGTTTTGGGCGTTCAATGGTTACACACACTTGGCCCCATCTTATGGCATTTTGCTGAACTTTAGATGCAGTTTTTAGTCAATGGGGCACAACATAAATTAATGGGCTTACAACCAGGGTCTCTCTGCATCATCAGTTCACATCGCCTGGAAAAAATCCTTAAGAATAATTCACATGGTGTCATCACTCAGCTCCATTCCATTCAGATGCACCCATCAACGGTCTCCACTACTTCCTTGGATAGATATGCAGGTGTCTTTGCTGAACCAATGAGCTTGCCGCCTTCAAGAGACCTTTTCGGTAAGAATTTAGTCGCATCTACCTCTCAGTAGGAAATGATGGCTATTTTGCATGCAGTACAGAAGTGGCAGCCATACCTATTAGGGAATTATTTCTGCATCAAGACTAATCTCCAGAGTCTGGAAAATTTTCTGGAACAATGGGTCTCCTCCCCAACGCACCTGAAATGGGTTATCCCTATGCGATCAATTACAAGAAGGGTAAGGACAATATGGTGGGAGATGCTCCTTCTCGCACAATTGATGACCCAGTTTCTCTTACAGCTCTTTCTCTGCTTGTTCCAAATTGGTTGCAATATGTTCAACAGGGCTATCTCTTCTATGAACTCCATGCTTCTTCATCAGCAGGGCTATCTGGGTTCTTCAAAATATATGACTAGGAACAATGTAACTTCTTTTGGAAGGGACTAAAAATGACAATTCAATAAATGGTTGCTGACTTTAATACTTTCCAGGTCAACAAGGGTGAAACGAAACTCCTTTCGGGATTGATCAAACCCTTTCCCATCCCTACACAGCTTTGGCCAACTATTTCTATGGATTTCCTAGCAACGCTCTGGTGGTACAATACCACATCTCAAAGGACACCATATGAAGTAGTCTATGGACAGACACCGCCATTTCTTCTTCCATACACCCTTAGCAGCTCCCCAGTTCAGGAAATTGACTCGGTTCTTCGAAACCGCGATCAGATTCTTCTCATTCTACAGGACAATCTTCACATGGCCACAATTCGCTTGAAACAACAAGTCGATCAGCACCGTTCTGAGTGCATTTCCCACACAACTGATAGGGTTCTTCTTTGTCTACATCCTTCCAAGCAATCCTCCCTAACACTCCAAAGGCGTCAGTGACCCGAAATGAAACCCGAGGATGCTACCGGGCAACCAATCCTTCAGATTCTGCAGCAATTTCTCTAACCAAAGCTTTGAGGACAAATCTTTTTCTAAGGGAGAGGGGATGTTAGGAACCCGTGTCAACCCTTCTCTTTACTAGGTTAGTATATTGTTGTTGGACGCATATGCTTTGTAAGTCGTCCCATAGTATTTGTTGATCCATAGTTTATATTAGCCCATAGTATTGACCCATAGTATTGGATGCATATGCTTTGTAAGTCGTCCCGTAGTATTATATGTCCCATGGTTTTGACTCATAGTATTGGACATAGACTTAGTATATCAGTGTTTGTTGAGGTCATTGAAGGCACCGTGAAGTTAATTGTATTGAGCTTTCTCAAAGGAGGTTGCCCCCTCGAAGTGGCCTATGATCAATATAAAAGTGATTCTGAGTTCTGTTATTTCTGATATCTCATGTATTTGCATTAATTAATTATTGCAGGTTCATCACACTACTACATTCTCTCTACCAGGATGATCAACAATGGTGATGTTGAATTCTTGTAACAAAAGAAGCCACTGAGTCACTCTACCATTGGTGATAGGTTTATTCATCAAAAACCTGATCGCAGAGTGGTCGGTGTGTATAAAAATTTCATATCCTATGATATAATGATGAAACTTGTTGATGGAGTAGACTACTATTAGAAACTCTTTTTCAGTAACAGTGTACTTCGATTCTGCAGGAGTCAAATTTTTACTAGCAAAGTAGATGGCATGTGATGTCTGTCCCTCTTTTTGACCTACAACTGCCCCTATGGTTATGTTGGAAGCATCAGTGGATATATGGAAAGGAAGGGACCAATTTGGGCCCCTAATTATTGGTTCCACTGATAGCTTGGCCTTCAGAGTTTCGAAGGCTTGTTGACACGGTTCAATCCATTGAAATTCTATGCCTTTCATGAGTAGTTTGAACATAGGTGTGGCTATCTTAGTGAAATTTTCAATGAAACGTCTATAATAACCTGCATGGCCAAGAAAACTTCTTATTTCCTTCGTATTTTTTGGAGGAGGAAGATTAACAATTATTTCGATCTTGGCGGAATCCACCTTGATACCTTGAAGAGAGACATGATGTCCTAGGACTATGCCCTCGGTCAGTAGCATTTTACATTTTTCATGACTAAGAGCTAAGTTCGTTTCTTGTCACCGAATAAGAACTATTTCGAGGTTATCAAGGGCTTCCTGGAAGGTGTTACCATAAACTGTAAAATCATCCATATAAACTTCTACACAGTCGTGTATGAGGTCAGCAAAGATTCCTAGAACTACATGCTGGAAAGTAGTAGGTGCATTACATAGGCCAAATGGTAACACTCGGTAGGCATACATACCCCAAGAGCAAGTGAAGGTTGTCTTGTCTTGATCCTTAGGTGCTATCAATATTTGATTGTATCCACTATACCCATCAAGGAATGAGAAATATTGTTTCCCTGATAAGGTGTCTAACACCTGATCGATGAAAGGCAAAGGGAAGTAGTCCTTAAGAGTGGCCTTGTTCAGTTCTCAAAAGTCAACACAGATACGCCATTTCCCTGTGACTTTCTTTGGAACTACCACCAGAGGAGAAACCCATTTACTGTTGGAAATTGGGTAAATGAATCCAGCGTTAAGGAGTTTTTGTAATTCATCCTTTACTATATCCTTTAGTGCTGGGTTCATTCTTCTCTGGGGCTGCCTAACAGGAGGTATGTTCGATTCTGTGTAAATGTGATGGATACAGGTGTCTGGGTGTGTTATACCTCTATATTTCACGGTGTCGCATCCCCATCACAAAACAAGTTGAAGACACTTTCCCTACTGTTTTAAACCATCCAGAAGAGACAGATGATGAGTCAACCTTGAAGGTGAATCCACCCTGGCAAGTTTTGACCCACCTTGGACTTTATTTTTACACACTACCGCGCCTTGCTATCTTCCCAAAACGCGGCACTAGGCACTACCGCGTGCTGTTTTTTCCTCAAAGCGCGGCAGTGCCGCGTTCTGCAGACTTTGCAAAACGCGGTACCCTTTTAATAGTTTTTTGCCCTTGGCTTGTGGGATTTTGGATTTTCGAAGATAATGGAAGATTGGGTTCCTTGATTCGATCTCAACTCATCTCCTTCGATTAGAAACCCTGATCCACTTATCCCTCCTTAGATCCACCCATCTCTCTTGTTGGTTAACCTCACCATTCACTATAAAAGAGAGGCATGCCATTGGGAAAGGGGAGGAATCTTGAGAGCACCAAACTTATGGTCTTGCAGCATTGTGGAGATAGCTAGAGGAGAAGACACTTGGAGTTGGAGGATTGGCTTGGACATCAAGCACCCTTTGTAAGTAATCTTCAAGTTGTAATGGAATAACTTGTCTTGTTTCCCCAAATCATTTGTGTTAATCTTGTTTTAATCATATGACTTGTATCTTTCGTAGATTTAGATTCTAACTCATGTTTCAGATTGCTAGAGAATAGTGCATGCTTGTGTTTTGGTTCTATTTTAACAGGTTTACTTGTGAGGACTTGGAGCTTGGAGCAAATACCAAAGACAAGCGTTTGGATATAAGGTCAGTTAAACTCCTTCTATTCTCTTCAGCATTTTAATCCTAAGATATTTGTTAGATCTAGGGATTCAAGGTAGCATTTGTTTTGTCTGTTCTTAGCCTAGAGTTAGTTAGAGTCTACTTTAGCCTAAGGGAATTTTGACTTATCCGTAGGGCAGAATTCCACATAACAAGAATGGCGACTCCGCTGGTTTTGATTACTGCTTGATTGATTCAATTCACAGTCATTTATCTTTGAATTGTGAGTTTTTGTTGCACTTCAAACCAGTTCGAATCTTGGTCCTTTTTGACCATCATTCATCCCTCCTCGCAGGATTTATCTCCCTGTTTAATTACTGAGTCCCCTGGGTTAGCAACAACCCTGAAAACTTTATTTTTTCTTTTCCAGTTGCGTTTTTTTTCATCTCTTGCCACAGTGCCGCTCCCTCATAACCACTTCCAGCGCGGTAGTACCGCGCCCTAAGCATTAATACCAGAGCGGCAGTTACACAGTGCCGCGCTTCAGTCAGGCTATAGCCCGCGGTAGTGTCTGCAAGTGAGTAAATTTTTTAATTTTTGCTTGGTTTCCTGAGTTTCTCCCTGCTTCAGATAGTCTTTACTGTTGCCTGTTAGCATCCTGGTTAATTTCCAGTCTGTATGGTCTGCTTATCACCTAGTTTATGAGTTTGATTGATTGATTGAATTAAGTGGCACTTTAGACATATTGGTCATTTTTCAATTTGATTGCATTTGACTTGACTTTTTCCCACAACCAACTCAACACCACTGTCTTCTGTTACTGAACACTGTAGTTTTACAGTCATATTGTCATTATCATTTTCAGTAAATTAAAAAGATCATTGGTTGAGAGCAAATTTTGTTGTTTAAATTGAAAAAGTCTAGTGGTATTTTGCATAGAGAAATGAACCATTAGTTTTGCCATAGAAATTCTCATTATAGAAGCATTGTAGATTGTAAAATCAGTGCATTGAAAAGAGTATTTACTTCAGTTTGGCTTTGTTTATAAATCGAAAAGAAAAGAAAAATCTTTTACTTTGATTGCTTGTGAAAATTGTTATGCATATTTGATCGAAGAACCTCTATCCTTACCTTAGCTAGATTTCATCGAAGACAAAGGCTTGTTTGTGATTCATTCTCATTTTGCATGGTTTGAGTCATCATAACACCATCAAGTTTCACGTCCACTACCCGATTGAGTAAGACAGCCACTAAAATTAATCACCCTAATCAAACCAACTTTAACCTCACTTGAGGAAATCAAAAGAATTTGGTAGTTAGGTAGGACACCGGGGATAGGCATCAAAATAATTCCCCCTTGTCACTTTCATCTGAGACATAGTCGTTGTCTTTAGGGAACCAAAATCCTCTAGTACTTATTGACACGGTCACAGCTAGTTTGTGGAGGGGCCTCCTGACTGTTTCTAACTTTCAGGGGTTAAATGGCCGCGAGATTGAGAACCGGACGGACTCTGTGGAATACCGCACTCCACTTAGCCCTAAGGCAACATCGATCGCTGTCTACTTCGGAAGGCTGAAGTGCCCAAAACCTTTTCCGACGTGTCATGAACGAGGTAGCTTAGTATCTATTCTACTAGGGCTCTTTTACCCAGGATCCCTTTCGGTAGAGGGATATCCTTCTTATATCGGTCTCTCATGTTGTATTGTTCGACTTGGATTTCATCACCTTGCGAAGGATACAACCTGTTGAGGTCTCCAGCTCTTAGTTAGGAGTTTGCTTGGCGTCTCATCTTTGTAGAGGGTCATTTTTTCTTTGTAGGGACTGCTTGTTGGCATTCTGGCCATTTTGTTGATTAGCTCGCTTATTGAGACACCGGTCTCAGTATAGATTTTAGAGCTTGCTTTTTGGCCTGTGAGCCTTGCTTTTTCTAGCTCCTCTTTTGCACACTCGGCTGCATTAGAGTTTTTGAGTTCTTTGTTTACGGTACTGCCCCTGATTTTCATTTTCCTGTCATCATGTCAGATCAACCACGAAAATCACGAAGACAACAGGGCCTAAGCCCTCCACCACCACCACCGCCACGGACTTCTGGTCCGCCTGCATCACGCATTCCTGCTCCTCCTAGCCGCGGTGCTGGTCGAGGCAACATCCCACCGCCGATACGTACAACATCTTCAGTTACACCCATAACTGCCACACACAGCACAGTCTCAGAATCTATTACAGCTTCCATAACCACTAGCATGTCTGAGACTTCCACTGTCACCTCACCCACTGTCATTCCAGATTTATCTGTAACAGTGGACACAGTTACAGCATCTGAACCTAGCACAACCCAGAGTGCTAGACCAGAGGTCATCCTTCTACCGGATGCCAACACTTCCCGTCCATTAGACACTTTTCACGATGATATAGACGGATCTATTGGCACCACGGAAGGGTCCGACCAGGATATACCTGGCTTAATTTCAGTCCCAGGTGGATACGTTGAGATCGTTGAAGATACTCGTCTACCCGACACACCTTTTGAACCTGATTATGGCTTCATTACTTCCCAGACGGAACTTCCGCCTGTTATTACTACGTCACCCAGTGTTCATCCTCAGGAGACAAGTTCTTCTAGCAACGTACCTCGCACTTTACATCTACCCAACATCCCACCGGGACATGAAATCATGGCTTCAATCCAGTCTAGCATGGTTAGCCTAGCGAACTCTCCGTTAGCATCGGCACAATTTAGACGCAACACAGAGCAAATGCTTTCGACAGCGTCTAGATACCCCCCTGTTTCTCGTCCTTCTGACTATAGGGATCCCAACGTCCCGTCTAGCACAAAATTTCATCACTCTTTTGCAGACGGCTCAGGACCTTCAGACTTTACTACACCTAGGTTCCTGCCGGATCCCCAAAATCTTTTTCAGGATATGAACTCGGACCCAGTTCTCGTTGGTCCTCCTATTATTGAACATGTTATGGACGACGCCGATACCCCTGGGCTAAATTCCCCACATTTGCTGTCATCACCAATATTTGGTGCACATTCTATGAGGGATAACCCAGTTTTTTCTCCGTCCTCACCTGTCCAATACGGATGACCTCCTCCGCTAATCGGTACTTTTGGCGCCATTGGCCAATCCATGCTATCATATTTGGCTAGCGGCGGAAGAACACCTAGTCATACTGCTGGATCTTCCGTTTCAACCGGAGGATCACCTTCAGCCACCATTTATACTATTTCAGGAGGTGGACAACCGACTGCAATGGTCCCTAACTCCAACATACAAACCCTCCCTGGTGGGCCATCAACCCAACCAGCTGGGGGACAACCTTTTGTTGGAAACCCCATTGTCAGTCAACAACCTCCAACTGGTGGGCCATCAACCCAACCAGTTGAAGGACAACTTTTTGCTGGGAACCCAGTTCCCAGTCTACGGCCTCCTCATATAGGGCCATCCAACCCAACTGCTGGCGGACAACCTATTGGTTCGATCCAACAAACTTCCCAACCAGCAGCTTCTGCTCAGTACGGTATGTACAGCACACCTGGCAGTGGGCAACCTTATTCCGGTATCCCAACCGGACTTCCTTCTCAACCTCCCCCGTCAGGCATGCTTCCTTCTTGGGATCATCAAATCCCACAGAGTGGGGGGTACTCACTTTTTGGAAACTGGAACCAAGCTGGGGGGCAATCTCAGATTCCCCCCAACTTGAATTCTGGTTTCCCTTACCCTTCGGCTGCTACAAATCCATGGAACCCGTCACTTCAATTTCCACTCGTTCCTCAAGCAGGAACGAGTCTTCCATGGACACCACCGTCGCAGCCACCCCCCAACCCTGTTATGGGAAATCCTCCACTTACACAGTATGGTGGCAACATCCCTGGAACACAACAATTCCAAGGAACTTTTCCCCAACAAGGAACAACAACCATTCCTGGGTTTCAACAGCCTCAGGGTACTGTACCCACTCAGCAGAACACTTACCAACCAGTTGCTTACAGTCAACCGGTTAACCAGATGGCTTACTATTCGCAGAACTTCCAGCAGTATCCGGCGGGAAATACATATGGGTATAACACACAGCAGCATGCTATGCAGGGCCCTCCAGGGTTCTCTGCACCGCATGGTTATTACTCATACCCGCAGACCAACCGTCAACTTCCCTTCTTGGCCACACTTGATCTACCTGATTTGTCGAGGCTTATTAACGATCCTATATGGCACGAACCTCACTGGCCACCTATCCCAGCCAAACTACCATCGGACATTCCCAAGTTCGATGCTAAGCCCGGGGAAGACCCCAAGAACCACGTGATGACCTTCCATCTTTGGTGTTCATCCAACTCCTTGATGGATGATTCCATCCGACTTCGGCTCTTCCAACGTACGCTTACCGGAACGGCAGCAAAATGGTACATCGAGCTGCCACAGCACTCTTTTCGTGATTTCAACACTTTGGCTATGCAGTTTCTGACACATTTCCAGCTTCCCATCCGGTATGAGACTGGAACAGAACTGCTAACTTCACTGCGTCAAACCACTTCCACACACATCTCGGATCACATCCACGAGTGGCGAAGACGCCTTAGGCTAATAAAGGCACCTATTCCAGATCAGCTACTTGCTGATTGGTTTACAAAATCCTTTTTGCCTCCCATAGCCAGAGATATTGCTATGCGCGGACCAGTTACGGAAGAACAAGCCATCTCGGCAGCACAATACATGGATTTAGTATATACTCAATCCGGTACTTTACATGAACTTCTTCCACATGCCTCCCGCGTTCACACTGATCCTACAAAGCCTACCACTGAACCACCCATTGATGGTATTGTTGGTTCAGTCAAGACTCAGCCTACTTCCAACTCGACGGGACAACAAGCTTCTGCTTCTCCCACTTTTACCCAGGCTGCTTCAAAAGCTTCCACTTCTCCTGCTGTCTCCTCCGAAGTGAATGCAGTCCAATCTACTTCACAACCATCCGGAGGAAAGAAGAAAAACAATCGTGGAAAACCCAAGAAGAACCAGCAGGAGAATCCCAAGCCACAACCTACCCAGAATGACCAGAAACCACGCCGGAAAGCTAAGTTTCCCTGCCTGATTTGTCAAGATGATCATTATATGCGTGACTGTCCCTACAAGGACGAGGTCCATAAGTTCGTTAAAGGATCCTCTCGAACGGCAGTGCTAACTGACCCTTTCCCCTAACAACAACAGCAAATGGTTGCCCAAGAATCCCCACAAGGGGGTAACCCGACCAATCCTTCCCGTGGAGAGACGTCCACAAACCGCGAAATCCTAATGACAAGTAATGAGGAGATTAATATCACCACTCGTTCAAAGACGTATGACAATCCTCCAAGTTCAAACAAACAATCGGAGACAGCCAAAGGCAAATCTCCTGTTGAAGATCCGATTCCTATTCCCCCCCCTAATGGTCATCTCCATATCGAGAGACCACTTATGGATACAGTGCTACGCCCACCCAAGGGCACCATACGAAAGGCGACATTCAATCCGAATGCGCGAGCTGCCCAAAACTACAACATTGTTGAAGATTTGGCTCAAGCACCTTGCGCTATGTCAACTCTCGAGGTTCTTCAACACTGCCCCACGCAGCGAAGAACCCTACTTTCAGCACTAGGGGCATTGGACCCAGATACTTCAAACTCCATCATGTTTAACTTGGAGCACGCTAAACCTAGGCTTTCTCACCAGTTAGCCTTCCAGGTGCATACGAAAATCCGTGGAAATGTTATCCACCGCACAGTGTTAGATGAGGGTGCTTCCACGTCGATTATGTCTTTGAACTGCTGGAGAGCCCTCGGCTCGCCTGAGGTCACAACTTCTCCCACTACTCTTAGAGCGTTTGATGGACATGGTTTTCAACCATACGGACTCATCCCCTCAATCGGTGTTGAACTGGGGGGCAAAACAGTATCCGTACACATCGAAGTCGTAGATGCACCTTTGGATTACAACCTCCTACTTGGTCGGAACTGGTTCTATGCCATGACTGCCATAGCATCTACAGTCTTCCGGATTGTACAATTTCCTCATGAAGGGAAAATTGTCACTATTGATCAATTGGATTACTGTATCCCAGACTCCCATCCGAACTCCGCCAATACCGTTCCGTTATTGGATCAACCTCGGTACCGGTTCCAAGACATAGGTGTTGGTCTCATGAAGGATTCATCCCTCATTGGAGTTTTTCCAGAACTGGGAACCCATCTTCAACCAGTCAACATGATTTCATCGCATGTCACCCCGTCCGATGATTCATGGGTGATCCCGAGTCCTACTCAGATCCAAGGCTATGGCAATTCCATGCCTTTGAACAGAAACCTTGCAGCATATGACGCGATCCAATCAGCCACAGATTGGGTCGACTGTTCTACTGATCACACAGTGGCACAGCTCTCGACTGAAACTCATACACACCCACCATTGTTTGATCCTCTCAACTTGATTTTTCCCACCGACGAATCAATCATAGAGGTTATGTGCGGTAATGAGCCACCATGGGGAGATTTTCATCATCGATCTTCATTCCCCACCATTCAGTCACTTGAGCCTGACACCAAATCCAGTGCTTCACTTGGGATGGTTCAAACCAAGTTCCCCACTTCACTCGACGAAGTATTTTCTGAAGGCAACTTGGCCAATCTTATGGCAACCACTCCCATCGACATTTCAGTAAAGCCTGGTATCGCGGAAAATGTACACATTGGAAAAACATGTACTCCTCTTGAAACGGAGTTCTATAATGCCTACTTTAAAACTTTCCGCGATGTTTTCGCTTGGAGTTATGAAGAGATGCCAGGAATCGACCCGTCGATTGTGGTCCACGAAATTCCAACTTTCCCTGGCACCCGACCCGTTCGGGAAAAGCTTCGACCCGTTCATCCTCGTAAGGCAGCCGCCATTAAAGCAGAAGTTGAAAAACTTTTGCGTGCTGGTTTTATCTATCCTGTCCCATTGACAGAATGGGTATCCAACATCGTCCCTGTAGCCAAGAAACAAGGAACGATCAGAGTCTGTGTTGATTACCGTGATTTGAACAAAGCTTGTCCCAAGGACAACTACCCAACTCCGTTTATTGACCAGATTATCGATAACTGTGCCGGAAGTGTTATTTTTTCATTTATGGATGGCTTTTCTGGCTATAATCAGATCGATATCCTCCCAGCCGACCAGCACAAAACGGCCTTTATCTGCCCTTGGGGGATCTTTGCATATCGGAAGTTACCTTTTGGCCTCAAAAATGCCGGGGCAACTTTCCAACGGGCGATGTCCTACGCATTCCATGACATCAAACATATCGTAGAGCCATATCTCGATGACCTTCCCGCTCATTCTCGAACCCGGGAAGAACATCCAGATCACTTGAGTGCCATTTTCGAAAGGTGCCGGCGCTACAATATACGTTTGAACCCGCATAAGTGCGTCTTCTGTGTAGAAGCCGGAAAACTGTTGGGCTTCATAGTCTCCAAAGACGGGATACGTCTAGATCCCGCAAAGGTAGCAGCTATCATAGCCCTGCCTTCACCTACCAATATTCCAGAACTTCAATGTTTGCAAGGGCATGCAAACTTTCTACGCCGTTTTATCTGCAATCTGTCCGAGATAACAAAAGGCTACATGCGGCTTCTCAAGAAGAATGTCCCCTTCATATGGGATGATGAAGCCCAACGCTCCTTTGACAATTTAAAAGCAGCCTTAACCAAAGATCCTGTGATTCAACCCCCCAATTACACACAGGACTACATCCTTTATCTCGCAGCCTCGATTTCCACCATTGGTATGGTGTTAGTCCAGGAAGACCACAACGGCATAGAACATGTGGTGTACTATCTCAGCAAGAGTCTTCTCGACTCTGAAACTCGCTACTCACATGTTGAAAAGCTGGCTCTGGCAACAGTATTTGCTGTCCAGAGGTTCCGTCACTACATCTTACTCCGCCGGACCACCGTTATCGCCGATTTCAATCCAATGTACTATATTCTCACACGACAAGTGCTTGGGGGCAAGTACTCCCGTTGGATTGTCATCCTTCAAGAGTTTGACTTGGAATTTGTCAAAGCCAAGTCTAAGAAATCTCTGGTCTTTGCTGAGTTAATTTGTCACCTGCCCCGTGCTACTGAACAATCCGAGCCCATTGATTCTCTTCCCGACGAATCATTGTTCCTCATTAGCACGTCTGATCCATGGTATGGGGATATTCTCTTATATCTCCAAACCCAACGCTTCCGTCCCGATCTCACCCGCGATGAACGACGACGTATCAGACATCACGCAAAATATTACCTTATAGTGAACGATACTCTGTATCGACGTGGTGTCGACAGTGTCCTTCGACGCTGTTTGACCTTAGATGAAGCGGAACGCGTTCTCAATGACTGCCACGCTGGAGCATGTGGCGGTCATCTCTCTGGGATGGCTACGGCCCATAAAATACTGCGAGCGGGATACTTCTGGCCCTCGATTTTCAAAGACTGCATTGAAACAGTCAAGAAGTGTCCGCCATGTCAATTCTTTCATAGTAAAGCACGCTCGCACCCTGCTCCACTCCATCCTGTCATTGCCGTCGGCCCCTTCTCCAAATGGGGCATTGATTTTATGCACTGTAAGCCCACTTCAGCCGGGGGGCATAGCTATGTCATAGTAGCTGTGGACTATTTTACAAAATGGGCTGAAGCGATGCCTACATATGCTGAAGACGGCAAAACAGCAGCGCAGTTCATATTCAATCATATCATAGCTAGATTCGGTGTCCCACAGTCTATTGTGACCGATCATGGTTCCCATTTTAGGAACCATATGATCGAAGAACTAAGTGCCAAACTGGGTTTTCGCCACGAAAACTCAACCCCGTATTACCCACAAGCTAATGGCCGAGTTGAAGCCATCAATAAGGTCCTGAAACGAATGATTCAGCGCATTGTGGGTACCCAAAAATCCAATTGGCACTCAGCTCTGTTCTCAGCACTGTGGGCATACCGAACCTCAGTGAAAAGTGCGACTGGGTTTATACCATTTCAATTGGTGTACGGCCTGGAAGCCATTCTCCTGATTGAATGTGAAATTCCATCACTCAAGATAGCCATAGAGCTACTTCCACACACTACTTCCGAAGAAGAACGGTTTCTATACCTAGCCAAGCTAGATGAAACCCGCCGCGACGCTGCTTTGGCTAATGAAGCTCACAAAAAACGCGTCAAAGCTCAATACGACAAATCCGTTCAACCTCGGATCTTCAATGAGGGTGACCTCGTACTTACATATGATCAGATGCATGATAAGCTTGGTAAAGGTAAACTTGAATCTATGTGGTACGGCCCCTTCATTGTAAAATGTGTCTTAGAAAAAGGAGCCTATGAACTAGTCGATTGTGATGGTACGCCATTGGCACGGCCCCGCAACGGGCTATACCTTAAGCGTTTCTACGCGTAAGGTTACCCCACGCGGGTTACTTCTTGTACATAATGTACTTAGTTTGCTTTTTGCTTCATTTTCAGTGTGTGCGTGGATATCATGTATCTACTCTTACTTTGACTCGTGCCTTTATGCGCAGATGTCTACCTACTTTGGATTCGCCGACGGTGCAAGCCGACATACCCGGAATCTCGCTTCCGCAGCATGGGTGATCTATTCCCCCACTGGCGAGTTGATTTCTTCGGGAGCCATTTGTTTAGGTCCCGCAACCAACAATATCGCAGAGTACCATGCAGTCATTGGTCTCTTAACAGAGGTTGCCTCACTCGGGATTGACTCCTTATCGGTCTTTTTAGACTCCCAACTCGTGGTTTCTCATCTAAACCGTGTTTACACAGTTCGCGATCCTACATTACTTCGTTTATTTCGAAGAGTACGTCTCTTGGAACGGTCATTTGATTTTATCACATATCAACACATACCGAGAGAATTCAATTGTATTGCCGATTCATTGGCTAATTACATTTTAGATTGGCATCTCGCCCATACATAAACACATCATAAAAAATTAAAATGCACAAGTCATTGTAAATATTTAGATCATAAATAGGTCCATATCACTGTATATAAAAGTGTTTTTTCCAAAAATACATAAAGTTTGTGTCAAAGACAAAATTGGGGATTAAATCCCATATACAAAAAATTGGCCCTCAAAACCTACATATCGTGTACATGCCGCAAAAAGATCTAAAGACCATCTATGGAGACCTAGGAGACCTATCATGTCCCTCATCGGACTCCTCCTGCTGATGGTGGTAACACATCACAGCTCGAACCACCTTGCGAAGAAGTCGACTAATACGTCCAGGTACACCCACACTATGCCTCTGGAGGTGGTAGGGGACATCATCCATCCGCATAGCAGGGATACCATGGGTCAATCCCTGCAGGTTCCTCTCAATGTCCCGGACACCTCCTGCCTCATCTTCATCTTCTTCTTCGACAGGATCAGCTTGACGATCTACACCGCCACGACGTAGTGGAGAGTATCCAGCTGGCCTCTGTGGTCCACGATCTGCAACATGCATGCGAATATACATTAGGCGTCTTTTACACATTCTAAAAAAGCAATAAAAATTAAAATATTCAAAAAGAAAAATATATATCCATGAAGGTCATACCAGAGTTGTCCCAGTCATCATCTTCTGGCAAAGCCAAGTCGATATCCTCACGGAAATCTACCCCTGAATAGGGATAGTCATCGATCATGACTATCTGCTCCTCTAGCCAAGAGAAAAAGTCCTCTCCAAAGGCTAGCCGCTGAGGTCCTCCAAGGCGCCCCGCGTAGTCGCTCCATCGAGCCATCCATGGCTCAGTAGGTGGGCGAGGACGCATAGATATCTGTGGACGCAATAATGGCACTCTTGCCAAAAAGAAAGTAACCAGGATGCTCCCATACCCAGACTGGGTATTTTTCCCAGTTCTACATTTGTGCACCTGTTCCTTCATGTTGGACAACACTGCATCACACCAGTTGAAAACTGTTCCTCCCATGCACTCTGCTGCGAGATTTACCTGCGTGCGGGTTGCCTGATGTGGACTCACGCTTCCTGCTGCACGTGTAATAGTGAATAGCAAAGTTTTGAAAGGAAGATTTGTGACCTCTTTTATGGCCACTTTCCCACTTTTCTTACTCGAACCTGCCTGACAGTATCGAGCAATCAAATCATCCGTGCTTGATTCTGAAGCGCTATACCCGGTAAAATTCGGCCGGGCCCCTCTTTTCGAGAGGCCCGTGAGGAAGTAGATGTCTTCGAGTTGGATTTCAAGCACATGCTCTCCCACTCGGAAAGATTCGATATCGGGGTCCCACAATTGGACAAGGTGAGTAAGGAGTTTAGGTTGTTGGCGGATCCCTTTGGTCTTGAAAAACTTTAGCAAACCACATTCTCGCAATGCGGTCACGGTTGGTAGGTCATTTTCGGCTGCAAAATCATCCGCTTCATGCTCCCTCTCTTTCCAACTCACCATTTTGCTCCAAATAAGTTGCAAATCCCTGCAAAAGGGCAAACAAAGTAATTAGTAACTATTTAACAACTTACTTCCAGCAAAAAATTGAGGAAAATTTGATTTTTTGAACTCAAATTTCGCACGTGCCGCGCCTGGAGGGCACCCTGCCGCGCGGCAGTCCACAGTGCCGCGCCTCATTTTGAGGTTACAGCGCGGCACTGTTCAACAGTGCCGCGTTTTTCGATAGGGGACCCGCGCGGCAGTACGGCAGGCGATTTTTGCCCAAAAGGGCTTCCCAAAAAATTAATTTTCCCCTGGTGAAAGTAAAAATTTCTTGCATGAATTGAAAGAGGGGCTCAAGCACTCTTACCTGGCGCAGACGGCGGTCGAAATGGTGTCCCAGAACTCTCGGTATCGATCCTTGAAATTTTGCTCCAAAATGGGTAAAAATGCCTCCTTTGGGTAGAAAACACAAATGAATAGTAATTTCTATTTTTACCATGCCTTATATAGCATTTTTTCATATTTTTTTAATTAATTACTATCTCAAATTAATAAACCCTTATTCATATTGCTAATGCCCGATTTTTGAGCATTCATTGACAGGATCTGCGGTAGAAATGGGATGCATTCATACTGATATTTGTTCGTAGTTTGACCTTCATATTGAGCCCACTTTATCTTTTTCGTGCTCTGGATTTAAAACTTGAAAAAGATTCCAAGCGCTTTCACGCCCGTGTCGTGCTTGTCAAACGTAAGTAAACGGTGTCGAGTACGGTCAGCTTTACTCATGCTTGTTAAACGATGAGGAAAGTATTATCCTGGTTGTATT
This sequence comes from Larix kaempferi, assembly GCA_027924585.1. Taxonomy (NCBI): domain Eukaryota; kingdom Viridiplantae; phylum Streptophyta; class Pinopsida; order Pinales; family Pinaceae; genus Larix; species Larix kaempferi. The sequence continues at coordinate 4,933,661 of BSBM01000303.1, read as the reverse complement.
TTATTCTTTTTTCGGACCAGAATAATTTAAAATTTACGAAAAAGACCACGGGAGTCCATAGTTAAGCTCTTTTCAGACTCCTTAAAATTGAAAAGATTGCCAAGTGATCTTGACGCTTTCACACTTGTAAAAGTATTTGAAAGGTCGTCTATTCGGTGATAGGTTACCCCTTTTTCGGCCCGTTTAGACTATTTACGAGAAAGGCATACCTCAGTCAGTCTCGGCTGGGAGAGTTCTCTCGGGAATTGTTTTACACTTTTTTGGGATCGAGGGACTAAATTTTACGAAAAAGTACATTATGGAGCTTCCTTTAAGTTTTTTAGGCTCTCTAAATATGAAAAACTATCGAGTTTTCCTTCCTTGGGCTCGTTAAAATATTAACATCGAAGGACCCACTTTGGGATGAACCCCTCCTTTCTCAGGTTCGTAAAACATGTGAGATTGGACTCATCCACAAGATGAGCTATACTGAGCATCTGTTATCCTCTTCAAGCTCGTAAAACAAGAAAGAGGTACTCGTCCATCATGTCGGGGAAATATGGGGGAACAAGTCAAGCTTATCTATGGCAGCTTGTCAGTCGTTACCTTTGAACATGGAATGTGTCCATCTCTTGTCTATATTTGGGTATCCGTCTTTCATTGAGTCATAGTCATCATCATGGGTCGTCTCCCTGGCCACGAGTCTACTCATCCAGTGTCTATCCTCTATTTTAATCCCTGCTGCCAAGTCTTGTTACATGCCGTTATATGTTCAAAGGGTTGCATTGTATCGAGTCATTCATTGTGTCAGACCTCCGCTGTGTCAGTACATATTCCATTGCTTCATCATCCTATCACATGTGCCGATTTCGTGTCGATGATGTGGGAATCATCATGGCCCACCTTCGACAAGTCTATTCCTGTCGACACCAAATCACTATCCGGGAATTAGACTTAGAGATCAACCATTAGTACCTTGGTACCTGCATGCCTCAATGGCAGGTTTCCTCGCGTTTGACAGTAGGTTCACATCAATGACCTCTGATCAAGCGATCTCTCGGATGCTCGACATCAACTCATTCATTCGCATTTCGTTGAGATGTACTATTGATACCTTGGGAATCATTGTCATTATTGATGATCTCCCTCGCATTTGTTAACGGTCCACATCATTGACCGGTAATCGAATGGTTTCTTCCATGTTCGACTTCAACACCTTGTAATCACATGGTTAGATTCGTATCTGTATGCGATCGGGTAGAAGACCCTGGGCGCATCACTGTATCTTGACTGCGTCCAGGCTGCGATGGAGATGTCTCTTGTATTGTCACACAGATCCACTTATTGTATTGGTCGTGGCTGTGTTATTATTGTCTCATGGATCTACGATTGTTCATAGTAGCCATGATCTGTCCACAGTTTACATTATCTCAGTACTCATGGATCTGCAATGTATTGGTCGGCAGCCATGCTTTGAGTCATTTGTTTCCGAGCATGGGAATGCCCGCCTCGGTGGTCTATCTAACACTTGGTTTCTATTTCAGCTCCGTGTCGCTCTCCTCGATGCTATCTCTGCACATTATATTCGTAAAGTCTTTCGGCCATCAGTCCCTTCTGACCTCACACTTTAGGGGGCATCTGTTATACCTCTATATTTCACGGTGTCGCATCCCCATCACAAAACAAGTTGACGACACTTTCCCTACTGTTTTAAACCATCCAGAAGAGACAGATGATGAGTCAACCTTGAAGGTGAATCCACCCTGGCAAGTTTTGACCCACCTTGGACTTTATTTTTACACACTACCGCGCCTTGCTATCTTCCCAAAACGCGGCACTAGGCACTACCGCGTGCTGTTTTTTCCTCAAAGCGCGGCAGTGCCGCGTTCTGCAGACTTTGCAAAACGCGGTACCCTTTTAATAGTTTTTTGCCCTTGCCTTGTGGGATTTTGGATTTTCGAAGATAATGGAAGATTGGGTTCCTTGATTCGATCTCAACTCATCTCCTTCGATTAGAAACCCTGATCCACTTATCCCTCCTTAGATCCACCCATCTCTCTTGTTGGTTAACCTCACCATTCACTATAAAAGAGAGGCATGCCATTGGGAAAGGGGAGGACTCTTGAGAGCACCAAACTTATGGTCTTGCAGCATTGTGGAGATAGCTAGAGGAGAAGACACTTGGAGTTGGAGGATTGGCTTGGACATCAAGCACCCTTTGTAAGTAATCTTCAAGTTGTAATGGAATAACTTGTCTTGTTTCCCCAAATCATTTGTGTTAATCTTGTTTTAATCATATGACTTGTATCTTTCGTAGATTTAGATTCTAACTCATGTTTCAGATTGCTAGAGAATAGTGCATGCTTGTGTTTTGGTTCTATTTTAACAGGTTTACTTGTGAGGACTTGGAGCTTGGAGCAAATACCAAAGACAAGCGTTTGGATATAAGGTCAGTTAAACTCCTTCTATTCTCTTCAGCATTTTAATCCTAAGATATTTGTTAGATCTAGGGATTCAAGGTAGCATTTGTTTTGTCTGTTCTTAGCCTAGAGTTAGTTAGAGTCTACTTTAGCCTAAGGGAATTTTGACTTATCCGTAGGGCAGAATTCCACATAACAGGGTGTATACCTTTCATATTGGTATACTCCCATGAAAATGCTCCAGTTTGACTCTTAAGAACTTTTAGTAAGTGATTTTGTTGACTCTCATCTAAACCTACATTTATATGTAGAAATTTGTTGGTACTAACCTCACATGGAATGGTATAGGATCCTAGGTGTTCTTTGATTGTGAAGACACAGGGTGTACTTGTAAATGTTGAGAGGTTCATGTTTTCTTGGAATTCGTCTCCAAAGATCTGGTCAAATTGGGAAAAATATTGAGGAAAATATACACATGTTGTGGAAGAGATAATTTGTTCGACATGTTCTTGGTATTTTGATCTTGAAGTGCCCGAGAAAGATCGCTGACATGGGAAAGTTCTTTCAAGTTCTCATCTCCAAAAGGACATTCTAACCAAAATAGGTTTTCAGCTATTGGCTGAGCTAGTGGGTATAGAGCTAGTTTTCTTGTAGATAACCCATCAGAGATAATCATCTCTCCATCCCTACATCCTATAAATGCATTGGCAGTAGCCAACCAATGTCTTCCAAAAATAATAGGGTGACCTTTGGAAGGGTCTTATGATTCAATGACCATGAAGTCCACGTGATGTTCCCAAGAGGCTATTGATACAGTGATGTCATCTAAGATCTTAGTAGGTTGCACCATAGTATGATCTACTAATGCTAGCATTGTTGAGGTACGGCGAAGGAATGGTCCTAAATTGAGAGTTTCTAAAACTGTGGTAGTCATCAAATTGATAGCAACTCCTAGATCAATAAGTGTGTTCCCTATGGCGGTGTTATTGATGATAACAGTCACCACAGGGTTTCCTGGGTTTGAATACTTTGGTATTCTAGGTTGGTTTGCTATGCAATCTGAGATTTCTCCAATTACATGAATCGTCGGAGGGTCTTTTTGTTTCCTCCTTGGTCTCTTAATACAAATTTCCTTTATTACCTTACTATAGATTGGAATATCCTTAATGGCTTGTAACAAAGGGATCTTAATGCAAATATTTTCAATTCGGTAATGATATCGTACTCTGGATAAGTTACAGGTTTTTCTATTACTAGACGCTCCGGATATGGAGGTGATTTTTCCCCTGGAATTACTTCTTTGTGTGGATGGTTGTGTCTTGAAAATCTAGAAATAACCATGTCTTCAAGAATGGCATCATTCAAAACTTCACTAGGTATGTCTTCTTCATTCTCTTCTTGAATAACAACTGATGACTTGGGCTTATCTTGCACAACTCTTCCAAACCGTAGTTGTATCTCATGTATTGGCGCAGTCAAAATGACATATGATGGAAGAGGTAACAACCCACTGCTATTAACAGCTTGGGTTGGTTTGTTGTTAGGATTCGGTATCGGTTGTGCAAGTAAGATTGTGGGTCTTGGAGGATTCATGTTATGGAAATGGTGAGGTTGATTCGGGATAGGGGGTAATGAAGGAGGTACAAATCCAGGAGGAAGTTGTTGAGTATTAGGTGGGTAAGGGTAGTTAGGCATAGGACGAGGTGTTTGAGCATAATCTTTCCCTCTCCATCCATGTGGTCATTGCTACTATTGAGTATTCTGAGGAGGGTACTACGGTGGCCAATTTTTCCAACCTGAAGTATTACATTATTGAGGAGGTTGATAAGAATAGTAATAGGGTGAAATTTGTGATGAATCTTGATATGATGGTTGATCTCTAGGTTGCCAATGCCTCCTAGGTATTTCACCAAAATTCCCACTCTTGTACACAGCTTGTAATCTAGGAAATGATGGACAATCATTGGTTGGATGTTCTTCTATACATAGGTGACAGACTGAAACATTATTTAATGGACATTCTCATTGAGGATGTTTAGTTCTACACCTAGGACAGAAAACACTCATTGCTGCACGCTCCTCATCTTGTCTCTTTTTAGGTTGTAGTGCATCTAATTGAGAACCCATGGCTCCTAAAATATCTATTTTGAAATTTTCCAATAGGTTTCCCAACTCTACCCTTGTAACTCCACTAGGACCAGATGTGTTTCCTTTGGAATTCCTAGCATAAGATTCTCAGAAGTGTCTTCCACCTTTCCCTCTGCTCCTAGAGTAATTCCTACATAGTTCACAAATCTCTGTAAAATACTTATGAGAAATGTCTCCTGCTTCCATGAGATTAAGGTTATCTAAGAATTCTTATGAGATTCCCTTGAGGAAGAGTGTTCTTACTACATCTTCTCGAAGATCACTATACTTGGACTTGTGTAACACATAGTTAAATCTCTCGAGATAGTCTTCTAAGCTCTCATCTTCAAGTTGTTGAATTTTAAAAATATCATTGCGAGAGTCCTTAGGTCTACAGTAATCCTGATATTTTCGAAGAAATGCATTCTTAATGTATTCCCAAGTTCTAATACTAGATTCTCCTAATCCCATGAACCATCGAAGAGAAGAATCTTTTAATGTAGCGGAAAAGAGTTTTAGTTCTTGACCATCTTGTAGGTAATTATAACTCCTACACAAAATGTCAAACTCGAACAAGAATGTGTCTGAATCCTCACTACTCTTCCCATAAAAGGTTGGTAGTGAGGAGGGAGGGATGTTTTTCATAGTAACATCTAGTGCAGTGTCTAAGATAGGGAACCTGAAGGTACCTTCAGTTCTAACATATCCATCTTCTTCATCTTGTTGGACACGATCTTCATTTTCTTCCCCTATGAAGATTCTATTGTCAAAGAGAGAAAATCTAGGATTCTCCTTTCTTGGTGAATATGGGATGTCCCAACGTTCTGTTTCAGGAAGGGTATTCTGCTTTTTAGGAGGAGAATTATCAGCTACGTGGGAATCCATATTTGGAGGTCCTGCTGTTTTTGTATCAATCTGTGAGATAACTATGTTCACAAAGCTCTCAAAAAGAGCGTCTACTTGTGCAGGATCGACAAAATCTACCAAGTTTGGACCACCTACTATTGAAAAAGTAGTGTCTTTGGGTTTTTTGACTAACAGAGAGTTGAGAGGTCCTGAAGTTTTATCCTTTTGAGTTTCCTCTTGTCTAAGTTCAGTCTCAATATGAGCTTGAGGTTCTTCTAGTGGAATTTATTTATGAACAGACTGTTATGTGTCCCTATGTTTTCCCCTAATTGATTTCCAGAAAGGATTTCCTTTGCTTTCCAAGTAGGACTATCCCCTTTAGGTGTCTTCCTATATCTTTCTGTTGAGTTAGTAGTTGGGGTGGCATGCCCCCAGTATAGGTTAGTAGGAATTTTAGTTGGAATTTTAGTAAGGGGATTAGTTTTAATAAATCTACCTTGTGAATCTCTAGACCTATTCATGAAAACAAATTATAACTGAAATAAGTTCTAACTGCATAACTGCTATTGTTGGGTTTTGGGGATGCCTGTTATAACAGATGCGCAGTTTCTTACCTCTCATCTTATGGCTCACCTACCACCAGCCTATTTTCAAAAGAATAAAATTAAAAAGCAGTTTTACTTATCTATAACTAAATTCTACCTATCTTCAACAACTGAATTCTACCTATCTTCTACAACTCCCTGACAACTGCGCCAAAATGTTGGGTGTGTGAGCTGTCTCAAAGAAAACACCTAATATTTAATTATCGACTGTGGTTGGTAATCTTAGAGTTGAGGAAAAGGATATGCTAAGGTAGAATGGAACCTAATATGTTCGGCTTGTCAGACCTTAAAAATATTTAATAAAGAAAAGATCGAAAGATCTTTCAAAATGAAAAACCGAGTCAAACTTCAGAAAACAAAAAGGGTTTAAATCAAACTTAGTTAAACAAATAAACTAGAATAGTATCAATTCATACTACTCTATCTTATAATTGAATAATGGAAACTGATTGAAAAGCAAACTGTAAACTATGAAAATGGAAACTATACAATTTCATATTCTATTTAAGAATTAGGAAACAACTGTAAACAAATTAAAACCTTGTCTATGAAATGGATTAGTTTGATGATAAATTACATAAGTAGAAAGCTATGCTGATCAAAGCATATTAAAACTATTAAGTAACTTCAACAACATCTATTCCCATGTAACAGGAACTGGAGTGAGTGTATCATAATGGCTTTCAAATGTAATAGCAAAACAAAATGGAAGTAAATCTAATCTAACTTCAACAAAAATATGTAAACTACAAAGAGACAAATTACAATTAACTTTAAACATTTTGATCTATCTACTATCCATGAGTAGAAAAATAATATAAGACTAATGAAAACTAGAAGCAAGTAGAAAACTTGATAAATATATTTATATAGAAGCAAGTAGAAAACTTGATAAAGATATTAATTTAGAAACAAGTAGAAAACTTGATAAAGATATTGATTTCTGAATCAAAATCCGATTCCATGAACATCTTCATTATTTATTAAGATAAGAAACTGATCCTAATCTAAATGAAGGAAACAATCAAAACTAGAATGCTTGAAGAATGAAATTATTGACTCTATTCTAACTACGTCTTAAGAGCATGTAATAAACTGGACTAGGAATAAGACTGATAAATTCTGAAACAACAACATGTTAGCAAGATAAATACAAAAGACATAATTGAAAAGACAGTTAAAGCAAACTAAGAATAATAACAAGACTTGGATTGAAACTTTATGGAATGTAACACAAGGGCCTAATTATGGTTGAGAAGACTAATTAAGAGCAGGAAAGATTACAGTAAAGAAAACTAAGAAACTGAATTCAAACTAGCATAAAACAGTACAGAAAGAATAAAAATCCAAATGACGATCCGAATGCCAGTACGAATGACGGTCTGAATGGAGGAAAAATGAATTAAACTAAGGAAAATGAGAGTTTTTATGATCTTGATGTCAGCTAACGAATGCAGATGAATGTACAATGCAAAGAAATCAGTGAGAAGACTTGTTGAGAAGCTACGATAATAGAAAGCAACCTATTCTAATCATGGTTGGAGAGATAAACTATTACTATTCTATACTAAAGCAAGGTTGAGATGAGAGAAGAGAATTAGCCTACAACTACATAGGAGAAACTAATTAAACTAATTCTAACTAGTAACAAAGCTGGAAACAAGAACTGGCTAGTTCTATCTAATTGTAGAAGATTAGAAAAACAAACTATCTAATTATACATGACTGAAATGAAGCTATCAAAACTATACTGTTGGTTGACCATTTTCTAATTCTGTAAACACAAACTATGTTAGCAGCACAATATAAATTACAGAAGAAGAAATATCATGTACAGAAAACGAAATTAATTACATATACAGGAAAAATAGACTAACTATTTGTAGACAAGAAAATGCAGAAAACAAAGACAAAACCTTTGGTTGATGAGGGGCCCTTCCCAACAATCAGAGATGGAAAACGAAACTACTTTAGCTACTGAGAATATCAACAAAATGGAACTTCCATTAACTTGAGAAATTTACAAAAGGTTTGCTATCTTCTTGCAAATCCTACGAACTATCTACTAATCTGATGATATTCTTCAACTATATGCTAACTCTATTTCTGTCTACAAGCATCTATTTATACATTTTACAAATAGATGAGAGGGTCGACAGAGTCGACCTCTCTAATAACATAGGTGTTTATGAATAACAGGCTGCTTTGAATGGTGCGTGACAGCGTAGGGAGCATCCTCCAGGATTCACGGGGTCGATTCCTTCACGAGAGAGCTGTAGCGTTGAACTTCCTTTGACGTGGGAAGAGAGGTAGCACCCTGGCGAGCTGAACGAACGGAGGATAGGTATGTTGGAGCACTGTCCTAGCAAGGCGTTGTGCTAGTAGGCTGAACATGCGTGACCTGGACTTCTTCCAGAACACCGATGTGAACAGGAAGCGTGATTCTAGGCTAAATGCGCAGGAGAATCGGCGTGTTGGAGTGTTGACATGGACATGGGATGTGCTATTGAGCTTGGAGAGAATAGGGACAAATCTTCTAGAACAACAGCTCATTAACCATCATCACCGTGTGGCTAACAGAACCCATGTACCCAGTTTTTACTTTAATAAGCCGAAGCATACCAACTGTGGATTTCACGAGCTGAATGCGAGGCTGAACGACAAGTTGAACGTAGCTGATCTTAAGCAATATAAATATGTGGTCTGAATGAAGGGTCGTTGTTATTGGAAAATCCACTCGGGCAGACATGAGCCGGATCTCCCTAGTTCAAGTGAATCTAGAACAAATAATACAGAATACAATACTCATTTCCTAGATCTAGTTACAGATCAAGTACTTAGATATCATACCTTTCAGATCGCGAATCCTTCTCCTTGTTGTTGCTCCAAGTCTCGCGGTCGTCAGATCTCCAGCTGCAAGACCTGTCAAGACAATATGGAAACAATACAAGCAGTACAAGATATCTAAACAATAACTAATCTAAACAAACAGTTGAGGAAGAAAGTTCTAAACATCATCAATGAGACAACATTTATGGAAAGAGATTATATTAACTGTATAAAAAAGTGGGAATACATAGAAAAGATGAAGCTACAACCAAAGCCTCAACGTTGCATCCTCCATCCAACATGTCCAATCCAAGCCTCCAAGATGGTACAAGCTTCCCAATCACAAATATGGATCCTATCAGCATAAGGGTACCATAGACCTTCCCCCCTCTCATGGAGAGAGTGGGTGTTTATATAGGGCTAAAGAGATAGGGTAGGTTGAGGATTAAGGGGAGATGGTTAGGGGATCTTCCCATAAGTTTAGGAACCGAAATGGCACCTCACCTAGAGCCTAGGGATAGGCCTCCACATCACTCATCTTCGAGAATGGGCTCGAAGATACTCTTTTATCCAAATAATTGACATAGTCGCAGGTTGCATTAGGAAAACCTACGACGTCACATGTTGCACAAGGGTAGACCACGACGACCTTGGAAAGTAGGTTAGTTAAGCCCTCTAGTCATGGGAAATTTCAGGGATGTGTTTTTACTCTAAAATGAGTTTAGGTAAAATAGCAAAGAGTTTACACAATGGTCAAGATGACGACATTATCACAACGGTCATGATGACAACACTTGGTCATAATAACGGTACTTGCAATGGTCATGATGACAACACTAGGTCATGACGACGACACTTGCAACACTTGCGACACTTGTGACACTTGCACAAGGGTGACGACATTTTGGTGTAACAGAATGCTCCCCAAAGCATGAAGCTGACAGAATGAGACAGGTGAAATGATTTGTAGTAAAAAAATGGCAAGGACTTGCTGGTTGGAAGGAGTTGCTGCAGAAATGACCTGAGATCCACAAGTCTCATACAACACAAAACATGGCTGCCGACCAATACATTACAGATACATGATAGTAAAGACTGACTGAAGACAATCATGGCTACTAGACACAATCATAGATCCATGATAAGATGATAACATAGCCACGACCAATACAAAAGTGGATCCATGTAATATGACTCAATACAAACTCCCTCGCAAACTGTGTAAAACATGACTCCCCAGGGTCTTCAAGATGAACCCGCAATGATATGAATCTATCCATGTGATTACAAATTTCTTGACGTCAAACATGGCAGAAACCACTTGATTACCGGTCATTAATGTATACTGTTAACAAATGCGAGGGAAATCACCATTAATGTCAATGATTCCCAAGGTATCACAGTACATATCATCAAGCGTGAATAAGTGAGTTGAAGTTGAACGCAAGATGAAATCTTTCAATCAAGAGTCAATGATGTAAACTCATGTTGAAAGCGAGGTAACTTGCGATTGAGGCATGCGGGGCCAAAGTACTTGGTTGGTTTCTAAGTTCATTCCTTGGATGATGATTTGAAGTCAACGAGGATGAACCCGTCGAAGGAGGGCCATGATCAATCCCCCATCATCGACATGAAACTCGATAACAGATGTTTCGTGTAGATCGAACGGTAGAGTAATATGCAAGACTAACTCAAGGTAAACCAACATGATTGAAGGTATACTGGATGCAGATGATGAGTAATGAAGAATCTCTTGAACATGGGCATGGCATGACTTGGAAATATTGACATGAAGAGAATGATACCAACCCCTAATGCAACGGATGGTAGAAGCATTCTTTGGCTGACCCAAAGGAGGAACGTGACTCATGGAATTGACAAGACTTGAGGACAAACATATTACCCAAGTACTGAATGCAAATGCAAACGAGTGTCATGTTCAAGAGTGACTATGTACTGCCGTAATTAAGATGTAACACAAAATCTTCCATTTTTCCCCATCATGATTGATGAGTGCCTCATGTGTTTTTTGACAAGCTTGATGAGGGTAACCAGATGCTCGATATAGCTCATCTCATAGATGAGTCCAATACCACACGTTTTATGAACCTAGGAAAGGAGGGGTTCGTCCCATAATGGGCCCTTCAATGTTTAAAATTTAACGAGTCCAAAGAAGGAAAACTCGGCGTCATTTCATGTTTAGAGAGTCTGAAAAGAACTAAAGGAGACTCCAAAAGGTATTTTTTCGTAAAGTTAGCCTCATCGCCCGAAAAAGGGTAAAACAACGCGGGAGAGGACTCTTTCAGCCATGGTTGGTTGGAGTATTCCTTTTTCGTAAATAGTGCTTCCTGGTCCGAAAAAGGAGTAAACTATCGCCAGGAAGATGATCATTCAAATGCTTTTACAAATGTGAAAGCATCAAGTTCGCTTGGCAATATTTTCCTATTTAGGAAGTCTGAAAAGAGCTTAAAAAGGACTCCATGAACAACTTTTTCATGGTTGATAACCAAGTACGACAAAGGAAAAAGTAAACTCGGCACAGTTCCTTTTCTGTAAATAGTCTAGCGAGGCTGGATAAAGGGATAAACCTATACTCGTTAGACACACCTTTTTAACTCAAATTTTTAACGAGCATGAGAATGGTATCAAAAGCACTCGGAATCTTTTTCATGTTTGAACCAGAGCACGAAAAAGGTGAAAAGTAAGCTCAAATGCTATCTTACTGTTTTTAACGAGCTTGAAGATAGGTTGGAAGAATGCTCATGATGTCTGCTTCATTTTTTAACAAGCTTGTAACATAAAATGAACTATGCTCAGGATAATTTTCATGGTTTAATGAGCTCGAAACCTAAAAAAGGAAAGTATGCTCGAAAATGTTCCCAATGGTGGATTTCTTCCCGTCATGAAATCCAAAGGTTGGTGCATGCCCCCAGCATGATTGCTAGAAGTAAGTGACTTAGCTCCAACATGGTGTGGAGAGGCGATTGAGTTGACTTCAACGTAACTTTCCGAGGTTGAAGAACGTGGTGTGGAGAGGCGATCGAGTTGACTTCAACGTAACTTCCAGAGGTTGAAGACATGCCCCCAAGCTTCATTTCATCTGCCTAAGGCATAGCCGGGTGAAAAGAAGGTTCAGGTACTAAGTCTACGAGGAGATCCGACTCAAAGGGAAATGATATGTTTCATTTTTTAACGAGCTTGACACAAGATTAGAACTCTGTTCACGGGAACCTATTTAATTTTTTAACGAGCTTGACATAGAAAGGGAACTATGCTCATAGGTTAAGGCCCATTGACAGGTTCCTTCCCAACATGATTCCCAGAGGTTGGTAAATTCCCCCAGCATGATTGCTAGCGATTTAACATGGTAGTGTTCCCTCAACATGATTGTTGATGGTACGACATGTGGCATGCCCCCAAGCTTCATTTCGTCTGAAAATGCTGCTTGCTAACCCAACTACCAACCTGGATACTAATATGAAAATTTTCACCAAGGGGAGGAAACATGAATCAAATGAAATGAAGGTTCAAGCTCTAACTCTAGCGAGAGACTCAAACTGATGGGAGGGAGATCTATTTCATTTTTACACAAGCTTGAAATAGACACTAACTATGCTTGAGGGGGGCCATCTTATTTTTGAACGAGCTTGAAATGGAATAAAACTATGCTCGAGGGGGCCCATCTTATTTTTTAACGAGCTTGAAATGGAATAAAACTATGCTCGAGTGGATGGTTTTATTTTTGTACAAGCTTGAAACCAAAGGTAAACTCTGCTTAGAGCGGTCTATCTCATTTTTTAACGAGCTTGAAAATAGAATAAAACTATGCTCGAAGGTTGGTTTCATTTTTTAACGAGCTTGAAACAGAACATAAACTATGCTCATAGGAACCTATTTAATTTTTTAACAAGCTTGACATAGAACGGGAACTACGCTCATGTGAAATGGTTTCATTTTTATGCAAGCTTGAAATCAAAGAGAAACTTTGCTTGAAGGTTGGTTTCATTTTTTAACGAGCTTGAAACATAACATAAACCGCCGTGCTTGTACCCCCCATCCTCAGGGGGAAGAAACCACTAAAACATGTGGAACATTTGGGGAAGTCTAATGACTAGGAGTCATATGATGAGTGGGTGTCACGAAGGAAAGTTGATCAAAGGTCACAATATTCCCATGATGGGGAAAATACATCACTTGAAAGAGTGTGGACATGACGGATTTCATAGCATAGACATAATCACGTCCAAGGAGTAGATTGAAATCTAAAGGACCTTGGAAAACCATGACATCAACATAAACAGTTTTACCTCTCAACGTGATAGGTAACTACGGGAGAATCCCTAAAGGTCCAGTAGGCCTTCTATTAAAAGCCAAAATCTGGTAAATTACTGGCACAAGCTGAGGAGAACCTATATCTTGCCATGCGGTTGAGGATAAAATACTAACAGAAGCTCCCTCATCAACTATCGTACGAAATATTTCTTTATCGAAAACTCCTACAGATATTTGAAAAGGAATACTCGAAGGAAGACGAGATTCTGTTAGACCATTCCAATCAAAGTAAATGACCTCAGTACTTCGAGGGGGTCCTGTAGAAATGGAAAGGGTTTCCCCTTGCCTAGGACATTCTGAACTGACTAGGAAAACATCAGCGGTTTCCAATTCACTCTTACTTGGAAGATAAGAATGAGATGAAGATTGTGTCATGGTGACTGCTTCAGTCTGGACTTTCTCCAATGAAAGAGCGGGATCAAGTGGAGATGACAGCAACTCGATTACTTCACTCTCGGAAGGAAGAGTGGGACCAATTACAGATGAAACTGAATTGATCACTTGGTCAACCAGTGGGGGATCAAGGGACAAATTACTATCGCTTATTGGAAGCACCTATTGAGAACTAGTAATATCTTCCAACCACAGTGAAGCTTCATCCATGCTTGTACAAAGGTAAGTACGATGCAAGCCCTTGCATATCTAGCAAGGGTCTGCAGCTCTACCCTTCTGACCCGTCACCAGTGGGTCACTGGTCAAGGGAGTATCATCAACATGACGGTCATAGGTTTACGATACAAGTGGTTTGGGTTTTTTAGACCATACTTCTAACACACGGAAAGACCAGGACAATTCTTGAGAAGGTGATCACCCTTGCAAAGTTTGCAAGGGAACTTTGGCTTATGAGGTGTTCTCATAGAATGAGTGCCATCAGAGGCAGATGGTTGATGCTTGGTCTCTTTCTTATCTTTCTTCTTCTTCACACCAACCTTCTTAATAACATCAGAGTTTTCAGTAGGAGAAGAGGAAGAGATGGAATCCGATTCAACTTTCGACGGAGAAGGAGAAGGGTCATCATGAGATTGATGCTCACGTGGTGAAGGACCTAGGTCCGACACGATTGGTGCACTTGGCGTAACTGGATTGGACAATAACCATACTGGTAATCCTATCATCAATCCAGGAAGACTCAACGTAGCCATAAAGGGAGGACCAACAGTTCCACAAGGGGGAATAACAAATGGCATACCCTAGAAAGGGGTGCCTTGGTTGGTAGTCCCAGAAGAATCTTCCATATCTAAACTTCCTAAGAGTCTCTAAAGGACCACACAAGACAAACACTACTCAAGTCTAAAAGCAACAAGCAAACTGTGTGAATAGGAGTGGATTCAAATTCTGGAACCTCACGGGATTATCAAGGCATCGCAAACCGCTATATACTGCAGGGTCCAACAATATGATGCGACAAGGAGGATTGGGACCATACCCTTGCATGCATACCCGATTACCTGGACAGTACGTGCGTGCTAATCTCCCCGAGTGTTTTTCTCAGTGTATTTCTTTACCAAGACGGCCAAATGGTTAACTCGATTGGTTTCAGGAATCCTAATGGTGTCTCCCGATATACACAAGGTACGTGGGAGCTCAAATCCGTAGTGGTGCTATCTAATGCACAGCCGTTGGCACGAGACCTTCCGATATACGTGTCGAGTACATGATACACCCTTCGATATACGCCAAGTATGGATTATGGTACTTGGTGGGTACATGAAGGAGCTTGATATACTGATGTACGTGGAAGACTATAATACCCCCGGTCTACAGTGCTGGCAAATAACGACAGCTGCCATGCTTAACGACGCTGAAACATGTCTCTAACTTACACACAAGTTGCTAAATGATTTTAACCTAAGCTAGCGTTAATTTTATCTTGTACGGTTAGGTGGATGCATGAGGTGAGTACATAAATGTAAACATAATGCAATCCTCAACTACATGATAATGCACATTTTCTTTTCCTTTTCAATGAAAACTACTTAAGGTAAGGAGAGATCTTTTTTCTTTCAAACCAAAAGTACTTAAGTAGTAGCGAAAAGAAGAATTCCTTCCTAGAGTGCAATAACTCTAACTTTCTGCAATAATCAACTAAAAAGTGCAAAGAAAATGAAAGATGCAACTAATCTTAACATCGTATAAGACAAAATAATGAAGCACTTTCAATTTTCAAATGCATGTACCAAAAATGGAATTTGATAACTAAACGCTTTTCATATTTATTTACAAAAAGTGAGAGCATATCTACAACAGTCTAATCTTTCAGAAATTCCCAAAGAAAAATGGCAAGCACCCAAACAACTCAAAGGCACTCAAGAGAGGCTCAAAATCTAGCAAATGCAATAATCATAACTCGTTTCCTATCTTTTTACACTTGAAAAAGACACATCTAAGCTACATAAAGAAGGATTCCACTAACGTTTCCAATCAAATGAAAGACAAAGGAAAGCATTTAACAATCTTATCTAACTCAAATGCATACAAATCTGAAATGAATCTTTCTTCTTCTTACGAGTGTGAGACCAAGAATTTCAAATGATCAAATTAAAGCAAGAAGAATACTTATGCTTTCCAAATTCATGAATATAGCAAAAGAGTGGCAAAATCAAGCTTTTCTTTGGACTAAAATGGAGATAAAGAATCAATCTTTCCCAAAAATGATTGAATAGCTCAGCATGTAAGGGAAACAATATGCATAACCCAATAAAGAGAGGCTCAAAAAGACATGGATATCCCACACTCTTCAAGTCTTTAAAACAATCCAATCACGCCAAACCAAAAAATGATCTCAAAACCTTGAGATGGGTCAAAACGACTGAAGAATGCACGATTCATGGCCCCCCCAGCCATGAGGGGGAATTTTTTTTCAAAAATAGAACCCATTTCGCTTAAAAATGCAAGCAAAACACTAGTTATTACTCAAGGGGCAAAACATGAATCCAAAACTCAAAAGACCCAAAACCCAATACAAACAAGCCAAACAAAACACTGCTGGACAAAAGGGTCTCTGCCTGGAAGGTACAGTGCAGAGGAGTCTGCACACAAACCAAAACTCAAATCGGAAATGGAGAAAAGGTGCCTGTATGGCAAAAAATGGTAGATCGACACACTCTGTGCTTATGCATAGTGCGATGTCGCAGTTAACTATTGCGGGAAGTGCGACGATGTCGTAGTATACCAATGGAAGGTATGTGGCGACAGACTAACAGGAAAAGAACAGAGATAAAAAACAACACAATGTCGCTCTGGGTACATTGACTAGGTGCGACGGGCGAGATCTAAGTCCAAAAATGAACCAATTCTCCAGATAATGAGCATAAAAAGGTCTTCCAATGAGAAGTACAAACTCAAAGGAAGGAAATCAGACTCTTCAAAGCGAAGATCTGATGGTGAAAGGGCTTAAGAAGCAAATGGCCAAAGAGATGGATTGGAAAAGCAATCAACTGAAACTGACATTCAGATTGAAAACAAAAACTATGTTCATTCCGCAGTATGGTCACCAGATTCTTTATTGGACAATCCACTCGGGCGGACATGAGCCAGATCTCCCTAGTTCAAGTGAATCTAGAACAAATAGTACAGAATACAAAACTCATTTCCTAGATGTAGTTATAGATCGAGTACTTAGATATCATACCTTTCAGATCGCGAATCCTTCTCCTTGTTGTTGCTCCAAGTCTTGCGGTCGTCAAATCTCCAGCTGCAAGGCCTGTCAAGACAATATGGAAACAATACAAGCAGTATAAGATATCTAAACAATAACTGATCTAAACTAACAGTTGAGGAAGAAAGTTCTAAACATCATCAATGAGACAACATTTATGGAAAGAGATTATATTAACTGTATAAAAAAGTGGGAATACATAGAAAAGATGAAGCTACAACCAAAGCCTCAACGTTGCATCCTCCATCCAACATGTCCAAGCCAAGCCTCCAAGATGGTACAAGCTTCCCAATCACAAATATGGATCCTATCAGCATAAGGGTACCATAGACCTTCCCCCCTCTCATGGAGAGAGTGGGTGTTTATATAGGGCTAAAGAGATAGGGTAGGTTGAGGATTAGGGGGAGATGGTTAAGGGATCTTCCCATAAGGTTAGGAACCGAAATGGCACCTCACCTAGAGCCTAGGGATAGGCCTCCACATCACTCATCTTCGAGAATGGGCTCGAAGATACTCTTTTATCCAAATAACTGACATAGTCACAGGTTGCATTAGGACAACCTGCGATGTCACATGTTGCAGAAGGGCAGACCGCGATGACCTTGAAAAGTAGGTCAGTTAAGCCCTCCAGTCATGGGAAACTTCATGGATGTGTTTTTACTCTAAAATGAGTTTAGGTAAAATAGCAAAGAGTTTACACAATGGTCAAGATGACGACATTATCACAACGGTCATGATGACAACACTTGGTCATAATAATGGTACTTGCAATGGTCATGATGACAACACTAGGTCATGACAATGACACTTGCAACACTTGTGACACTTGCACAAGGGTGACGACATTTTGGTGTAACAGTCGTTTGAGAAACCGTGACCTGTAAATCAAAACTAGATGCCATGCATGACTGGAATTGTTAATTTAATCATTAATAAATCGTAATATAATGAGATTTGACCAAAATTTATATGATAAACGAATAGATGCATACCTGGTCTATTTGATGGGATGAATGGCTAAAAGAATAACTTAATATATAAAAAATAGTGAAATTAACGCCATTCATAATAGATTTGATGATAAAAAATAGTGACAAAATGGACACCAACAACATCCTGCACACATTCTTTTTGTTGAAATTCGTATTATGGATCTGGGGAGAAATTTGAAATCCCGGGTTCTTTCCAACATCCCCTCTTGATGGTCGGATTGGGTGAGGGGGACGTTACAATATATGTCTAGATCTAATGAAAAGGGGGTTCCACTATCTTTCCAATTCCTTCTAGAAGTCTATCTCAGTAGGGTTTCCGACAAATAAGATCCCAATAATTAGCTTGATTATTTTCATCCCTACATGCCTTGAATTTAGTATGTTGCTACAATTTTCTTCCTGAAATATGAAATTTTTTGACATAGATGTCACAACATGACTTATTGAAGTCTATGGTGCGACAATAATTATTATAATTAACCTATGAGTAGGTTGAATTTTGGGTTTTCTTGATTTTCCAAATGAACTGAATGCTCTTGATACATTTTTTGATATATTCTCATGTGTTCTTGTGTGTTTAGCATCCTGAAAGGCCAATACATTTGTTTTCTTGTTCCTTTACAAAAAAAATGTATGTTTTATCAATCCATGTAGGATTTGAGATTGTGTAATCATTTTTTTTCTTCTAAAAAATGACTTGATTGTGTTAGTAACATGTTCTTTTACTATTTTATCAAGACTTGTATTCCCAAATTTTTCTCTTATGTTTTGGACTAGGGTCTCATGGATGGCCTATGTAGAACCCAAAATCCTCATGTTTTGGACTAAAACTCTAAATCTTTACCCTGTACCATAACTTGGGTTGTATAACCATCCTTGGTGTACTAAAACTTCAAATATGACACCACATATTACTCACATTCTAAATATTGTGTATGCGTGGCCTATGTTGTGGCTTGAGTCCCCACACATGGAATGTAAGCCTTAGAGATAGATTCCATGGACTCAGAACCTAGGGTTTTGTACCAAACTATGCCCTTATCCCCAAGAAAACCTGGAGAGGACCATCATACACGTAGTCTTCATGTAGGAAAAAGGAGTGGGTGGCAGTCCAAACGTTTTTTGCAGGGAAGAGATCACAAAGAAAGGTGCCACTAGACACATCACCATAGCCCAACAAAGAAAAATGTTGATATTGATAGTGTGAATACTACAAAGATACCAATGTTTCCATACTTGGGCATTCCCTATTGTATCCTAGATAGGATCGGTACCCTATTTTCTAGAAGTAGTGACGCATAACATGATGGTTAATAAGATTGATGGTGGATATTGGAACATTTTCACCGCCTCTTCCACATATTTGGTGGGACATTTCCTTGAATTTGGAACGGTTGGCTCGATATAATAGGATCTCCAATGAGTTCATTCACATGCATCTATATAATAGTTCTACTTCTTGTTCCATCCTCCTTCAGAATTTTTCCATGTAGTAAATATACTAACAAATTCCTTTTCTTCTTTTCTTTGGACACTCTTGCGATCTTTTTCTCCATATCCTTGAGTGTTACATGCTTTTTACATGAAGGCTGCAAATTTATGAATTTGCTAAATCTAGAATTTCAGTGGCAAGGGCCAGTGTCCAGACCATAGTATTTCAAAGATAGCAAAACGTGAACAAAATTTGAGAAGACAAAGAAAGTTGATACTTGCAAAAGGGGAACCTAAAAAACAGAGTTATACATCTCTTACAAAAGAATCTCACTCGAAATCTTGAACAAAATCAATGATGCATAATTCAACCAATATGTTATGAGCTCCAAAGCGCTTTACATTCCTAAATTAAGATAATAATACACATATCAATTTGGTGTTTATGTTGTAATGACTCAATTATCATACATTATTGTTTTATGTCTTTTGTCACAACATAGTTTATAGACTTTAAACCCCACCTATTGTTAAAAAAACAGGATCGCAGAACAATAACAATAAACAGAAATGCAAATATAATCACACATACACATTACAAGAGAGACACAGATATATCGTGGTTCACCCAACTTGGGCTACGTCCACACTGAATTTGCCAGTCCTTATTATTATTACCGTCCAGCAAGTCGAAGGGATACAACCTGCAGCACAACCGCTGCACTTCCTCTTCTCTGTTTACAGTCTCTCTCCAGATCTCAAAGATCTTTACAATGCATAAAACCTAATACATCATCCCTAGCCGTATTACAATGTCTTTCTTTTATAAGGGAAATATAATGGGAAAATACCACGGGATACCCAAAACCATGGGCCCGCAAAACAGCTGGCGAAAACAGCCCTAAAAATTTTCTTCGGGGGCGTTGCCCCCGAACCCCCATTTCTCAGGGGCGCTGCCCCCGGACCCCCCAGCCAGGGGGGATGGGCCCCCCTAGAACCCCGTGGGGGGGCGATGCCCCCCCACACCCCCCCCGCTGGGGTGAGTGTACAGTCCACCTACACATCATATAGAACTGGGGTACAAACACGGCTAATACAATATCATCTATGAGACTAGAAGATCTGGCTCCACAACCAACACCTATAATAGCACAGTGAACAAAGATGATCAAATATTCTAAGCAAGAAGAACATTTTTACATCATTGGGAATCTAATAACATGTTTAGAAATAATGCCCCTAACACTAGCATTGATAATAAGCATTCATTAAAATACTTATGGATAAAGACAAAAATGGCTTCAAAAATAGTAAGATGGCATCTCAAGATTGAAGCCAATGATAAAGTATCATACTCAAGCAGTTACAAGATAATTTGTCATAAACTCAGTGTTTTGTTTTTTTTAATTTCTTCTTTGAGATCCAAAATGAAAAAAATGAAGTCTCACAAAACTATCTACTAAATTTTCTTTAGCTTAACAAGGAAAATATCCTATTTTATGAAGAAGATTGAGATTCATGAAAGTCTACCATGACTTTTGGGGCATGGTCTCAGACAAAATTTCACTCCCTCATGGAAAGGGACTCTCCTAGGGGATTTGGATTATCTTTAGAGCACATAGTTCATTTGGTTGCAACTCGAGTGTAGGTCTTACTGCAGGAAAAGTACACCTTACAGTAATAAAGAAGATCCTCCAGGAAAATTTCTTATGATAATTGACGAATTGAGATAAATGTCTATACCATCAGAGGCCATAAAGCATGAATCGCACTCTCCACAGGAAAATTGTCAAATGGATTATGTCATGTGTGACCTCTGCAAGCTATGCAATTTTCATCAATGGATCAACCTCACCTTTTTTAGGTAACTCGTGGCTTGAGACAAAAATTTCCCCTGTCGCCTAATCTATTATTTCTAATGGTTGAAGGCTTCAACAGAGCCTTATCTCAAGCAAAGCGAAACGGGAAAATACGTGTTAAAATCTCAAGTAGAATTTTTATTTTGCATCTTCTTTTCATTGATGAATCTTTGCTTTTTGGTTCAGGTTCTTTAAGGGAAGCTACCCATATCAAATAATTTCTAGACATCTACCGTTTTGCAACAAGTATGGTAATAAATTGTGTAAAATATGGGCTCTTTACTTTTGGCATGATAGAATGTTCCTTAGGAATAATTCTTGGATTGTTTAACATCCATCTGAAGGACTTCGATTTTGGTTTTAAGTACCTTGGTTTTATTATCAATTCTGATAATTATCGGGCAGGATAATGGAAGTGGCTAGTTGAAAAAATAGAATGAAGAATCATTCATTGGTGCAATAGCTGGATCTCGTGTGGTGGTCGGCTTGTCATGAGCATACTTGAAGGGGTGTTAGTGGATGCCAATTGTATGAGCATACAACTTGGTTCTGAGTACATGGATCTAGGTCAATACATGCTCATGCATATAGACACTATTTTCATTCAACATGTTCTCTGGTAGGAAAACAATATGCTTGGTGGATAGAGGTTGCTTCAATATAAGATCCTAAGTCACATTAGTATTCTTCCTTGAATCACCATGAGAATTTGGATGCCTCTTGAGAATGAAGGGATGTTTGAACCCTACACATAAATGGAAACATAAACCTCAAAATACCTAGTACTCATCACACTTGGCACACGCATATTCTATTAAAAATTAACTCAATTAATTGCTCCACATAAACCATCAAATTAAATAGTATTAGGATGATCCATGAAATTTAACAACAATATTAGGGTTGATAAGGATGGTCTTCCACTTGTAATCTCCTTGATCGATCTCAAAGGATTCTCAACCTATAAATAACTAACCCTAATTTCGTAGAACTTGTCCTTTTCAAGGCAAGAGGAAGAGGGAAGATATGTCACATCTCCAAGGGTTCATGAACAACATAGACAACTTAGTGCTTATGCAGACAATGTTCAAATTGATAAGTTTGAGTAGAATGGGAAAGAGAAATATAAAGGGGTTTCTTTCTTATGGTGTAAGATGCACCACCTCAAGACTTCAATAGTTGGTCACATATTTGCAATATTCATTTATACCTTATTGATATATCCTTTTATTTGCAAATGGAGGATTACAAAAATTAGATTCATAAAGCTAGGTAAAGCACTTATTATGTTTGAATATATTTAAAACGAACTATTTTTTTTCCATAGATAAAATAGAATTTGAATTCTAATAATTTTACACAACATTGAATTCAATGACCCATTGAAGCTTATCCCTAGCATAGTGGCTTCCTAGGAAATGTGGGGTGGGAGAAGATGGATACATAACTTGTAAATACAATGGAAGGATGTTTTATCCATGTTATAGATTCATACATTTACGTTTACTCAAAAAGTGGGCACTTGATTTCCTGGAACTCAATGGCCAAAGGAAGTTTACCCCTATCAGATAGAATGTTCTCCTAGGAAATGGGGGAGGGGATATGATGGCTACATAACTTGTATATTGAATACAAATATGTTTTATCCAATTCATGGATTCATAAAATGCACTTTACACTTTCTTTTTTCATAAAAAGAGGGAACTTTAGTCGAGACACACTAAGATAATGAAGGAGTTATCATTCATAGGGTATTGAGGGTCAAATATTAAGCAAATAAACCATAAATTTGAACTGTACTAGAAAAATACATAATTCCCACAACTCTACAAAGGAAGCTAGAGATGAAACAATGGCCATGGTCACTAGGTTATGGTTTATATATTTTTCTTATGAGAAACCAATAGAGATTGCTTATAGATCCATTTTGGAATGGTTGTAAATTGCTAGTGGTTTCTTATGGAAAACTATTAGATATTTGTTATAGATATTATCAGTGGGTACTGTGACCAGTATGAGCTTGGAAACATATTAATTACAAAGAATCCACAACAATACTGGTCTTAAACCACAATATTTTGTCAAAAAATATAGCAACGGTCACATAGTGTCATGAAAAAACCATTAGAATGATCATTGGTGACAAACATTTTTCTACAGTCGCCAAAAGTAACAAAAAAGAGTATTGGTTAGGGATAATAAAATATTGTCACTAGAAGTGTCACCAAAGATAGAATCAATATGGGCCTTTAAGAACCCTCACCAAAAGTGTCAGTAAAAAGGGATTTGGTGACAAAACTTAAAGGACCATCTCAAAAGGAACTTATAATGACGATGTTTTAAAGACCGTCATCATATACGATATTAGTGATGACCCTTAAAGGACCGTCATAGGCATGACCCCGTGACATTTTTTCTTGTAGTGTGGGATAATACAATATACTCACGAGACTACTTACAAAGCATATGCATCCACCAAAAATATACTAACAATGTGGGATAATACAATATACTCACAGGATGACTTACAAAGCATATGCATCCAACAACAATATACTCAAAAGTAAGGAGAAGCGTTGACACGGGTTCCTAATAGGAAACTTGTTCACTGCAAATGGATCTACAAAACTAAGCTTGGATCTGATGGATCTACAACCAAGTACAAGGATTGGTTGGTTGCAAAGGGATACTTACAATTCCAAGGGTTGAATTGCAATGAGACATTCGCTCTTGTTGCAAGGATGTGTTCAATGAGAGTTGTTTTGGTCATTGCAGCTTTGTATGCATGGGAGGTACATCACATGGATGTAAAGAGTGCCTTCTTGCATGGTGACTTGGAAGAAGAGATCTACATGAGACAACCTGAGGGGTACACTGATGATCCTTGCTTAGTATGCAGATTGAGGAGATCACTGTATGGGATCAAGCAAGCCCCAAGGGCATGGTATGCTAAGATGGATTCCTTCTTACTATCACTGACATTTGAGAGATGCAGATCTGACTGCAATGTTTACATGCAAAAGAAGGGAGAATGTCTGTTGTTGATTGTTCTGTATGTGGATGAATTTCTCATCACTAGTGGATATGCTATTGGGTTGAAGCACATAAAGTATTCCTTGAACAAATAATTCACTATGACAGATCTTGGATTGTTGAGACAATTCATTGGTTTTGATGTGACTCAAAACACTTCAGGGATCATGGTTTCATAATCAAGGTATGCATCTGATTTACTGAAAAAGTTTCATATGGCTGATTGCAAAGCCACATCCTTCCCCTTCCTATCTGGAATTAGATTGGAAGAAGGTGGTTCCACACCCTTGGTTGATAGCACACTTTACAAACAGTTGATTGGTATCTTGGTAGCACACTGCACACATTCTTTTTGTTGAAATTTGTATTATGGATCTGGGGTGAAATTTGAAATCCCAGGTATTTTCAAACATCCCCTCTCAACGGTCGGATTGGGTGAGGGGGATGTTACAATATCTGTCTAGATCTAATGAAAAGGGGGTTCCACTATCTTTCCAATTCCTTCTAGAAGTCTATCTCAGTAGGGTTTCCTACAAATAAGATCGCAATAAGTAGCTTGATTATTTTCATCCCTACATGCCTTGAATTTAGTATGTTGTTGCAATGTTCTTCCTGAAATATGAAATTTTTTGACATAGATGTCACAACATGACTTATTGAAGTCTATGGTGCGACAATAATTGTTATAATCAACCTATGAGTAGGTTGAATTTTGGGTTTTCTTGATTTTCCAAATGAAGTTAATGCTCTTGATACATTTTTTGATATATTCTCATGTGTTCTTGTTTGTTTATCTCTTCAAAGGCCAATACATTTGTTTTCTTGTCCCTTTACAAAAACAAAGTATGTTTTATCAATGCATGTAGGATTTGAGATTGTGTAATCATTTTTTTTTCTAAAAAATGACTTGATTATGTTAGTAACATGTTCTTTTACTATTCTATCAAGACTTGTATTCCCAAATTTTTCTCTTATGTTTTCATCCAAACTATCTAAAAGGTTTGAATCATCCCTTTGAAAACTAGTACAACTCCCAAATATTCTTGAAAATCAAGACATGGTAGTGTCCTATGGTGGTTGATTATATTCTATCCCTAAATAGTCCAATTATTTTGTAAGTGTGATGTAATAAAATTTCAAAGGCCATAGCCTCTAAATTAAATTACAATGTAAGTAAAATAAACTTATGTCACATGGAAAAAAATGCAATGATAACACATGGTAAAGATGCTAACAAAGAGTATGCCATCACTATAATGCAGTAAACACCGAGGATAGTAGCATGATATTAGGAGACATAGGATAATAATAAAGGTTCTAATATGTGGTGGTGGCTTCAAGTTCTGGAACTCCAAGGATGGTTCTTGGATACAATATATGGTCCAATATTAAAATACAAGGTCTAAGTCCATAGAAATGGTCTCTAGGGCTCATGATTCATGCATACTAATCCAAAGGAACACACAACCCCTATACATGGAATATTTAATATGCAGGTGGGGTATGGTCATCGTTTTAAGGATTAGTGCATCAACGATGGTCCTTCGTTCCTATGTAATGGTGTAAGATCACCATTTTCGGATTTATAACATGATAAATCATCTCAAGGGATAGTTCTTGTGAATTAAGCCATGGTATCGAGAATCAAGGTCATGTTTGCGCCTCCAAACCATCCAATTATTTACCAATGCAGACTAACCCCTCGGGCCCCTTACACAATATCCCCCTAACCCATAGGATCCCAAACATGACAATAGACCCTTAAAACTCTTTACCAATATGAAATCAACCACACATTTCCCCATTATCGCAATTTCCATATAGAAAACCTACCCCTACATACTCACACATCATGGTTCACAAACATTTTATGCCCCATTGTACACTAATAATTCCCACCCCTCATACACTACACCCATAACCCATAACATCCTAGAAATAGAAGTATACTACTAAAAACGTTAACCCTTTATCATTATGACCTTAAGAACACATCACCCCCGTAACCATAGTGAAACCCATCAAACACTTACACACCCCGCACTCCCAGATCCCACCTATTATGGCCTAAGGCACATTGTTCCCCAATTCACACTAATCCCTCCAAAAATTTACACATTGTATGCCCTAAGCAACATGATATATCACATGGTAATCGACCCCTAAAGCACCTTAAAATTTGAAATTATGAAATTGAGGTCTCTTCATAACCAAATATTAACTTTAGTTAGACTAAGTGTGGGAAATAAAAATGGGATATTTATAATGGATCCCCTTTGTGGGAAGAGGGGTGAGGTTGTGCATTATGGGTGACACGAAGTGGTAGGTGATGGTTGAATGATTTGTCAAGGTTGGACAATGTTGTGTCAAATTTCATGATTGGATGGAGATTGTAGTGTGTAGGTTGATCAATATTTCTATGACTATCAATAGTATTCAATTAATAATGTAATTGAGTCTACCAAAACTCCCAACTACAAGGGAAGAAGTTTCCCAAATATGACTAGTGAAGGTATAGCAGAGATAGTTATAGTAAAGGGCACTAAGGGAATATTAGAGAAACATTAGATCTTGGCTTTAGCATCCGGAGGCGTCACATCATTCTTATCTTGATTTTTGCACAGGCTTAGTATAGAAGGATTTCACGCTTACTAGAAAACAATTATGTTTCAAATGATAAATGATTGAGGGGCATTATTTGAGTGCATAGACCAACAATCCTAACTTTGACTATAATTTGTTTTTTAACTCAAAAAACATGAATTAAGTTGGTTAGTTACTTTACTTGAATTAAGGTTTCACTTTGATTTATTGGATTGTAAATTGTTTTGAGTAAACATTTAAAGGAATCCACATAAATAATTATAAAATATAATATGTGCATTTTAATGGCTAAATCAAAACTTTAAGAATTATAAAATAGATGTGCATTTTAATGGATAAATAGAAACATAAAGAATTATAAAATATATGTGCATTTTAATGCCTAAATGGAAACCTAAAGAATCGTTTGTAAATCCTTGAGTTCGATGCCTTGGAGACTACTATTAGGTGCACCAAAGGTTGATCAATGGGTTGAACTAAAACCTCTTCTTGTTCTCTCAATTCTTCTTTTACTTATCTCATCCTCTCTCAATCCTTGGCATGTACTTCATTTTCATCATTTTGTTGGTGATCATATTTCCTACTACTATTTTTAATATTTCCCATCTTGATTGTTGATTAATTTTTATTTTTCAAAATCCTTCTTTTCAATGTTGATTGCTAATTGCTCATTGGTTCACTTATCTTTCTTGTATTTTTTAATAAAAAAGTTACTGGTATTTTTTTAATATTTAAAATTTTTATATGTACCAAAGGTTGAGCAATGGGTTGATCTAAAACTTCTTCTTTTTCTCTCAATTCTTCCAGTGTCTTTGTCTCAGCCTCTCTCTATCCTTCGCATGTACTTCATTTTAGTCAATATGTTGGTGATCATATTTCCTATTACACTTTTTAATATTTCCCATCTTGATTGTTGATTGATTTATTTATTTGAAATCCTCTTTTTCAATGTTGACTATTAATTTCTCATTAGTTCACTTATATTTCCTGTATTTTTTAATCAAAATTGGCAATACTATTTTAATATTTAAGTTTTTTGTTGGATTTGTATAAGCTCAAGGAAGCTCTTCTTCCTACTATTTCTAATATAATAACACAATTTTTTTGGTGTGTTTGTAGGAACTCTATCAATCTCCATACCCTTATAAATATATTTAAGTCATTGAACTCTTGTTGGTTGTGATGTTTAGACTGGATCTATTGATCGCAATAGATAAGTTAAGCCATATAATCGATTGGGATATTTTTCTTGATCTATCAATCTGTTAAATGATAGAAACTTTCAGTCAGGGGTTGGCTTAACCATCAACTAAGCTAATTTAAAAATCGTGCAAGTTGTTTGATCAATCATTTCTAATCTTAAATTGCAACATTCAAGCACTCTTCGTACATGATTTTCTATAACTAAAACATTAAGATGGTGAAACCAATTCACATATTTCATCTTAGGTGGTTGAGTCAATGCCACTAGATTCCTCAATGAATTATCTATCGAATAGCATATCGTTTTCACACTTCATTTCATATTATATTTTTCATTTGAGTTCTTTTAAAAGTTATAGTTAATTTTTCCCGACCCTTTCTAAGGTGCTCAAATAAAAATAAATAGAATTAATTTTTTTTTATAAAAGATGTTGGATCTCCATGGATCTTTCCACTGTAAAATTATATTTTTTGTTTTTCAATTTATGTATATAGTTGAAAAAGGATTAATATAAACACAAAGGTATATACAATGTGATTCAAATGTTGATGGGTCAACTTTATAGAACCATATTTTAAAAATAAATATGTGGATCTACTACATTTTATGTAGATCATCCTCATTCATATGTGTGTGTGTGTGTGTGTGTGTTAAGAGAGAGAGAGAGAGAGAGAGAGAGAGAGAGAGAGAGAGAGAGAGAGAGAACATTGAATTATTTGATGAGAACAATTCTCACTTGTTTTTTCTTAAATTTGCAATGACTTGCATTTTTTTTTGTTTGCTTGAATGTCCTTAACTTGTGGGACTATCCTTTTGTCTAAGAAACTGTGACCAAGGGGCATCTAAGCCATCAAAATCACTTGGGGATCTCACATCGCTCAGGACACAACAACCCTTTGCATGGATGAATTTATTTGGTGTCTCCTCCCACCACCACCAAATTTCAAACCCTGGGATTCCTAACAAACAAAACCCATCGAATACCAACCACGCTAGTGGGGCATGACTCAAAATTCAAGAGCATGGGGGTGAGATTTGATCCACTTATGTGTGCATGGGTCACAAAATCATTTAATTCAATCTATTTGGGTCCAAGCATATGTTCAACCACTAACTCAAGGTGACCCCATGGCTTTAGGATTGACCCTCATTAGAATTGAACCTTTCCCATTGGTGAAAAACTCATCCCTCTTCACCAATGGATCCAACCCCTTTGGGCCCAAAATTGAAAGACATGGGGATGGGAATTGTTCAATTAATGTGTGTAAGAACCATGATATCATTTAATTCAATATCTCTAAGTGTAACCACACGTTTAACCACTACCTCAAGGTGAACCCATGGCTTCAGGCTCGACCATCATTGGAATTGAAGCTTTCCCACTGGTTAGAATATCCTCACCGTTCCTCTGAATTTGCAAGGATTATATGCATTTTGGTAGATTCAATCTAAAGAATATGAAAATACCAAATCTTCATCACCACATTCACTGGAAATTATTATCCATCTCCATGGATTCACCCATAATATTTGTAAAAGCATGTGGCATATTGAATCTAGTAAAAAGAAACTTCCAACGTCCTTTTACTAATATTCTAAACGAAATATGGTACACGGTATAATTGGGTAAAATGTTATGGATCCATGCCCAATCGTTTTAATCCAATGTTGCATCCACCCCAAATACATTATATGAAACCACCAATATCGATAAATATAAAGTGGCCCAATCATAAGCTCATGAATCGAATGGAAACATATAAGGTCACCTTATATTTCTCCATAAAGTGCCCCAACACAAGGTCTTAAATTTCCATTCTCTTCCATGTAATCCCTCAAGAAATGTGTGCCCTTCAATGATCCAATGCAAGAAGGGGACAATTGATTATTTTGATTTTGTTCTTGGCCCCTGGGATGGTAAAACTTTCCTCGACGAATACTAATTCTTTTCAGATACCCATGTTTTAAATTTTAATATATGTTCTTGCATTCTATGTAGAAATTGTAGCAATGATTTTTCTTCTCAAAACCCTCAATCTAAGTTTTGCGTGCTCTAACCCACTTCCTTTTCATTGTGTTACACACTAACTATAGTAATAAAAATCATAGATACCACACAAGTTGCAAAAAAATAAGATATGACTCACTCAGATATAGGATTTAGAACTCAACAACATTCCTCGCACTCTCTTCATAATTGTCATACACAGTTTCGCTGCTGAAGAGTTTTGCTTACTCAAAATATTGCTCTTCTAAATTATCTAGATATTCATCATACTTTGGTTGATATATAAAGATGTCAAGATGGTATTTTGATTTGTTAATTTGAAAAATATCCTTGATTGTTTTACCGTAAAAAACATCATGAAGAGTAGTCTCTTGTCTCTCTGAATTTTCTAAACAATTTTGCACATCTTCAAAAATGTTTGGATTAGCAGAAACATTTGAAAATGTATCCATTATATCATCATCAAAAAATTTATCTTTCAAATCATCCTTTTGAACTTGTGGATAGTTTGACTTGGATTTTGGAATAACAAGATCTTCATGGAAATCATAAAATCGCAGCATACTTTCATTACTTTCAAGACGAGAAACATCATACTTGATAAACTCTTGTTTATGATGGACTATATTTTCATGCATATGATTGGTATTAACATCTTCAACTTCATTCTCTTCCTAAAAATAAAATCCTTGACTGAAATTTGAAAAAATATTATCCCTAAGATCATAATAAGTAAAAATGGCAGCCGATTTCTTATATCAACAATAAGATGTTGAGGAGCAACAACTTCTTCTTCAATAAAATGATCACATGATAATCTCATAACAAGAGTTAATAAATTTATACTATGATCAACTGAAAGTATATTATCATCTAAACAATCATCAAACTAATTTGAAGAATGACCACAAGTATCATTTATACCCTTGTCCATAGGAAAATCTGAAAATGATGAAGAAAATTGACCCAAATCTGAATCATAATTACATTATTCTTCATGTTCATGTGCTTTCATATCATCAACATGAGCCGGATTTCGAAGTTTATTATAAGCCCATAAGTTTTCCTCAATTTATTTAGCATCCAAAAGAAACCGTGCTAATGATTAAGATTTTCTTTCTCTCAAAAAACCCGTCTTAATGATTAAGATCTGGATGTTGAGCTATTATATAATAAACCATAGCAGCAGTATCAGTAGGCCGGATCTCCAAAGGCATGTTGAAAATGATACTATAAAACCTCATGTTGAAAGAAGTCAAAAATTCATCCTTTCCTCGTCTCAAAGCATAAAACTCAGATAAGCATTGATCAAAGGATTTGTTCTCTCCTCAATGTCTTGAAAATGCATTATACAACTCAACCCATGAACCAATGGAATCATCCTCAAGACATCTAAACCATAACACAACATTCCCAATAAAATATTTCAAAAATAACCTCATGACAACATCCTCATGCATGATTTCGAAATTCTCAATGAAATTCTCAAAAGCTCCCAAATGCTTTTCAGCTGTGATATGATCTTCTCCAGTAAAAAGTAGTAGATATTTTGAAAACCTGGGAGGGTAAGGATGAAGAGTAGATGGAAGCATTTAATATTAAAAAAAATCTCTAACTTTTTACTTAACATCAATGGTCCGTGGGTGAGGTTCAACAAGTTGATTGCAAGATTCAGTAGTGATGATATAAGGTAGTAAATCAGCTTTATTATCTATGGGATGAAAAGAATAATCAGGTTCAGGATATATGGGTATATGTATATCATGTTGCACATGTATTTCAAATGAAGGAATAGGATCAACATAAAAAATGCAAGAATAATGCATACTTCTTCCAAAGAGGGATATGTAACTAAAGGTTTATGATCATTAGAGTAGACAAAACAAAAAATTGACTCTTTTGACATGTAATGGGAAAGACGTGAAAGAACTGATGAATGAGAACAAAATTTCATGGAGGAGACTAACGAGCTGATACCTGGTCTTTCCATTTGGCTTATTCATTTTCTTTGTTGGTAGGGATCCATTCTACACTATAGTCTTATGGTTGTGGAGTCACTAGTAGATCTTCAAACAATGAATATTCTTTAAAGTGTCGAGTCGCCAGATGAATAATTACAGTCTGAATGCGTCCAAATTCAATTCACCATCTAAGCCTAGATCTAATCAATGTCATTCTCCTAGGGTATCTTTTCAACTTCGTTCCTCCATACTTGGAAACAGATATAAAATATCTTAGTCCTAAATTTTGGACTGACTGCTAAGCACAAAGTTCAGGCACCTAGATAAATAGGATCTGAAAGTGGTTGTATTTTATAAATCATAAGGAAAGGATAAGGTTAAGGGTAATGAAATGCAAAGGAAAAAAATCAACAACATGACATGATGAATAAGCAAATAAGTTCAAAGAATGTATGTACATGAAATAAACGATAAGAATAAACCAATTTTAAAGATCTAATAATGGAGAGATATATAATCTCCAAATATCAGGCTTAAAAATATCATAAACATAACAAAAATTTTGGACATGAAAGGTAGTGAATCACACCCACGCAGGAGCATTTTAGGATAAAAACTTCATCAAAAATGAAATCATAAGCAAAGTAATGAAATAGATTAAAATCATAAACGATGATAATGAATAAAATCAGGTTATATTATATATGTATATCATTCCAAGATGTAGTCTCCAAAGAGCTTGCGAAGAATCAGTACATGAGTTGTACAGAACAAGCTTAATATCTCATAACCATTTCCTAATGTCCCATCCCCTCTATAATATATTCATTCCCCTTTTTATAATCATACAAATATTTCAAAAAAAAAATCAGATCCAAATCTTTAGGATCGAATATGCCCAAAATAGCAAAACAAGATTCTGAGGAAAATTTGGCGAATTTCTGGAAACAAATGCCTAACATAAATACATGTATCTATCAAACCGTGATAGATTTTTAAATTTAAAGAGAGGTTTCTGTGAATAGGTTCATGATGAACAAAACCTTTTTTTTTAATTCCTCTTCATTTGATTGGAAGACGCACCCAAAGATGATGACTAAAATAGAAAATCATTAAATGTTTAAACCTAAAAAATAGGTCGTAAAGATCCATTCGAATATTTCAAACCATTACACCTGTTACAAAAATGAGGGACTTTTTTTGAATGATCCCGTGCTTAAAAAAAACATATTTTGGTTTTCTCAAAATCACTTCCATCTCCTCGTAATCTGTGCCCAATGAGAATGACTAAAACAGTAAAAAACTGGGTATTTTGACTTGGTCACTCCCTGCCTTCAATTCTTGCTGGAAAAACTAAGTGATCTCATATCAATTCATAAGGAGGTTAGGAATTTTGAACATTTCATAAATAACACATTGATCCCAAACATCATTAAACCACCAGGTCCTTATTGCTTGATTAACCCCCAAATTTAAAATTTCACCACTTTAAGACATTCTGGCAGCTAGTCTGTATAACCTCCATTGATTACAGTGTTGGAAAGTGTCAAATCACAAAAGCTAGAAAAACATTAATAAATCTCCATAAGTTCGGTTAGTAATGATGTAAAATAACTTATTTAAAGACTTAAAGGAAGATTTTAATAAATATAAGACAAATTTTAATTCATTAACTAGAAATTGCATTATGTAAATAGAAATATAAACAAGACAAAAAAAGGTCTAAATACTATGATTAAACTTGTAGGGAAAAAAGTGAACAAATAAAAGAAAAGAAAAACAAGAGAGAGCAAAAATGAGGGTACAACTCCAGTACTAACAACAACCACAATGCTTAGAATTGGTTGGAACCAAAAAACTAATAAGTTTACAATATTGAAATTCCTCTAGATGGAAACACTCCCAACCATGAGTTAGCTATAAATTCCTTTCCCATATCTATATATAATAAAAAGGTATGGGATTCATGTTCTTTCTTTTTCATTTATATTTTTCTACCATATAAGCTAAATACATATATGTATGTGTCCTTAACTATCCTTTATTTACAACATATACCAATATGTAAGAATATGTTGATGTTTATATGTGTATGTGTCTCTACGTGCCCTTTACTTACAACATGTACCAATAACTAAAAATATGTAGATGTGTATGTGTCTCTAAGCGCCTTTCAATTTCGCATCCGCAATTGTAGATTGCAGATTGCGGATACACCGTTGTGGATTGCGGATTGCGGAAAGGTAAGATTTCCTATTATGAAGCTTAGCACTTCCGTATCTGCAATTATGGATTGCGGATCGCGGCTTCACAATTGCAGGTTGCAGATTACGGATCTGAGTCGTTTCAACCCTATGCGTGTATTCAGTTGAATTTGGAAAAAAAAATGTATTAGGGTCTCTCATGGCCATGGAGGTCAGTGGGGACGTGACAGAGTGGTATCAGAGCTTCAGTTGCGACACTAAGAGCTGTTTGGGCTGGATCATGCATAATTTCTGGCCGAGAGATGTGCCCATGGCATGGTTTTGATTAACTTATTTGATTGATTAATTGTTCAAATGAATAGTTCCTGCTTTGAATGGGTATGATAGAGTTATATGCATGCTTGTGATATCTAATAGAATGTATCTGACATGCACAGAGATAACAACAGCTGTAAGACGCATCGTATCACAAGGAAATGCACAGAACGATGTGAGAATGGTCACTTTAAATGATGCACATGACCCGTTTGGACTAGAAGATAATGTGATGGGTGAGACAGTGAAAGAAGTGCATAAAAAGGTAGAGTCTGATGGTAGAAGGGAGCAAGTGACACCCCCAAACTTGGCTGAGACTATTGTGAGCTTTAACGAGTGGATGATGAAAGCGCAAGAAGAACAACATCAACTCAATGCGGCCATTTTGCAGAGTCTTATAGACTTACAACAAATGATTAACGGTGGTTCTAACCTGAGACACCAATGCGGAGAGGAAAGAAATGCAGAAGGTCAATCTAGGGGTTGTTCCATGAAAAGAAATCCAAGACCTAGAAGGGGTTTTGTGAGCAGAAGACATAGGACACCCTCTCCTAGCTTTTCTTCTAGCAGATCAAACAAGTCTCAGGGTTCTCAGGGGATCCCAAGACACACTTACATCAAGAGTAAAGGAAAGAAGAAGCACAGAGGTATTCCATAGGGTGAATTTAGGAAGGCAAGGCCTCCCACTTTTGATGGTGAAGGAAAACAAGGTCAAGAAGTAGAGGCATGGCTTCTTGGAATGAAGAAGTACTTTAGAATGCATGAGTATTCAGAGAATGAAAAAGCTAAGGTTTCTATTTATAACCTAGAGGAAGAGCTTCTATCTGGTGGGATCACCTCATGAAAGTGAAAGGAATCAGTGAAGAGTCAGTTGGGAAAAGTTTCAATGATACTTTCAGGAGAAGTACCTATCAGCTAGGTATTATGATAGAAAAATAAAGGAGTTCAATGTTGATGTATATGTAACTTCGGAATGTATTTCACATATATGTATATTGTATTCCTATAGAGATGTTATTATTCCTCTATACGGAAGTGTCGTCATTTATATTGTAAGTGTCGTAACTTATACTTGATGGGTTATTAGACCACCTTGTTGGGGTCGGCCCTGTATAAGTCATGTGGGTAAAAGTGTTATTAGACCACCTATTGGGGGTCAGCCATGTGGGTCAAAGGGTTATTAGACCACCCTATTGGGTGTCATCCCAGTCAACATTGTGTTATGTGGTTAAGTTGAGGCCGACCTAGTAAAGGTTATTAGGCAAGTCAAGTCAAGTATAAATAGAGTGCAGGAGGCACCCTATTTTATCATTCTATTCTCACACACACTCTTTGGAGAGTGGTGCACTTGTGGAGGAGGAGAAGCTGCTTCTAGGAGATGTCTATCTCTTATGCTTCGGTTGTATTATTGCTCTATCTATCTCTGAGGAAGTTATTGGGGTTTTTCACCTTTATGGTTTTCCCCAAGTAAACTCTGTGTCTCTTGTGTGCTTGCATTATTGTCCATGATTGATATGCTGTAGATATGTTGTACATGTTGTTCTCTCAGTTAAGATCCTAGATCAGATTGAAGTAAATTCTAAAAAACTAACATGGTATCATAGCTAGCCTGAAACAAGGCATGGTATGGCATGTATGACACTTGTTGCACTTGCGATGCTAGGGCTTGATATAGCAAAAACCCGTCATTGTAGCACTTTCGCTATAAATCCATTTTGGAAAATTTTTTGGATCTGAGAATTTTACAGGTCGAATATTAGATCCCCATGTACCTTGTGTCCAAAGGAAAACTTCTAATTCATTGTACGTTGTGTTTTATGATCTATACAATCTAGGGTTTCTGCCTCTTCCAGATCTGAGTCATAAACCGGTGACCTAGGAAAAAAGGTCACAACTTGGGCTAGGAAGCTCCAAATGAAATTTTTTAAAAAGTGACAGGTAGGGCACGGATTGTACTTTCACAAGCCAAAGGTTCAGAGGCCGAAAGTGAACCAGTGACACGTGGCACTCTGTACAAGTTTGCTCTCCTGTTTTATCCCATAAACAGGTCATGTTGCGACACTTGGAATAAATATCTCTCAAAGAATCCAATTGAGGTCAGAACTATGGGGTTGGAAAGAAGAGAGGTCTAGCTACCACAGGTAGAAGTTTCAGACCCTGTGGATTCGCAATTTCGGAGTTACACCATAAACAATCAGGTGCATATTTCTGTCAAAATAGAATTGGATTTTGAGCACCTTCCTTCATGGCTCCGGGAATTAGGGTCTTGGGGAAAGTTTGTATTTTTGTAATCAGAGACCACGGCTGAATGCTACTCATCAAAATCAAAATTTAGAGACCAAGATCAAATTTTTTGGTTGGGTAGAAGGTCGGGCTTGATCAAACCCTAGTTTGGGACTTTGATCAGAAAAAATGGAAAATTAGGGCTTCTGCAAAAGTTGGAATTTTTTAAGTCTATGACCACGGCTGGAAGCTCCTCAAAAAAATCAAAGTTTAGAGGTTTGGATCGAACCTTTTGGTTGGGAAGAAGGGTGGGCTTTATCAAACCCTAGTTCGGGATCTTGTCCAGAAGATCCAGATGTTCCAAAAGGCAATTTTGAGGGGTGAAACTTTGCAGTTTTCAAATTCTAAGTATACCGGCTTGATCAGCTCATCAAGGCACATCTTTCTATCCTTTCAAAAGTTTGAATTTTTAGGGTTTCTCTGACAAACCCTAATCCAGCTCCAGATCAAGTTCCTGCAAATCAAGTGGATTAGGTTAATCCTAGAAGAGAATGGTTTGGTCACCTGCATAAGTGAAGAAGTTCCTGTTTCAGAGGGAGATGAGGCTAAGGTCTTACATAAGAAGATTACAAAGCAATCTCGACAGGTAAGACTCATACAGGTATGTTTCGAATTCTGTTCATAATTAAGTTTATGATATGTTTGTCTTCATATTATTACGGTTTGTACAATCTTGGTTATTTTTAGACTTGTCCTATCACCTTAATAAAATTATGAATGCATGATAGAAGATATTCATTGATTAGGGTTTTTAACACTTATGATTGTACTAATGCATTGTGATGTTGTATGAGGTTGATGTTGTCCACTAACATGAAGGGTACATCAAGAAAGACAAATCATGTTCTAGTTCAAGAACATATGACCATGGTGACATGAAGACAAAGGTTCATCCATTGCCATGGATCACATAGAAGATCTACTTATGAGGTATGTATAACTTGGTTCTATAATGGTTAACCTATGAGATATGCAGGTAACTAGCACAAGTCTTTGAAGAAAACAAGAAGACATTATGCGGGTATGTTAGACATAACTAGCTAGCATGCTAATCCAGGTATGTTTTTCCTATATCAAGTTAGAATCCTACCTTGTGTTAGGATCTCTTATATAAGTATACATGGCATGATTGATAATGATTATTTATGAAGTTAGAAATTTAAGTAATCTAGGGTTTATGCATATTATGTCTATTACCTTGATTGATGATATGACTAACCAGAAAAGTCTTTTGGTCAAATATGAATATGCATGAGTAAGAGAAGTCTTCCTTAAAACATTGAATGCTAATGCTTATTATCTGTGTTTTAAATGATCATGACTATACATGTTTAAGATTATTGTAGTATTGAGAATGTATGATTATGTATGAGATCTCGAGGATATCACAATAATGATACTTGTAA
Organism: Larix kaempferi; assembly: GCA_027924585.1. Lineage (NCBI taxonomy): Eukaryota > Viridiplantae > Streptophyta > Pinopsida > Pinales > Pinaceae > Larix > Larix kaempferi. The sequence continues at coordinate 4,895,565 of BSBM01000303.1, read as the reverse complement.
GCATGCATAGTGATCGAGGATGGATATAAGTTCAAGGACAGGTAATCCAGGAAGCAAAGATCAAGACGGAGCACACTCTAGTAGTTTCTACAAGGATGCAGATATTCAGAGGCAGTCGGCCACTTCTCACAATCCACATCAGAATGGAGTTGCAAAAATTCAGAGGGAGTCCACCCAACAACCAAACAAAGATAAGTATTTGAATTGTCATTTATTACATATTTGTTTGTTTAAATAATGTTGCTCAATGATGTATATGCTTATGTTCCTAGACTTAGGTTGTGTATTATGCATATTAGAATAATTGCATTAATGAACAGTATACTACTAATATGCATGTGATGGGTAAGTGGCCGATGGAACTGTACAACATTCCATTGCTACTTATCTAGAATGAAACCTCTTTGCTGACATGTTGGGAGTAGTGCAAACTCTTAACAATGTTCTGGTAGAGATTGGAAGGCATCCAGAAAGTTACAGGATATGGATGGATGTTGTATTGAAGCATTGGCTAAAATAATTGCATGATTGTATGACATATGTCTTTATGTGTAAGAATTTGTTCTGAAAACTATGAGATGTTTCGAATCATGCAATTTAACTTGTTTTGTAGGAAAGATCGTATACCTTCACCTACAAAAGAAGGACTACAACATTTGTTCCAACAACAAATATATCTATTGAAGATATTGAAGATATTGAAGTTCCCAGGATCTGGGATGAAGTAATGGAAGAATGCCATGATCAGTCGATCATGAAGAATGATGTTTGGGATGCAGTCCCAAGACCTGAAGGGAATTTTGCTGTGGATTCCAAATGGATCTATAAGATCAAGCATGTTGCAGATGGTAGCATGGAGAAATACAAAACGAGGTTTGTAGCTCGTGGCTTCTCCCAGAAAAAGGGATTGAGTATGAAGATACTTTTACACCTATATCCAGGCACACTTCCATCAGATTAGTACTTGCTCTGGCTGCAGTGATGAAATGGAAGATACACCAGATGGATGTCAAGACAACTTTCTTGAATGGTGTAGTCAAAGAGGAAGTGTATGTGGAGCAGCCACTTGGTTTTGAGACACATGACAAGAAGTCATATATGTGTAGAACTTGGTATGGTAGGATAGATAGCTTTCTATCCAGTTTGGGCTTTACCAAGAGTAAAGCGGATTCCAACCTTTACTACAAGGTTGAGGAAGGCAATCCAGTGATACTACTTTTGTATGTGGATAACCTGTTTGTTATAGGTGAGGATAGATTGATTTCCGACACGCAGCGGAAGCTTGCTGCCGAATTCGATATGAAGGACTTGGAGATGATGCACTATTTTATAGGCATGGAGGTGTGGTAGAGTATAGATGGAATCTTCCTTGAACAAGGGAAGTATGCAGTGGAGATGCTGAAAAGGTTCCGGATGATGGACTGCAAGGCCATGGCCACACCTATGGCATCGAACCTGAAGCTTCTGTGTGATGCTTCATCTGATCCAGTTGATGTCACAGTGTTTCGTTAGATGATTGGGTCCTTGATGTACCTGACGAACACGAGACCAGATATTTGCTTTGCGTTGAACACATTGAGCCAGTTCCTAACAGATCCCAGAGGTGTTCACTTGGTTGCTGTAAAGCATATTCTGAGGTACCTGAAGGGTACAGTTGATTATGGGCTCAAGTATGATGCGAATCAAAAGTTTAACCTGCAGGGTTATGTTGATTTAGATTGGGTAGTGCTGTAGATAGAAAGAGCACATCTGGGTGAAGCTTCAGTATGGGATTAGGTGTGATCTCTTGGTTTAGAAGGAAGCAGTCCTGCGTAGCACAAAGTACAGCTGAAGCAGAGTATGTTGCAGCTTGTTCGGCTAGTTGCGAGGCAGTATGTCTTTGGAAGCTACTGTCTGAGTTATTTGATCTCCTGCTGGAGGCTACTAGTATCTTTTGTGATAACCATAGTTGTGCGAAGTTGTCTAAGAACCCAGTGTTCCACGACAGGTCTAAGCACATTGAGATCAAATATCACTATATCAGGGATATGGTGCAGAGAGGAGCAGTGAAGCTCCTGTATGTTGTGATGGATGAGCAGATTGCAGATGTGCTAACAAAAGCACTAACCAGAGTGAAGTTCAAATACTTCAGAGGGAGGCTTGGTGTTCTTCAGATTGACGACACTTCAAGGAAGAAGTGATGGAGACATTTCCTGAAGCCATTCCAAGCATGGTGGAAGGAGGATCCTTCACATGGCTATGGATGTAAGCGCTGGATGATGAGCATCAGGATGATGATACAATTACTGCTCTGTATATGCATCATGTTGGATGCTGGATATGATCAGTTGGATCATTTATATGTATGTACGCATCATGTTGGATGTTGGATATGATGAGTTGGATCATTTATATGTATGTATGCATCATGTTGGATGTTGGATATGATCAGTTGGATCATTTATATGTATGTACGCATCATGTTGGATGCTAGATATGATCAGTTGAATCATTTATATGTATGTATGCATTATGTTGGATGTTGGATATGATCAGTTGGATTATGTGTATGTATCTGTAGATGTATCACGTGGATACATTGCATGATCAGGTAGATAATGTATGATGATATGTATCAGAAGATATTGTGTATGCATCAGGTGGATGCATTGTATGATCAGGATGATCATGGATGATGAGCTTCAGGATGTTGCTCCAAATGACATGCGTCAGGACGATGCAATGATGATGATTAGGATGATCATGTGTACATCAGGATGATGTATGGTGAGTATCAGGTTGATACTCTGTGGCTGTGGACAGGTTGTGCAGATAAGCATATAATAGCGCCCTGGGAGGTTTGCAGATTCTCTTGCTAGGTTTTTCCGCTGGCATATAATAGCTCCCTGGGAGATCTTGCAAATTCTCTTTCGAGGTTTTTCTTTGGCAGGACATATAATAGCGCCCTGGGAGGTTTGCAGATTCTCTTGCTAGGTTTTTTCGCTAGCATATAATAGCTCCCTGGGAGATCTGGCAAACGATCTTTCAAGGTTTTGTCCTATGGCATATAATAGTACCCTGGGAGATCCGATAGGTTGGGATGTGTTCCCGTAATAAGTCCTGGATGCTCTTTCAAGGTTTTTCCATGACCACATGTAATATCGCCCTGGGAGATCCGATAGGTTGGGATGTGTTCCCATAATAAGTCCTGGGATGCTCTTGTGAGGTTTTGTGGTGACCACATATAATAGCACCCTGGGAGATCCGATAGGTTGAGCTATGTGCTCATAATCAGTCCTAGGATTCCCTTTCAAGGTTTTGTGGTGGGGTCACATGTAATAGATTCCTGGGTGTTAAATTTTGAGCATTAATTCACAATACTCTAGGATCTTACTAATAGAATAGCATGTACAGTATATCAATGCATAACAATCATAATAAGCATGACAAGCATCACAAGAATCAAAAGCATGAGAGACAAAAGACACAAAGTTTCCGTGGGGAAAACTCTAAGGTGAAAAACCCCACAACTTCCTCATAGATAGAGAGAGCAATGGCTAAACCAAAGTACAACCAAAATACACTGAGATAGTCTCCTAGTAGCAGATGATCCTCCTCCTCACTAGTGTGCCACTTTCTGAGTGAGAGAAGTGTGAGTTTCCGAGTGATCAAATAGAGATCTCCCGATCTCTATGTATAATTAACCTATTTTCCCAGTTACACTATGGGGCCAACTTGTCTAGCTACGTACATCCACAATATAATATATATTTCAGGGCCGACCCCACATATGGTGGTCTAATGACCCATCGGCAAGTACACACACTTGCGACGCTTGTCAATACACATGACGACACTTCCTTATAGAGGAATAACACATCTCTTATAAGGGTACAATAAATATATATGAAATACATAGATGAAATACATTCCGAAGTTACATATACATCAACACTCCCTCTTAACTAGGAAGGTATTTCTCGACACAGGTCTTCTAGCACAAGTCTTCTTCTCTGGATCATCGTCACTAGATAATCGTCATCAATTCATCGTCACTGTCACTGCTACTGCTATCTCAACCAATCTTTGAATCTACTCGTCATAGGAAGTTCTATAAAGCCAGTCCTTTTTCATACTGGATGTAGGCCCACCACCTGTAGGTTTTCATCATCACTGGCCATACTGTGGAATCCTCGGGACTTATTACGTGAGTTAACAAAACCTTGAAAGAGAATCCCAGGATTGATTACGAGCACATAGCTCAACCTATCGGATCTCCCAGGACCTTTTACATGCTACTGCACAACCTGTCCACAACCACAGAGCATCACGAAGCACAACCTAGATGCACACACACACAACACTTACACTCACCGTCATGGGAGGACCAACCTACCACTATCCGTGAAAGGCTCATAGCTCTTACATCAATGACCATGGGAGAACACATCTGCCACCATGTCGGAAAGGCTCTGCACTTACATCAACGCACATGGGAGAACACATCTACCACCATGTCGGAAAGGCTCTGCACTTACATCAACGCACATGGGAGAACACATCTACCACCATGTCGGAAAGGCACTGCACTTACATCAATGCACATGGGAGAACACATCTACCACCATGTCGAAAAGGCTCTGCACTTACATCAACGCAGATGGGAGAACACATCTACCACCATGTCAGAAAGGCTCTGCACTTACATCAACGCACATGGGAGAACACATCTACCACCATGTCGAAAAGGCTCTGCACTTACATCAACGCACATGGGAGAACACATCTACCACCATGTCGGAAAGGCACTATGCATCTTTGTCTTCAGAACTCATCACACATAATCCAACTGATTATGTAATGTATCCACCTGATACATATGATCATCCTGATCATCATCATGGCATCATCCTGATGCATATCTGTAGCAACATCCTGAAGCTCATCATCCATGATCATCCTGATCATATCATGCATCTACCTGATGCATACCAAGTATCTACTTGATGCATATCATCATACATGATCCACCTGATCAGACAGTGTATCCTTTTGATACAAATAAAAATACATGATACATATCAATCATACATGATCTATCTGATCATACAATGTATCCACTTGATAAATATGAGATAAATGGTCCAAGCATCCAACATGATGCATATACAAAATACATATAAATGATCCAACTGATCATATCCAGCATCATCCTGATGCATATACAGAGCAGTAACTGGAGCATCGTCCTGATGCTCACCATCCAACGCTTACATCCACAGCCATGTGAAGGATCCTCCTTTCAATATGCTTGGAATGGCTTCTACAAATGTGTCCATCACTTCTTCCTCGAAGTGTCATCGATCTGAAGAACACCAAGCCTCTCTCTGAAGTACTCGAACTTCACTCTGGCTAGTGGTTTCGTTAGCACATCTGCAATCTGCTCATCCATCGCAACATACAGGAGCTTCACTGCTCCTCTCTGCACCATATCCTTGATATAGTGATATTTGATCTCTATGTGTTTCGATCTGTCATGAAACATTGGGTTCTCAGACAGCTTCACACAACTCTGGTTATCACAGAAGATACCAGTAGCATCCAATGGGAGATCAAATAACTTAGACAGTAGCTTCCGAAGCCATATTGCCTCACAACTAGCTGAACACGCTGCAACATACTCTGCCTCAGCTATACTCAGTGCTACGCAGGACTGCTTCCTTCTAAACCAAGAGATCATACCTGATCCCATACTGAAGCAACACCCAGATGTGATCTTCCTATCTGCAGCACTTCCTGCCCAATCTGAATCAACATAACCCTGTAGGTTAAACTTTTGATTCGCTTCATACCTGAGCCCATAATCAACTATACCGTTCAGGTACCTCAGAATATGCTTTACAGCAACTAGGTGAACACTCCTCGGATCCGTCAGGAACTGGCTCAATGTGTTCACCGCAAATCAAATATCTGGTCTCGTGTTCGTCAGGTACATCAAGGACCCAATCATCTGATGATACATAGAGACATCAACCGGCTCAGATGAAGCATCACATAGAAGCTTCAGATTTGATGCCATAGGTGTGGCCATGGCCTTGCAATCCATCATACCGAACCTCTTCAGGATATCTGTAGTGTACTTCCCTTGTCCAAGGAAGATCCCATCTGTACTCTACCACACCTCCATACCTAGGAAATAGTGCATCATCCCTAAGTCCTTCATATCGAATTTGGCATCAAGCTTCCTCTTTGTATCTGCAATCAATCTGTCATCTCTTGTTACAAACAGGTCATCCACATATAGGAGTAGAACCACATGATTCCCTTCCTCAACCTTGTAGTAAAGTTTGGAATCCGCTTTACTCTTAGTAAAGCCCAAACTAGATAGTAACATGTCCATCCTACCATACCAAGTTCCGGGAGCTTGCTTCAAGCCACACAAGGCTTTCTTCAATCTGCACACATATGACTCCCTGTCATGTGTTTCGAAACCAAGTGGTTGTTCCACATATACTTCCTCTTCAACTACACCATTCAAGAAAGTAGTTTTGACATCCATCTGGTGTATTTTCCATTTCATTGTTGCAGCCAGGGCAAGTACTGTTCTGATGGAAGTATACCTGGTTACGGGTGCAAAAGTTTCTTCATAATTTATTCCCTCTTTCTGAGAGAAGCCATGAGCTACGAATCTTGCCTTGTATTTCTCTACACTGCCATTTGCAGCATGCTTGATTTTGTAGATCCATTTGGAAGTCACAACAGACTTCTCTTTACATCTTGGGACAACATCCCAAACATCATTTTTCATTATTGATTGGTATTCCTCGACCATGGCATCCTTCCATTCTTTCTTTTCTGCTGCTTCTTCATAACTGGAAGTTTCTTTATTCATGATGTCACAGAGTAAAGCAACATAGTTGGTATGTGATCTAGTTCTCTTCTTTGCTCTGTGTTCTTCTTCTAGAATGCCAAATCTTTCCGCATCTTGAATGAGCTCTCTAGCCCATGCAGGTTTCCTCTTGTGAGAGTTATCCTCATGGGGTGGATCTACAGGTTCTTGCGGATCTTCAAACTCACAAACAACTTCTGGAATTGCTTTAGTCATGGTAGTGTCTTGAAATCTAGTTTCCTTAGGTTATTCATAAACTTCGATAGGTGCCTTCCTTGATTTGATGAACGTTGAGTTTTCATCAAATGTTACATCCCTGCTGACATCAATCTTCTTGAACCCTGGAAAGTATATTCTGTAAGCCTTCGAGCTTTCACTGTAGCCCACAAAGATAACCTTATTTCCTGAAGGATCTAGCTTGGTCCTCTTTTCCTTTAGGACATGTGTGTATACTGGACAACCAAATATTCTGAGATGGCTGACTTCAGGTTTCTTACTAGAAAAGACTTCTTCTGGTGTCTTGTTGTCCAATATCTTGTGGGGTGTTCTGTTATGCACATATACAGCTGTCCTAGCTGCTTCTGCCCATAGATGCATTGGTAGATCCTGATCATGCAGCATTGCCCTTGCTGCTTCCACGATTGTTCTGTTCTTTCTTTCTGCAACTCCATTTTGTTGTGGATTGTAAGGAGTAGTCAACTCCCTCTTAATCCCTGAATCACTGCATAGTTTCTTGAAGTCACCTGAGGTGAATTCTCCACCATTGTCAGATCTGAATGTTTTGATCTTCTTATCAGTTTGGTTTTCCATCAAGGTTTTGAAATCCTTGAACTTATCAAATACTTCATCTTTGTTCTTCAATAAGTAAATCCAGGTCTTCCGGTGGAGAAGTCATCAATGAAAGAGACATAGTAAACATACCCACTTAGAGAACTGGATGACATAGGACCACATACATCTGAGTGGATGATTTCCAAGATATCTTTTGCCTTGCTTTCACTACTTGGAAATGCCTTCTTAATGTTCTTTCCTTTTGCACATTCTTTGCAAACACCTTCATGCTTGGTCTTGATTTCAGAAAAACCTTCTACAGCCTTACTTGCAATGGGTAATGCTCTGTAGTGCATATGTGCAAGTCTTCTGTGCCAAAGTTCACTTGGCTCCATGGAGTCATGCACCATGGCATGTTCAGGTTGTCCCTTTAATTTATACAATCCTCCCTCTTGCTCTCCAATCACTACTGCATCATCAATAGTTTTACCCTTTGGCCACATTAGGACTTGGCCATCTACAAATGCAACCCTCATGCCTTTTGCATCCAATGCAGAGATGGAGAGTAGATTCTTCTTGAGCCCAGGTACATAAAGAACTTCTTTCATCTTCAAGGATTTTCCAGAATCTAGGTTGTAGGAGGCTTCACCACTTCCTTTGATGGGGTATTGATAGTCATCCCCAAGTTTCACTTTATGGGGTGATTCATGTTCAGATAGATTTACAAAAGATTCTTTGAACCCAGTCATGTGTTTAGAAGCCCCACTATCAATAAGCCAATCATTATAACCATGGTAGATAGTACCTATGAGAGCAGAGATTAGAACATACTCTTCTTCGCTTGATAATTCATCATCGTCACTTTCTTCTCTAGCCTTCTTTTTGGGTGGTTCATCATCTTCAGCAGCATGAGCATGATATCTTTTCCTGCTGCCCTTCTTCTTCTTGATGTTGTTGTTCCTTTTGTTCTTGGGACATTATGAAGCAAAATGACCCTTCTCATTACATGTGAAGCATCTGAGATCTTTCTTATCTTTATGTTTATGATAGTGTGAAGATTTCTTGGCATGAGAGTGCTCTCTCTTTGACCTTCCTTTCTTGGTGTGTCCTGTGAGAGCTTGATCTTCACTTCCCATCTTTTCTTCTCGAGACACAAGCCTTGCTTCTTCTTGAGAACATTCTTCCCGCAATCTGTTGAAGGAGATCAACTTCTTCCTTGCACAAATTCCTTGAATAAAGGAATCCCATGACCTGGGTAGGCAATTTAGAGTGGTCATGACAACTTCACCATTCTCCAAAATTTCATCTACCGCTTCCAGTTGTTCCTTAATCTGGGAGACCCTAGAAAAATAAGATTGAATGGTTTCTCCATTCTGAAACTTTACTCCTTTTAATTGGTTTTGCAGGGTCATCTTCCGATTTATGTTCTTCCCTTGAAATAGCTTGGTCAGAGAATCAAACATTTCTTTGGGTGTCTTTAGAGATGACACATGTGGGATAAGACGATCCTTGATAGAATCAACAATGATTCTCTTTTCCTTGAACAAGTTCTTCTTACGCAATATCTTAGCCTATTCATCCTCTGGGATAGGGATGTCTTCTTTTATGTATGAGTCCAACTCATTCTCTTCCAGGATTAACCCAATCCTATACTTCCAGGATCGGAAGTTATCAGCCCCTTCAAGCTTATCCTCAAGCTTGGTGTGGTGAGACATCTTAAAGAGTACTTCAAATGGAAATAGAAAAGATTTAGGTCTTACCACTTGATTGGCTGAAAACTTGATCTGGTCCCGGATTAGGGTTTGTCAGAAAAACCCTAAAAATTCAAAATATGAATTTCAACTTTCTGAAAGGATAGAAAGATGCACCTTGATGAGCTGATCAACCTAGTGTATTCAAAATTTGAGATCTGCAAAGCTACACCCTTCAAAACTGCATTTCTGTCTTCCCAGATTCACTAAGGAGGACCCTGAATTAGGGTTTGCGTTTACCGGAGATCTACCCAGCCAAAAATCTCGATCCAAAGCTCTAAACTTCGATTTTTGCAAGGAGCTTCCAGCTATGTCTTCAGATTTCAGAAATTCCTATTTTTGTGGAAACCCTAATTTTTAGGGCCAAATCTGAAAATGCTCATAATTGAATTCTGATTGGATAGATAGATTCTCCTTGATGAGTAGAGTCAATCTACTATACTTCTTTTCCAAAATCTGTGGAGAGAAACCCAATAAACAAGAAATCCTAGTTTATGTCACTGCACAATGTCTTCTTCTCAGGTTAGCTCTGATACCATGTTAAATTTTGAGCATTAATTCACAATACTCTAGGATCTTTACTGAGTGAATAGCATGTACAGTATATCAATGCATAACAATCATAATAAGCATGAAAAGCATCACAAGAATCAAAATCATGAGAGACAAGAGACACAGAGTTTCCGTGGGGAAAACTGTTAACACCTAAAAAGTGTTCACTAGCTCATTTCCCCATTCACATGACCCATTTGTCCACTTTTTCACCATCTGAGCCTCTAAAACCAACAAAAGGTCACCAAAAGACCTGAGTACACCCCTTTTTCCATTAAAAAAGATTATTTTTCCTGAAAAGCATAAAAAACCCTCAAAAAGGGTCCAAATTCCCAAAAATATTAAAAAGGGAATTAAAATATTATTTTTATTCAAAAAAGGAAAAAGTACCTAAACCATGTTGGTCAATACCATTTGGTTTCCACAAAACCACAAATGGTATTCCCCACCACCAAAACCTATAAAAAGGTGGTAGGGGCTCCTCATTTCACATCCATCCATTATCTCATCCTTATGCTGCTGAAATCTCCCTTGAGCATTTTAGCCATTGCAAACCACATTGGAGAAGAGACCATTGGAGATTGGAGTTTCTCATCCTTGGAGCCATTCAACCTCATCATTAGAGGTATTGATTCCGCAAGCACTTGCTTGCCCCACTCTTTCAATACAAATTCATTATTTTACATTATCTTGTTCTTGATTTTAAATTATTTTTGTTATTTGCTTAATATCTTTGCATAGATCCATGGTTAGTCTTGTTTAGCTAGTTTATTGTTATTTATTTCCATTGAAACTGCTGCTACTAGTTAGCAGGTGCCCATAGCACTAAGCCTGGTTGCAAAACCGGGCCAACAGTTTTTGGCGACTCCGCTGGGTTTTGAACAATAGATCTCTAGTTTTGCTTTTAATCTTAGTTTTTTATTAGTTTTTAACCTTTAGATCCATAGATCTGCCATCTTAGACAGCAGATCCATTGCTGCTCTAAGTTTTGGCCTCATCTATTGCCATTAACAGCCCGGAATTCTTGATTTTCGGGTTCGTTTTTCGACTTCCGTGCACGGCTTCCGCATCGCGGTTTTTAGCTTGACAGTCGCGCGGTCCATCGCGGCTTTCGGCCTTTTTTCCGCGCGGTTCACCGCGGCTTTTTTGCCGTTTTCCGCGCTGCACATCGCGGCATCGCGGTCATTTACCGCGCTGCACATCGCGACTGCGCGCCCCTTTTCCGCGCGGTCCACCGCAACATCGCGGCCTATTTGCGCGCTGCACACCGCGGCTTCGCAGATATTTTCCGCGCGGTCCATCGCGACTGCGTAACCAAAACCCACGCGGTCCATCGCGACTGTGCGACAGAAACCCGCGCTGCCGGTTTTTTCATTCGGCCATTCCGATTTTAAAAATTAATTTTTACTGTACTTTCTGCCCATAAAACATTTTTTACAGTATTAAATTCTGCAAATTTTACAGCTTTGAAATTTTTTTTTACTATTTAAAATGCATATCTAGAAATCTTTTTAAAATTTTTCAAGAAAGTGAAAGAAAGACTTATTTCTGCATTTTTATCTAGATTTAAATTTTTTCCTGTTTACTTCTTTAAAATCTTGCCCTTAGCAATTTCCTTGAAAAAAGAAATCCATTTATTTCTTTTAAAGAAGTCTATTAGTTGCTTTCAGAATTCAAAAGATTCTTTATTTTTTGAGTTAGTTTCGCAAAGCATTTAGTTTTCAATTATTGAAAGAAGTCATAAATATTTGCTTTTTATTTTTGAAAGACCCTTTATTTTTTGAAAATTTCCTATAAAGCATTTACTTCTTTCAAGTTCAGTTTACAATACCTCACGTGCACTCACTCGATCACTTAATTGAACTAAGCCTTAAAACGTACCCTAATTTCAACACACGTTTAACCCCACTTGGGGAACACTAAAAAAAACTTTGTAGCTAGGTAGTATTGGGGGGATAGGTGTTCCAATAACACCCCTCAGTTATTACATCTGAGACATAGAAGTTGTCCAATTAGGGAGCTAAAATATCTTAGTACTTTTTGGCGCGGTCACAACCGGTTTGTGGGAAGGCCTCTCCCTTAGGAGGGTTGAAGTCGCGAGGATGGTTCCGGAAGCCTGAATGGAATACCGAAATCCATTCAGTAACCGAAGGGCTACCATTCGCAGTTCTCGGGATATCCCTGTATTGGGATATTGCGATCAAAGGACCAAACGGAAGATTTACCTTTTCTCGACGCGTCATGAACGGAGTATCCTAGTAGCCTGTCTTTAGGATTGATTACCCGGTGTCCCTCCCGGTAGGGGGATATCTAGATGTTGTCTCAACAATCATATTGTCTGACTTGGATTTCATCACCTTGCAGAGGATATCGATTGTTCGAGTCACAATACTTTTAGTTAGGTGTTTGCATGATTCAACCCACCTTTGGTCTAGTTACACCTATTTTTTCTAGAAGCCGTTTGCATGTTGGTACACTGACCATTTGTTGCTTTCCTCCACTTATTGTAGCACAGCTGCTAGAATAAGTGCCTTTTCTGAGGTTGATTTTTTGGCCTGAGAGCCTTCTTTTTTACTCCCCTTCTTGCACCCTTGGTTGCATTAGGGTTTTGAGTATTTTATATATATATCACCACCTGATACTTAAACATATTTTTCACACAGAAACCTAATTCTCACCATTGAGAATTTTAGACGCTCTCGTCGTCTACAGGGCGAACTCCCAGAGTTTAGTCCACTTGGCTCTCCACGTCACGGACGCAGAGCCTTATCCCTTGATTCGACACATCGTCAATCAGCTGCACAGTCATCCGATTCTGACACACCTCACTTCACATTTGATTTGGAGGTAGAATCCGAAAACCCCACAGAGTTACCACCAACCACCATTATGGCTGGAACACCATTTGATCCACTCTTTACCAGCACCATAGGAGAGACGTCTACAGACCCTTCTACTACATTGCCGTCCACGGCAGCAACCACCCCCCTGGGTATGCCCAATATGGGCAACACTCCACATTTAGGAATTCCCAACACAGGGCCATCTCCTGTTATAGGAATTCCCAACACAGGTCCACCACCTGTTATGGGCATGCCCAACATAGGGGTCACACCCCCTCTGGTTCCCACAAACCCTATCCCAGGAATCCCCACTGCTATTCCTAACCCAAGTGTAACCCATGTTGCACTTGGAGGCGCTGGCCCATACCAGACTACACCTATTGGAGGGAACATACCCTCCATACCTAGCATACCTTTAGGTGCTACTGGACCCCACACCACAATGACTAGGCATATCCCAGTTCCAGTCACCACATCTGCTAGCTTACCATACATGGCGAGTCTGAACCTGCCAGACTTAGCTAGGCTCACAAATGACCCCATCAGACATGATCCTGCGTGGCCTCACATGCCCACCAAACTCCCCTTTGACATCCCTAAGTTTGAGGGTAAGACGGGTGAAGACCCCCAGAACCATATCATGTCCTTCCATCTATGGTGTTCCTCCAACTCCATAGTGGACGACTTTGTCCGCCTCCGGCTCTTACAACGCACCTTCACTGGCTCTGCAGCCAAGTGGTATATCGAGCAGCCCCATGGGACGCATGCCACCTTTACCTCCCTGGCCTCGACCTTTCTACAGTTCTTTCAGTTACCTGTCCGCTATGATGCGGGCGTCGAGATCCTACTGTCTTACAGACAGAATACGGCCACCCACATCAATGACCATATTCATGAGTGGCGTCGACGCGGGAGCCTCTGCAAAATTAAGTTAGACGACCGTATCTTTTTAGATTGGTTTCTAAAATCCCTCCTCCCACTCATCGCGAAGGATGTGGCATATGAAAGACCCCAGTCTGAAGAAGAGGCCATCCTCAAAGCCCAACAGTTTGATCTCATCTATGCCCAGTCGGGTTATCTATACACAATCATACCAGACGCCCCACGATGCGACTCTTCACGCAGCGACGCGTCGAGGGCATCTCATGCCGTCGATGGCATTATTGGCCAAATCACACCCCAAGCTAAACCTTTCAGCATGGTGAGCACCATGCCTGCCCCAGACCTCTCTAGGGCTACATCCAGTTCCGGAGCGACAACTTCTTATGCTCCAACAAACCAGACCCATCACATTCATGGACCCTCTTGTCCACAACATTGCTATGGGCAAGCGCCATCAGCATATGTACCTCCTACATACTATACTCAACCTACCACACATACCCCCATGCAGTTCCCACAACAGCAGATGCATTACCCACAACCGGCTGCACCAGCTAATCTCGCACCTCCAACAGCTCAGGGGTACCAACAACCCCAACAGGCAGCTGGACCACCTCCAGCTCCACCTGCATACTACCCACCGCAACCTGCTCCCGCACCTGCGGCTCCCCAGAATCCCCCCAATGCTCAAGGGCATGTGTACGCACAACAACATCAGCCCCAATACCAAAATAACCAACGCAACCAGGGTGGGCAACCAAACCGCAGAAGAGGACGTAACCGTGGAAACAACCAAAACCATAACCAAGCTCCACAACCTAACCACCCCCCGCAAAACAATAACGCGGCGCCTGCTCATTAGAATCCTGATCGGCCACCTAAACAAGCCAAAAATGCTAATTTACGAACAAACCATCCTTGTTCTATTTGCGGTGTCTATGGCCACTATACACACGCTTGCCCACATCTGGAGCGAGCTCAGCAACTATGGACAGATGACGCCCATCGTCAAGGACAGGCGGCTCCTCAGCCGCCACCCAACCCTCCACCACCTCAACCACAACCTTTGGTGCTACAAAACCCTTTTCCAACACAAGGAGTGGTGAACACTCAGCCGTTAGCCCCCCCACAGGGAAACGTACAACCACAGCAAATAACTTACGCCGCTCCTGATCAACCCATGTTTGATTCAGGGACTCACCACTTATTGATGATGTCCACTGCCGACGTCAATATCCAAACCCGCCGGAACCAGTATGGCCCTACCTCTGAATCCCCCCCCGCCGACAAGGATACTAACGCTCATCCCACCGATCAGCCGTTACGGATAGCACCTCTTCCACTTGATGGCGCATCTAAAGCACCTCGTTTCCCACTCCGCCGTATCAACAACAACCCCAATGCATGGGCTGCGTCAAATTACAACATCGTAGATGACCTAGCTCAATCTCCCGTAGCCATGTCTGCGTTAGAAGTCTTGAAAAACTGTCCTACTCAGCGCAAGACTTTACTTTCCGCCATTGGGGCGATTGAACCAAATGATTCGAAATTGATGGCCTTTGATTTAGACCAGTCTGAACCACGTCTGCCTTCCACCATAGCAGTCCAAGTTTCTGTTTCTATTCGGAATCTTGTCATCCATCGATGTATCATCGACGAGGGTTCCTCCACATGCGTCATGTCCACATTTGTTTGGAAGAAGTTGGGATCTCCTACTCTCCAGCAATCCACCACTGCATTGCGGGCCTACGACGGCCGGTCAGCTCAACCTCAAGGTTTACTACCCAAGGTCCCCGTCCAATTAGGTGGGAAAACTGTGCTCATTGACATAGAGGTCATTAATGCCCAGCTCGATTATAACCTTTTACTCGGCCGCAGTTACATGTACGCCATGAAAGCGGTCGCCTCATCCATTTTTCGCACCATGATGTTCCCCCACGAGGGACGCGTGGTCAAAATCGACCAACTCACATACTATGATCCCAATGCCCCCGCAGCACCCGAAAATGTTCTTCCCATGATTGAACAACCAACTTCTAGTGCAAATACCTCCTTTGTCTCTTCTTTGGGACCCGGAATTTATTCAGATACACCAATGACCTCTACATTCCAGGCCATTCCACCACCGTCACCGGAGACCCAAGTCGCAAACCTCTGTACTCTTTCACAGAATACACAAACATCCGGTAGTCAACCACCATTGATCCCCAGTCACATTGGTGTTACACCCATCCACACCATCCCCTTCCTATTTCCTCCTTCGGGTGTAGTAAGCGCCCTAGTTATGGCTACCCTTAGTCTACCCGGGTTAACATTGGGATTACCCGTGTGGTATATTCCACCTCCCGTTCGACCACCGACACCAAACGTCATCCTCCAACCGGTACAACCTATTGTTACCACAAATCAACCTCCTCCTGGTGTCGCAATCCCTTCGTCGTCAACGAAACCTCCTCCTAGCCTCAATATCCCTTCGTCGTCAACGAATCCTCCCCCTCCTATCAAGCCCACTGGGGGCAGAGGTCCACAACCATACACTGCTATACCACCTCCTAAGGCAGTTAAACCCCCACCGGTGTTTCGAGCTCCCCCTAAATGCTCGTTGTGCGATGAGATAGGCCATCCAACTCATCAATGCCCACACTTACCCGGCACTCCAAGAGCATATGAATATGTTGGACGATGACATCAGCATCCCAGTAGTTAGATTAGAGCCACCTCTACAGCCTCGCGACAAATCACTGCGCACCAACCATCCTTGTGCTATATGCAGTGTTTACGGCCACTAATCTCACCATTGTCCTGATCTACCTGACTATAGAGCAGCGTTGTACGAGTTAAACAACGTCGACTTAGAGATATCTCCTCCCCTCATCGAGGAGATCCACCCCCCGCCATCATCCTCGTCGGAAGAAGTCAATACAATATATATGATTGCAACAACCTTCAAACCAAAACCCCTTGATTTATGGTCTGACTACTTCAATACTGATGAGCAAATTTTGGAGACACTCACTAAACCCGACTACCCTTGGGATGATATGCATCATCGCTCGTACTTCCTCCCGGAAGCATCTACATCCACCGCATCCAACCAGCTATCGGTCGAATCGAAAGATTTCATACCCACTAAGGTCGATTAGTTAAGGGACCCCATCCCAGCATCGAATTCCTTTGAAGAAGGGAACATGTCGAACATTTCCCCCACTATACAGATAGACATTTCCACAACACCACGGAAACCTGAGCTCATCTCACTGGGCGCATCTTGCACTCAAGCAGAAACTCAGGCATACAAAAAGCTCTTTCAAGAGTTCCGTGATGTCTTTGCCTGGTCCTATACCGAGATGCCTGGTCTCGACCCCCGCCATCATTGAACACCACATTGATACATGGCCTGAGGTACCTCCTGTTCGTCAGAAACAACGACCCATTCACCCTTCCAAGCTCCCCCCTGTTAAAGCTGAGGTCGAAAAACTTCGCAAAGCAGGATTCATTTACCCTATTCCGTACACCACTTGGGTGTCGAACCCTGTTCCCCGTCAACAAAAAGCAAGGCACCCTTAGAGTATGCACTGACTTCCGAGATTTAAACCATGCTTGTCCAAAAGACAATTTCCCCACGCCATTCATTGACCAACTCATTGATGAGTGTGCGGGCCATGAAGTCCTATCCTTCATGGACGGGTTTTCCGGATATAACCAGATTCACATCCGCAAGGAGGATCAGTACAAGACTGCCTTCACCACCCCATGGGGCACCTTTTCCTATCGCGTCATGCCATTTGGCCTTAAAAATGCTGGTGCCACTTTCCAGTGAGCCATGACCTATTGCTTTCACGACTTGGTCCATATCCTACGAGTCTATCTTGACGACCTCACAGCTCGTTCCCGAAAACGATCAGACCACCTTAACGACCTCCGGCAAGTTTTCCTACGTTGTCGCAAATATAAAATCCGCTTGAACCCACACAAGTGTGTCTTTTGCGTCCCAGCAGGCCGCTTATTAGGTTTCATTGTTTCCCAAGATGGAATCACTGTCGATCCCCTGAAAGTCAAAGCCATCTTAGAACTTCCGCCTCCTCGCACGCTTCGGCAACTCCAAAGTCTACAGGGGCGGTCCAATTTCCTTAGGCGCTTCGTTCCTGACTATGCAACCAAAGTTCACGGTTTCTTACGCTTACTCCTTACCCACATACCCTTTGTTTGGGATGAGCAAGCATACACGGCATTCGAAGACCTCAAGAAAGCTCTCACACAAGCCCCCTTGATATCCCCACTGGATTTCTCTCAAGACTTCACCCTTTATGTCTCGGCATCCGAACATGCTGTGTCCGGAGTTTTGGTCCAAGAAGATGCCTCACACCGAGAGCATGTGATTTATTATGTCAGCCAGACCTTGTCTGGCCCACCTCTGCATTACCCATACGAGGAAAGATTAGCCCTAGCTGTAGTCTTTTCCGTACAAAAATTGCGACACTACATCCTACTCAGTCATACCACGGTCGTGGCCAACTCCAACCCCATGGTCTATCTCCTCACCCGGCGGCTCCTACAAGGTCGTGTTGCTAAATGGGTCATTATCCTCCAGGAATATGACCTCACTTTCAGAACTCCCAAAAGCACTAAAGCCCTCGCGCTTGCTCACCTCATCACGGACCTCCCATCCTCTTCAACATCACCCGTTATCCAAAAGGACCTGATTGACGAGCATATCTTCATCATTTCGTCTGACGACCCTTGGTACGGAGACATTTTGACTTACCTTCGTACGCAAAAATTTTGACCACACATCGATCGTGATGGACGCCGTCGCATACGACACCACGCCCCCCGATACCTCCTGATAGGGGATGTACTTTACCGACGCGGCGTTGATACCATCCTACGCCACTGTCTATCCCATAGTGAAGCAGAACAAGTCCTCAATGATTGTCACAGCGGTGCCTGCGGAGGCCATTTCTCCGGCATGGAAACCGCCCAGAAAATCATTCGGGCAGGTTATTTTTGGCCATCATTGTTTACTGATTGCATCACCATAGTCAAGCATTGCCAGAACTGCCAACTATTTGCCCCCAAAGCAAGAACCCCCCCCCGCCCCCCTTCATCCAGTCATCACCGTTGGACCATTCTGCAAATGGGCCATCGACTTCCTCGACTGCAACCCCACGTCAGCCGGTGGTCACAAACACATCGTTGTGGCTGTAGATTATTTCACCAAGTGGGCAGAAGCCATGCCGACCTATAATTGCAAAGCCGACACTGCAGCATGGTTTTTCTTCAACCATGTTATCGCTCGTTTCGGAGTACCACAGCAACTAGTCTCTGACCACGGCTCTCACTTCGAAGATGCCGTCTGGAAGGAATTATCAACCATGTTGAAATTTGAACACCATTTCTCCTCTGCTTACTATCCCCAAGGAAATGGCCAAGTCGAAGTGATCAATAAAATTTTGAAGACCATTCTCCAACGTACTGTAGACAAGCACAAATCCAATTGGCACCACATGCTTTTCCCGGCACTATGGGCCTACCGCACCTCAACCAAAACCGCCACCGGTTTCACCCCTTTCCATTTAGTTCACGGTGTCGAATCCGTCCTCCCTATTGAGTGCCAGATCCCAGCCTTACATATCGCCATTGAACTCCTACCGGACACTTCCCCGATCGAGCAACATTTACTACTCCTAGAGCAGGCCGATGAAGATCGGCGCAAAGCCATTCAAAACATGGAAGCAGCTAAACAACGATCGAAACTAAGTTACAACAAACACGTCCACCCGAGAACCTTTTCTGAGGGAGACCTTGTCCTTGCTTACGATCAAGCTCATGATAAAACCGGGAAGGGAAAGTTCGTGTCTATGTGGCAAGGACCCTATATCATACACACCTGCCTTGGGCAGGGGGCATACATTCTGATCGATTCAGAAGGAAATCCCCTACACAACCCACGCAACGGGTTGTACCTTAAAAGATTTTACCCATAGAAAATCTGATGGACACCATCGTCCATTTTAGTATAGGCATACTTTCTTTGTTCACAAAAAATCCAAAAAAACTAAATATTTGTTTTTCTCTGCATGACCACAGATGGAGCCTCTTCCACTCTGCCATGTCGGTTTCGCTGATGGTGCAAGCCGTTGGTCTCCCAATCTCGCCTCCGCAGCTTGGGTAATATACTCCCCTTCACATGAGTTAATTCACATTGACGGAGTATGTCTAGGTGCCGCTACCAATAATCAAGCTGAATACGATGCTGTGACCGGTCTCCTGGCCGCTGCTCTCCAAATGAGCATCCGTCACCTCAACGTTTTCTTGGACTCACAGCTCCTAGTTTCCCAACTCAACAATGATTACCAGGTACGCGATCCCTGTCTTTTCAGAAAATTCCTGCGCACTAAACAAATGGTTAGACAATTTGAATCCATTTCATTCACACATGTCCCAAGACACCTCAATAGTGTAGGAGATAATATGGCCAACAATGTCCTCCACTGGCACACCAGTCACATCACGACATATCCATAGACAAAATGCATCCATGTGCATAACAGGTGCCTCCACGGGCATAAAAACAAATATCCAAATAATGCATCCACGTGCATAACATCTGCCTCCACGGGCATACATAAATAAACCAACATACTGCATCCAAGTACATAACATGTGCCTCCACGGGCATATACAAAAGACAAAAGTGCATCCATGTGCATACACGACAATATATCCAAATATATATCCACATATATATATAAATCAAATAGTCAACATGTCATAAGTGCCCTCAGCACCCGATATACAAAAAATACATCTGTCATACAAAAAATGCTTCCCCATATGCTCATCAGCATTTGGGGGAAGATACAGTATCGTCTACTCAGCTGGATCCCGAGGATCCTCAGGCTCCTCCTCCGGCTCCTCCTCCGAATCCTCCTCCGCTGGCCCCGCCGGGTCATGACGAGCCCGAACTCTCCGCTTTGCCGGCCCCGCTGGATCGTCCCGCAGACGTATCCTCCCCTGAGTCGGCCCTGCCGGATCATCCCGTCTACCATCCCTGTGCCTCGCCACGAACACCGCTGTCCTCAATAGGAGCGACTGCCACTCAGGCGGCGCACCGAAACAACCCTGCAAAATACCCCGATCTAGGTCTCTCCAACCATCCTCGGGAAGCCCAGCTAGGATCCGGGCAAAAGTATGTCAGACACCATCTATGGCATCATCACGAGGGCCAACCCCTCGCCCACGAGCTGCAAATCCTCCACCACGCGGAGGAGGTACAGGTACAGGTGGATGGGCGACCACCATCGCCCGCCCCTGCCGAGCCACGTAGTCAGGCGGTGGCACTGGACCCACATCTGCACAAAGCAAGTAAGCCATCACATACTATAGAACAATAATCATCAATGATAAATCATACGGCATATGATATAATATCAAATAAAACATAAAACATACCGTCTAAACTCCAGGCCTGTCCTGGGGCACGAGGCATCTCTGGGTCACCTCGGTAGTCCATGCCTGCATAAGGGTAGTCCTCAATAACCAGAGGCATCTGCTCCCACTGCTGATAAAAATCCTCCGTGAAGAATCCGCGGACACCACCGCCACCACGAGGCATCATCTGCCCCCATCTCATCATACGCGGCTCACTCAGAAGACCAGCACGAATGGGTACCCATGGCCGCAAGGTCAGCACCCGCTCAAAGAAAAAACAACATAAAAATGAGGCGTAACAAAACTCGCCTCCCTCTCTAATGGCCTTGTCCAGATCTCTCCGGACACCAGCCAGAAACATCTGCCACCAGGCATAATAAGTACCCTGAAGAACAGAATCTACCATCATCGTCTGCCCCCCAGACATACGATGTGGCGCAGCAGCACCCAAAATCCACAGAACGCAAGCCCCAACAGCTCGCATATCCCACTCACGCAGGGATCGCAGACTAATAGAGCTGTTTTGTAAAACAGCATCATCAGAACAGAAAGTCTGTAAAAGGTCCATATCTATACCTGGAGGCAACCTCGGCATGATATCACCCACCTCACCCAAGAGAGGCAACCCAGTCAAAAAATAAACATCCGTGAGAGTGATCTCTAACCTCTCACCACCAATGATAAATGCACCCTCCGCTGGCACCCACCAATGCACAAGCTTGTTCAGGAGCTGTCTCACTGAACGTATAGGCGGGATCTGAGCGAAATTTAAAAGTTTGCTCATAGCCAGAGTCTGTCTAATCCCTGCATCAGTCTGAATCCTCTCCATAAGATCACCATCGATCTCCCTCTCCCGCCACGAGGACTGAGGTCTCCTCAACATCCTGCCAAGAAAGCAGAAGAAATTTTTAGCCCCAGCATAAAAATTTTAGAAAAATCCCATCGCGGCTTTTACACAAAAAGCCGCGATGCCCATCGCGGCTTTTCCACAAAAAGCCGCGATGACCATCGCGGGATCCATGCAAAAACCCGCGATGAACATCGCGGGTTTTGGCCGGACAGTCGCGATGAACATCGCGACTATCCCCCATGAACTCGTGATGAACATCGCGGGTTCCGACCTCACAGTCGCGATGAACATCGCGACTGTGAGCCTAAAACCCGCGCGGTTCATCGTGGGTTCAGCCCCGAAACCCGCGCGGGTCCACGTTGGAGAGTCAACGTGGAATTTTGCGGCCTTCGGGGGCCCGCCACCAAACAAAAAAGACATAATTGACAAGGCTAAGGCGAATAGAGTTACCTGCAACTCGCTAAATCGAAAACCAACGGTGAAATCTCCCGAAAATTGAGAAATAGCTCTGACAGCTCTATCAAACTCGCACGTAACAATGACAAGTCATTTGGGCCCCACGCCCTATTTATAGGAATTCCACCAATTTTCCAACAATCATTGCGGTATCATACGAAGTCCATTTCTCAAACCGTTGGTACCGTTGGAATCAGCACCGTGAGAACTTCATGCAGGTTCCTTCCTTTTTCCGTTTTCACGGGGTCCATTTTTTGACCATTTTTTGGCCTCTCTCATGGCCTCGGTTTGCGTGCCACATCGACCGTTCTCCGTTTCGGATGTGTCATATATCACCGGATTCAGTTTTCCGCGCTCGTGATGATGCTTGAGATCATTTCTCGCTGTCACGTCCCGATTTTCAGGATTTTTTCCATGCCCCTTTGTCACCTTGGTTTGTGTGCCACATCGGCCGTTCTCCGTTGTAGATGTGCCTTATATCGCCGGATTCAGTTTTCCGCGCTCATGATGACGCTTGAGATCATTTCTCGCTGTCACGTCCTGATTTTCAGGGCATTTTTTCCATGCCCCCTTGTCACCTCGGTTTGCGTGCCACATCGACCGTTCTCAGTTTGGGGCATGCCTTATATCGTCGGATCCAGTTTTCCACGCTCGTGATGATGCTTGAGATCATTTCTCGCTCTCACCTTTCGATTTTTTGGCCATTTCTTCCATGCTCCCTCGTCACCTCGGTTTGCGTGCCACATCGGCCGTCCTCCATTTTCGACGTGCCTTATATCGTCAGATCCAGTTTTCCGAACCGATGACGATGCTTGAGACCTTTTCTTGCCCTCATCAATCCACTTTTGTTCGGTATAATTTTACCCCTTTTTCGGGTCGAGCAACCCCTTTTACGAAAAAGGCACTTAGGGAGTTTCTGTTAAGCTCTTTTCTGACTCTTAAAAACAATGAAAAGATTGTCGAGCAACCTTGCTTCCTTTCATGCTCGTTAAACGTATCTGAAAGGGCGTCTACATGGTATAATTTTACCCCTTTTCCGGACCTTGTAGACTAATTACGAAAAAGGTATACTCTAGTCACATCGGCTAGAAGAGTTCTCCATCCGCATCATTTTATGCTTTTTCGGGCCTTGGAGACTAAACTTACAAAAAAGAAACACCAATAGAGTCCACTTACCGTTTTCAGACTCTCTAAACATGAAAGCAACCATGAGCATGAGCCGTCCTGGGCTCACAAAATCCACAGGACCGTACCATTTCAGAGCACACTTTTATCCCTTCTTGGAGCTCATTAAAACTACGAAGAAGGAATCAATGGTGCCTCTTGGCGCCACGACAGATCAAATCTACTCATCAGGCAGCTTCCCCATACTGGTCACCTTTGTTGAGAGTATTCTGCAGTATGTCACCTTGATAATCCCTCGACAGCACCTATCAGCTCGTCCTCCCCCCCAGAGTCAATATATACCATTCAGTCAAAGCAATGATCCCCACACCTACAAGTCAGTTCCCCACGCTGCCAGGTCAACCATCTCATCATGCTCTGAACAAAGGAAGTTTGAGTCTACCCACTTTGGACCTAGTTATTTCCCATTCCCACAAGTATGTCAGTCCTACCATCAGTATTACAACACTTCAGTTTTACACCTCGTGCTCCTATCAAGGAAACATCATTGCCTTGTTAGTTGTTGGTCTCCCTCTGTCGACGACAACCACATTGATTCCAGAGGATAGACCTAGAAGTCCCTGTGTCTTGGACTCATCACCATTTACGATGAGTGCCTACGAATCATTTCGAGAGGAATCTTCAGTGCCTCTCCAAATGGTTGTTTCTCACATGCTCGACTTCAACACCTTGATCGCATCGTTGAGACTCGCACAGGGTATTCGTCCGTTTCACTTATTAGTCGAAGACCCCGGATACCTCCTGACTCCTCCACATTTGAGAGTCTTCCTATGGATAACACCAGTTACACTTTTTCTATAGATATCCGGGTTGCGCATGGCGACAGTATTCAGATGTACCCCAGTTTCATACTCCCTTGAGTATACAGTTATATTATTTCTCAGAGATGACTCATAGTCTTTGAGTCCCCACAGATGTTGGACACCTTTAGTTTCAGCAGTCATCAGTTATTCCAGTGTATCAGTTATTGGATCAGTATTGATCAGCAGTATATCCCAAAATAATGTCCCCCCTGGACCATTATGATGTACCAGTAGATTCTTTATGTATTAGATCCCCCTTCTTGGGACTAATTGTTATGTATATGTCTTGATACGAGCATGGGAATGCCTGCCTCGTCCATTATCAGAGATTATACCTCATTCATATTGAGGCCATGTAATATTTTTTGTTTCTTGCAGCTTCCAAGGGCCGTGGCTCCAGTCTCCAATCGGTCTCTTCTCCTTCCCAAACCCCTGAAAAAGACAAAAGAACTATGATGTCTATCGGCCATACAATGAGCTCCTGCCCTCACACATCAGGGGGCAATCTGTTAACACCTAAAAAGTGCTCACTAGCTCATTTCCCTATTCACATGACCCATTTGTCCACTTTTTCACCATCTGAGCCTCTGAAACCAACAAAAGGTCACCAAAAGACCTGAGTAAACCCCTTTTTCCATTAAAAAAGATTATTTTTCCTGAAAAGCATAAAAAACCCTAAAAAAGGGTCCAAATTCCCAAAAATATTAAAAAGGGAATTAAAATATTATTTTTATTCAAAAAAGGAAAAAGTACCTAAACCATGTTGGTCAATACCATTTGGTTTCCACAAAACCACAAATGGTATTCCCCACCACCAAAACCTATAAAAAGGTGGTAGGGGCTCCTCATTTCACATCCATCCATTATCTCATCCTTATGCTGCTGAAATCTCCCTTGAGCATTTTAGCCATTGCAAACCACATTGGAGAAGAGGCCATTGGAGATTGGAGTTGCTCATCCTTGGAGCCATTCAACCTCATCATTAGAGGTATTGATTCCGCAAGCACTTGCTTGCCCCACTCTTTCAATACAAATTCATTGTTTTACATTATCTTGTTCTTGATTTTAAATTATTTTTGTTATTTGCTTAATATCTTTGCATAGATCCATGGTTAGTCTTGTTTAATTAGTTTATTGTTATTTATTTCCATTGAAACTGCTGCTACTAGTTAGCAGGTGCCCATAGCACTATGCCTGGTTGCAAAACCGGGCCAACAAAAACCCTAAGGTGAAAAACCCCACAACTTCCTCAGAGATAGAGAGAGAAATGGCTCAACCAAAGTACAACCAAAATACACTGAGATAGTCTCCTAGTAGAAGATGATCCTCCTACTCACTAGTGCGCCACTTTCTGAGTGAGAGAAGTGTGAGTTTCCAAGTGATCAAATAGAGATCTCCCGATCTCTATTTATACTTAACATGTTTGCCTAGTTACACTATGGGCCCGACTTGTCTAGCTAGGTACATCCACAATATAATATATATTTCAGGGCCGACCCCACACATGGTGGTCTAATAACCCATCGGCAAGTACACACACTTGCGACACTTATCAATACACACGATGACACTTCCTTATAGAGGAATAACACATCTCTTATAAGGGTACAATAAATATATATGAAATACATAGATGAAATACATTCTGAAGTTACATATACATCAACACTGGGAGATCCGATAGGTTGGGATGTGTGCCCATAATAAGTCCTCGGATGCTCTTGCGAGGTTTTGTGGTGCACGTAATAAGTCCTGAGGATTCCACAGTATGGCCAGTGATGATGAAAACCTACATGTGGTGGGCCTACATCCAGTATGAAAAAGGACTGGCTCTGTAGAAATTCCTATGATGAGTAGATTCAGAGATTGATTGAGATAGCAGCAGCAATGATGATGACGATGATCTAGAGAAGAATACTTGTGCCAGAAGACCTGTGTCGAGAAATACCTTGCTAGTTAAGAGGGAGTGTTGATGTATATGTAACTTCAGAATGTATTTCACATATATGTATATTGTATTCCTATAGAGATGTTATTATTCCTCTATACGGAAGTGTCGTCATTTATATTGTAAGTGTCGTAACTTATACTTGATGGGTTATTAGACCACCTTGTTGGGGTCGGCCCTGTATAAGTCATGTGGATCAAAGGGTTATTATACTACCCTATTGGGGGTCATCCATGTGGGTCAAAGGGTTATTAGACCACCCTATTGGGTGTCAACCCAGTTAGCATTGTGTTATGTGGTTAAGTTGAGGCTGACCTAGTAAAGGTTATTAGGCAAGTCAAGTCAAGTATAAATAGAGTGCGGGAGGCACTCTATTTTATCATTCTATTCTCACACGCACTCTTTGGATGGTGGCACACTTGTGGAGGAGGAGAAGCTGCTGCTAGGAGATGTCTATCTCTTATGCTTGGGTTGTATCATTGCTCTATCTATCTCTGAGGAAGTTATTGGGGTTTTTCACTTTTATGGTTTTCCCCAAGTAAAATTTGTGTCTCTTGTGTGCTTGCATTATTGTCCATGATTGGTATGATGTACATGTTGTTCTCTCAGTTAAGATCCTAGATCAAATTGAAGTAAATTCTGAAAAACTAACATTCAATGAACTCAGACTAGACCAAAACACTATGGATGAGCATGTCCACAGGTTTCTCGAGTTGCTAAGGTATGTATACTACATCAAGTATGAAAGAGTGAATATCTAATGCTTCCTTGGTAGTATACCACAGAGCTAAAGAGATAGAATAGAGTTTGTGAATCCACCAAGCTTGGATGAAGCCATTAGAATGGAAGAGCATTGCTATCAACAGGGTTAAGGTAAAGCAGAGGTGCATCCAGCGTGAAAAGGTAAACCCAAGCGAAGGTTTGATCAAAATAAAGGTGAATTCAAACCACCATTCAGAAATCATCCTGGGAGATTTCCACAAGGCCAACAAGCAAGAAGAGAATTCAAGCCAGCTGTAGCAGCAGAGCGAATGTCAAAGGGGCCACTTCAGTGTTGAAGTTGTGGGGAGAACCACATGCACAAAGATTGCCCAATTGCAAAGAAGAACCCCAAGAGCTTGCACAATATTAGAGGAGTAGCTACAGTAGGGGACATGGAAAGATCAACACCTAGGATTTATACAGCAATGGATGATCATCAAGAAGACCATCAATCAACAGTGGTGGAGGTTGCAGGTAATATTGTTGAGCAGCCTATTTATGTTTTGATTGATCCAGGGTCTACTCATAGCTATATATCTCCTAAGGTGCTCAAAATTTGTTCTCTTGGTAAAGTAAGACATGATGAAGCCTGGCTAGTTCAATTAGCCACTGGTACCAAGAGAAAGGTAAGTGAAGTAGTGAAGGAGTGTCCTATAGAATTGAATGGAATCCTCACTCATGCAGAATTAAAGGTCTCACCATTGGGGTCATATGATGCCTTAATTGGAATGGATTGGTTGGAAAGTCATAGAGCCAAGGTGGACTGTTATGAGAAAGCACTTGAATGCCTTGATGATGAAGGAAAGCTAAGGTTGGTTAAAGGAATTCCAAAACATGTTTCAGTACGACAGATTTCGGCTCTGCAATTGAGGAGTTTTATAAAAAGGGTTGTCAGTTATATGATGTGCATATATCAGATTCAACAGAAGATACAGGACCCAGGATAGAAGACTTCCATATATTGCAAGAGTTTCAGGATGTGTTTCCATATGAGGTTCCAGGATTTCCACCCAAGAGAGATATTGAATTTTCCATTAATCATGTTCCAGGAGCAACACCCATCTCCAAAGCTCCTTATAGAATGAGCACACCAGAGTTGGTAGAATTGAAGATGCAGCTGCAAAAATTAATGGACAAGGAATATATCATACCGAGTGTATCCCCATGGGGTGCACCAGTGTTGTTTGTTAAGAATAAGGATGGAACATTGAGACTGTGCATTTATTACAGGAAGCTCAATAAAGTGACAATCAAGAACAAGTATCCCTTGCCAAGGATTGATGACTTGTTTGATCAAATGAAGGAAGCTAGAGTGTTTTCAAAGATTGAATTGAGGTCTGGGTACCATCAAGTAAGGATAAAGGAAGAAGACATTCATAAGACAGACTAAATGGCCATTATGAATTTACAGTGGTGCCATTTAGTCCTACCAATGCACTTGCTACATTCATGTGTCTCATGAATAGTGTCTTCAACAAATATTTGGATAAGTTTGTGATTGTATTCCTGGATGACATTATTGTGTATTCCAAGAATGAAGAAGAGCATGTTGAGTATTTGAGGATGGTATTGCAAGTCTGTAGGAAGCACCAGTTGTATGCTAATATGAGAAAATCTAACTTCTATCAAGAGAAGGTGCAGTATTTGGGTCATATTATATCAACAAAGGAAATTGCAGTGGATCCAGATAAGATTGAGGCCATCATGGATTGTTCTACTCCAAGGAATGCAGCAGATGTTAGATATTTTATGGGCATTGCTGGTTACTACAGGAGGTTCATTGGAGGCTTCTCCGGGATAGCCCATCTAAGTACTTCATTGTAGAGGAAGGACATCAAATTCACATGGTCTGAAAAATGTGAAAGGAGTTTCCAACAGTTAAAAGAGTTGCTTACTAGTGCACCTGTTTTGAAGATTGCAGATCCGAGTAAGGATTTTGTAGTATGCACTGATGCTTGCATTGAGGGACTCGGTGGAGTGTTAATGCAAGAAGGTTCTGTAATTTTCTATGAGTCAAGAAAGATGAAGGAGCATGAAAGGAACTATTCCACCCACGACTTAGAGCTAGCAGCCATAGTTCATGCTCTAAAGAGATGAGGCATTATCTCTTGGGAAGAAGATTTGAGCTTAGAATTGATCATATGAGTTTGAAATACTTGTTTGACTAGCCAAATATGAATGCAAGACAAACTAGATGGATGGAGTTTCTTTGTGAGTTTGATTTGGAAATTAAGCATGTCAAGGGTAAGGAGAATAAGGTTGTTGATGCACTCAGCAAGAGATTCCACATTGCATCAATTAGTAGGTGTGAATCAGACTTGAAGGCCAGAATTTTAGAGCCTCAAGATAGTGATGAGGTCTACCTTCGGATCAAAGAGAAATTGTAGTAGAGTGTTATAGAGGAAAAGTATGCAAGATATAAAATGGGTGAGGATGATGTTCTCATTTATCAAAACACCAAATTGTACATTCCAAACAATGCAGATTTGAAGAAGTTGGTGATGGATGAGATACATCAAAGACCATACTCACGACATCCAGGATATCAGAAGACTATAGTAGCAACAAGAAAGGAGAAATTTTGGCATGGTATGAAGAAAGACATAGCCGAGTACATTGCTAGATGTCAGAAGTGTCAACAGGTCAAGGCAGAGCATCAACATCCAGTAGGATTGTTGTAGCCATTTCCCATCCCATAATGGAAGTGGGAAGTGATCTCTATGGATTTCATAACAGGGTTTCCAATGACAGTGAAGAAACATGATTCAATCATGGTGGTGGTGGACAAGCTATCAAATGTATCTCATTTCATTCCAGTCAATTCCATTTACAAGGCCAATGACATTGCAGATATCTTCATGAGAGAGATATTCATATTACATGGGTTTTCCAGGCCAATAGTTTCATACCGTGACACAAAGTTCACATCTAATTTTTGGAAGGATTGTTCCAAGAGTTGGGAAGTCAATTGAAGTTTAGTATAGCCTATCATCCTCAAATGGATGGTCAGACTAAGAGAGTAAATCAAATCCTTGAAGATATGTTAAGTATGTATGTGATGGATAAGCCATCCAAGTGGGAAGACTATTTGCACTTAGTGGAATTTGCTTACAACAATGGACATCAAGCATCATTGAAGATGAGTCTTTTTGAAGTGTTGTATGGAAAAGGATGCATAACTCCATTGAGATGGGACAAACCAGTGAACAGAGTAGTGCTTGGGCCAAAAATGATTGAGGAGATGGAGCAAGAGATTGCGAAGATCAGGAAGAATTTGAATGCATCATGGGACAGGCATAAGAGTTATACAGATCTGAAAAGAAAGCATAAGGAATTTCAGATTGGGGATCATGTCTACTTGAGAGTGAAACTAAGGGATATTTCCATGAAGTTGGGAAGTTATGCCAAGTTGGCACCAAGATAATGTGGGCCATTTGAATTCCTTGATAGGACAGGGCCAGTTTCATATATGATTTCATTTTCTGCTAACATGAAAGCTCATAATGTTTTCCATGTATATTTCCTTAAGAAATATGTACATGATCCTAATCATATCAATGATTGGCATGTGATACAGGTGGAACCAGAGGGAGAGTTCTAGGTGGATCCTACATGCATCCTCAACAGGAATTTTACCTTGCTCCGGAACCGGGCCATAGGGCAGGTAAAGGTGCAGTGGAGGAACCTTATCCTAGAAGAGGCCACATGAGAGCTGGAGGATGCCATGAAAGAGGCATTCCCATTTTTGTTCATTTTTTAGAACACCAAGGAAGGTGTTATTTTAAGGGAGACGGAGTTGTAATACCCCATTTTTGCCTTGATGTTTATTGGCTTCAATGTAAAGACTGTATATATATGTAGTATGTGTATTTTCCCTAGTGTGGAACTCAAGGCCAAGGCCCCACTAGTGGATGTTTAAGTTTATTGCTTAGGAAAGTATTTGGACAGTTTGATTATAATTCACGGGCTGTTAATCCATGAAGAAATGTAAATGATGTAATTATTTATTAATCAATAAAATAACCAAGAAGCTGGCTAAGGAGGAAACTAGTGAGAAGGGGCCACGTGTTCCACTAGGGAGAGGTGAGGGGGTTATGGGATTGGTTTCCCATGTTGCCACATGTCCAACTGTGAACCCATTTGAACTCCATACTGACATTAATGCAGTTGCAGAGGGTGGTTGAGAACCCTGTTGTTGAAGCTGATGGAATATGCAGCATGACTACAATTTCATATGGCAGAGCATGACTTTGGTTGCTTATCCAGAAAGACACTCAATGCCTTAAACTAGAAGAGCCTGTTTGACTATCGTGGGTGGAAGGAAACAACCACGCCATTCATTCAGACATCGACAATCCATTCACACACTGGCCCTTCAGAATCCATTGCCCCATAGAAAGAGAGCTCTCTCCTGTGTTCCTGCATACGCAGAGTCAACAGAGTGATATAATCCTGAAGATATTCGTGTTTCCCTGTGTAATATATATACCATAGAATTGATAGCCATAGAAAATGTGTGTGTGAACCCAGTATACCGAAGATAGAGTGCTCCATGACAGACTGGTAAGAACCCGTGAGGAAACTACAAGCCTAAACAGTGCAGAGAAACCGTGAGAGAGCCTGAGCTTGGATCGCAGAGGATAGATTGTGGATCATAGCCTTGTCCACAAGCCTGGAACGAGTTAGCTAGTTGAACTGTGGAAGAAGGTTGGGTTGCTTGATAAACTCGGTGAAGGTTGTAGTCTCATAAAACTAGCGAATGGACCTTTCTATGCCCATCCTAGAATAACACTGGAAGGGAAGAGGCCTTGAGGGACTGTGCAGCAGAGAAGAGGGTCTTCCTTGTGTTGGATGTGGTGGGTAATGTGGGTTCCAGGTCTGCTGAGTGTTGAGATTCCCACAACTTTGTGGTTGAGCTAACTGGCTTAGCAACGCCTCCCTTGTTGTCCCTGTTTCCTTGATAAACCGACTACCGGATGGCTTAGCATGATCAGCTTGTCGGATATGTTTTATAAACCCAACGGTACAATGGCTTGGCATGATTGTATTGTTTGGTATGCCTGATAAACCCATTGCAGGTTGGCTTAGCATGACCCTGCTGTTAGTATGCTTGATAAACCCAACTATATGCTGGCTTGGCATGACGCTGCTGATCGTATGCTTGATAAACCCAACTGGAAGTTGTCTTAGCATGATCAATATGTCCCTGAATGCTTGATAAACCCACTGTAGGTTGGCTTAGCATGGGTAGGTTCCCTGGAATGCTTGATAAACCCAACTGCAGATTGGCTTAGCATTGGGACAGAACCTTGACTGTGAGAGGACCTGATAGCCCTCCTTAGTGGATACATAGCCCATCTCGGAGGTGATCTCTCAGCTGAAAGAGTACAGGCTAGACAGAGATCTAAGGTTGGGTAGAACATTGCTCTCACTTAGCAAGTTGCTTCAGAAATTGAAAGATAAGTATTTCTTGTTATGTTAAATGATGGTGTTTTATTATTATGAAATGATTGCTTATGTTCAATTGTGGAATTGTGCAATGCATGTTCATATGAATTTGGTTAACGAGGAGTCATGTGCAGACCTGAGTAAAGGGTTGAGTTCATCGTTATATGAATATCATTGTATTGCATGAGTTTACTGCATTATAAGTCTTTCATGTGATAGATGTATTTGTTAGATATGATTTAATGCATTTTACATGTTATGATATGCCAACTAACCCTGTCAATGAGTTGTATGCTTACATATGATCCTTGGGGAAAAGGGGAATGCCCTGGAAATTTTTTAGAACCCCTCTGTGGGTCAGGTGGAAGGGAAAGTCATGATAGGAAGAAGCCTTAAGTCCTTTTGGCAGAGTTATGGACATAACTCCAGTGAGAAATTTAACATGGTATGAGTGCTCAGATGGAGCAGGGATTTCACCATTGGATAGAGCTCTCCAAGATATTTCCAACGGTACCGACCTTGTCTCATTTGGACCAAGGAGGGAGAATTTATGCCCCTCAGAAGATTGTGTGTAAAGTTACCATGGCAGAGGGTATGGTTCAACATGCCCAAATTCGCAATTGCGGATTGCAGATTGCGGAAAGGTAAGCTTTCCGGTTATGAGTTTTTTCACTTCCGCATCCGCAATTGCGGATTGCGAAAATGTAAGCTTTCCGGCTATGAAGCTTGGCACTTCCGCATCCGCAATTACGGATTCACAATTGTGGGTTGTGGATTGCGGATCCAATTCATTTCAACTGTGTGCATGTATTCAGTCGAATTTGGAAAAAAAATGTATCAGGGTCTCCCATGGCCATGGAGGTCAGTGGGGTCATGTCATTTCTCCATGTCTTCTGCTTCTTTGTGGGTGTCACTTTTCTTTGTGGGTGTTGCTTTTCTTTCCTCCCCCCTGGAACCTTTCAGCCGACCCATATTAGAATACCAGATAGAGGGAGCCCAATAGCTAACACGAAACATTGCTTGGAGGATGCCTGTGTGTAGAAAAAGGCAGCTCGCAATGGGAGCAAGCAAGCGGATGGCTGTGAACAGTAGGAACTAGAGGGCGGGAGAAGCCCAATTTTCCTGGATTGTAGAGTATGTATAGCAATGCAATTATGCACTTGGGCTGGAGGTGCATGATTATCAGCGAGTCGGGACGACAGATTCCTATGCTCCTTAAAGCCGCACGAGGGAACCACCTGGATTTGGTACACCGAAGTCGAGGCCCGCCAGGTCGAGGGGACATCTCCAGCAAGGGTGTTAATGAGCCAGGACTTGAGGTTGTCGCCACGGGGGGTTCACTCACTAAACTTGTTACATAGCACGATCATTCGCAGGATATTAAAGAATATCCCTAATTCTACTAAATATTGTAAAATGCCTCCTAAAATTGTATTGTTGAACCCCCTCCCAATATACCTTTCCAATTAAGAAAACCCCTAGTTTCACCATATATTGTAGGTATCCATTTTTATCAACCCATTTTTAACACCCCCTTTATATAATATTACCAAGTTGTAACAAATAGGACCCCTAAAACATCTTAGGATAAGCAAATAGGATGCTAAATAAAATAATAGTATAATGCTAATAATTATCCCATAGGGATTGAAGGGGCGAGTAATCAATTTTTAGCATTGGATAGTGGAAGACCCGACGAAATAGTAATGGGGAAGAAAAAATGCGTAAAAAGAATCACAATCAAGAGATCAATGTAACAAAAAACGTAAAAGACTGATATTCCAATAGCCAGTGCAATGCTTAGAAAAGATGATAATTGCAGATGTTTCACACCGCAACCTACGAATCTACCAAATTTATATAATGTAAATACAAGTATAGCCATAGAGAGCTCATGTTTTCTATAAGATTGATAAATTAAACTCCATAAAAATGAAATATTGAAACCCTTTCATGGATGGACTTCCCTACCTTCCAATGTACCAAGTTCCACAAGAAACACCTTCTTTGGTACTCTGAGAAACACAATTTATTGTGGCACATTCATTTATAGGTATTAAGTTGCTCTCAAACAATACCTTGCAATCTTATCCAATTCCAGATCCGATTGAAACACCCTTTTTTGAAGACCTTTCATCTCGCCGAAAGTAGACCCCATTTCTCACTCTTGTCAACCTATCTTTGGATAATGTTGAATTTCCATTCAAATGACTAACGAAACAAGATTTGAACATATCCTTACCATCAAACTATACCACTGGTTTTGTAGTTGTGTTCACATTCTCATCAATCGTATCTAAAATTTCATCCAAGTCACGCCTTCACTCACTTTCCATTGTTTACAATTCACTAACATTGAGTATGGATGAAGATGAAGATTGGAATATTGAATTGGAGTGACTTGATGGAGAATCATCAACTACTTCATCCACTACTTGGAATATTGGATAGTTTTGATCCTCTGTCCATGGTTTAAACCGCCATGAATATTTTGTCTTTATGGTTGCATGCCAAAACTTGATAAAAGGTTGTGTGCATCATTTAATTAAACTTTAAGAGCTTCTATAATTTTATCATATATAGATATTGAACCTTAATGTGATAATATATCATGATTCTTTGTGGTTTATTGGTGCAACTTATTCCAGATTCTTTCTTGTTTCTTATGAGATTTATTAAAATGAATCCCTTGGGGATTTGATCTTTCTTCAACAAGTTTATTAATCGTTTCAACAACATGAAGCAAGTCAGTGAAATCATAGGCCCTCTTTGATCCAACCATCACATCAATTTACTAAAGAAGTTCTCACACAAATTTAACCCAATCAAGTGTAATACACCTGGCAAGTTAGAGTAGTGATCTCAAAACAATCTCATCAATAAAACCTCAAAGTGGCACGAAATTTTCACATCCTGATATGCCTCTCTACTAATGAAATTTATGTTTCCATTAATATGAGATTGTTTTCGTATCCAACATAACCATAACATGAAGAAATGTTGAACTCTTGAATCATTTCACACTCTTTCCCAATGAGTAAAGCTATGAGACAAAAATGTCAATGTAGTCAGCAACAATCATAATTTAGATAAATCTCTGGACCTAGTACTCTCTCTACCCTACCACTTGTTGTACTTCTCATCTCTTTTAAACACCTTTGAACATGCCTTGAAGCAATGCTTGTGCTGAACCCCAATTTTTTCGATCCATCCTCTCTATATATTCAATTTTAAGCTTGTGATCATCCACTTTAAAAGTGTTATAAACCATTCTGACATTATTAAAACTATAAATAAAATTATATTGCTACTTAATTACTATCTATGCATGTTAAATTATCATATAGAAAGACCCTTGGAAGATAATGATATTGCTGGAACTTGAAATCCTAAACTGAGAATTCATTTTATAAATTAATTAAGGACTTCATAAAGTATAAATAAATTCAGTTACAAATGGGGGGAAGGTGTAGGAGGGATCATTTTTTATCCAGGAGGAAAAACTATAAGCTCTTTTTCCTGGGGACTGGGGATAAAATCAAACAATTTAAATGTCGCCAAACTAATGGTTTTTGGAGATTCTAGACAAGTTATTCTAGGCAAGAGGATAGGACAAGTATATTGATTCTATGAACACCATTCAAATTTCAAAATAAACAATTATAAAAATATCAAAAATAACTTAGTTTACATGTGATAACTATTGGAGAAATCACATAGATAAAAATAAATAGCCCTAAAATTAAGTGGAACCCTTAATAAAGTCCTCCATCTGTTAGAGTGGATAGCAATGAGTGGAGCTATTGTGCAATGAATCCATGCACTCAAATAAACTCTCAATCTGATAGCTTGGGTAACGACGAGTCTAAGTAATTTATTAGGTAATGAATAGTTAAGGTTGTTAGTGCGAATGGATTGTAGTAATATGTGGTAACAAATCATATGTAACCATCAGCCACTTGGTATTAGTCTTATAGCATGATGCACAGGTTGAAAGGATTTCAAGCTATAATGTCGTCTCACAACAGGAATTCTACAAATCATGAGAACTATGAATATTTGGTACATATTTCTCATGCGCATAGCTATGCTAGACAATGAGACTCCATATGTGTATGGTTTGCATATCTTCTTTCTATTCGTGGCTATTTGTACATGGAAAATCAAATTGCTTGAGAGATAGGGTACTAATTGTTGTGCCATTAATTGTGGAGTCTGGGTAAAGTTGGGACCCTTTTTTCGCATGATGATTGTACCAACAAAAAGATCATATATGTTGTGTATGTATTCGATTGTTTGCTTATTATGAGAGAAGTGTAATTGGTTGCATGAGACAATTTAATTTGTTGCAAGTTGTGATGCAGAAATCCATCGGTTCCTATCGATGTGTGCAACGAAGATGAATGTGTTGTCTAATTGAGAGGATTTGCTAGGAGCAAGTGTAACCCTGGAATTGGTCTATCTAGTATTATGTTGAAGTTGGGTCATCCAAGGAGCACTACATCGGTTATGCTAAGTGAGTGCGTGATATGCTCATGGAATAAATTTCTGGTTGAAATTATGTTGTGTATAACCTACATATATATCTATAACAAAGGGCATATTGCGTACAACTCTTTGCGATCACTAGATAGACTTGTTGCTTGTGATCATTTGTGAGACTATCGTGTCATATTTTTTGAATTTCATTTTGTCATTTTCCAATTTGTTGCTTGTGATCATTTGTGAGACTATCGTGTCATATATATATATCACGTCACACAGAAGCAAACAAATTCTTCATACTTAGGGTTGAGCCTATAGGGTACAACCTATATATATCACATCACACAGAAGAAAAATAATTCTTGATACTTAGGGTTAAGCCTATAGGGTACACCCTATTATTTCCACAAGAAATTAACCATCGAACATTAGAAGAATTGCATATGCCAAACGTCGAAACCCCTCGGTCTTTCTTCATGATACATGTATTATAAAAGTAAATTGACTCTAGGAATATATAAATGTTATATGGTCGAAACCCCTAGGGAAAAACCCACAAAAAAATTTAATTAGGCAAATGTTATCTGAGTAGAGTAAGGATAAACAAAAAATTAATGCCCAGGCTAAATCCATTAGGTCGAGCAACCATGAGAGTGAATAAACATTTAACAAACAAATGCATAATTACTATCCACAAGAACAATCAACCCATTAAGCTTGTAAACAAAGGTTCTTCATAAACAGGGTCGAGTGCATATGGCCATTTCAAAACCCAAATAACATTTTAAACACAACCACAAGCTTCACGGTTTCGAGCCCAAAAACGTATTTGATAAATAATAACAAAATAACAGAGTTAGGATTTATTATTAACAAGTATTGGGGATGAAAAACTACCATTTAATGGGATTATAAGTCTGAGCAATAAAAGGATAGAGTCTATCAGTTAGATATGATCTCTTACAAACACCTTCTCATGCTGGAAACAACCTATGGTAACATGAATCAATACTAAGAGAAAAGAATGACAGGGAAAGAATGGTCGTGGACTTACCAGCTTCATGCCATCCCTCCATTCAATCTAGGCAGAGATTCTTTGTTTTTCCTCTATGTTCCTGCAATGCAACCATAACATAAAATTAATACATGAATTAAAATATTAAAAACACGGTCTAATATAAAAACATATGTAATGTTGTAGCTTAACTCTCTCACCTGCCATGAGAAATGAAGAGGTTGATCCTGACTAGTTAGCTCCATTATGAGCTCTCACGGGTTTGCTTAAAGGATTTATGCTTGCATAAGCTCCGGGGAGAAGCTATCTGGAAACTACATGCTCTAGAAGTGAACTAAAAAGCAGAATTCCTACGGTCTTTGCACATGAAGAAGAACCTGAGCTCCATAACTCACTCAGAAGTGGAACAGAGCCTCTCCTCCATTTGAATGAATGAGAAAATGAAATTGGAACACCCTCGAAATCACTCGTAGTCTGCAAGTTCGAGGAAGCCTGTACGATAGTATAAATTTTATGTTTGTACAAATGCCAGATGGAGGAAAGAGGCATGCAAGCCCCACCTCTCATCCCATGTGTTCGCTGCTACGTCAAACTCAGAGTTAATGTGGTTGGTGAGAGGAAGGCGGGAATCTGAGTTTGTTAGACTCAGATTCGTTCACAATGTGTTCACCATGGAGCAGTTAAGTCGTAAAACGCTAGGATGGAACAATTAAGACACTCTTCAAACATGAGTCTCCAACGTGATATGCACATACAAAGAATGGGTTATCTAAGAGCTAGTAAGCCATGACATCAGTCGTAGGCTAACCCCAACAAAGCTCGATGGTGAATTATTTACATGCAGCAATAATATTTACTTATAAAGAACCAATCAACATACCATTTCCTAGTCAAGACCGAGAGGGTCATGGACTTAAATAAGTTTAACAAAAGAATTAAATAACATGTTCAACTATAGTTTCATTTACGATATCCATTTTATGTAAATAGATTCACAAAAGATAAAAACAAAGGCCACGAAACATTAGTATTGAGTCGATATTAATGTTATCCTATAAATATTTAAATAAATGCGAGCTTATGATATTGACGTAAAATAATGCAAAATGAAGGTAATTTTGCTATATATATCTATGTCTTTGATGTCAAGACAAGTAAAGATAGGTTACTCTCTTCATCATAAGGAAACATTTAGTATTGAGTCGATATCATACACAATAAATAAATGTATCCTATAAATATTTAAATAAATGCAAGTTTATGATATTGATGTAAAATAATGAAAAAGCAATATAATTCTGCTATATATTTCTACGTCTTTGATGCCTAGACGAGTAATGATAGGTCACTTTCTTCATCATAAGGAAACATAGACGGTAATCAGATAAGCGACATACATAATATCTTTGATAAAAAAAAAAATGTTTCTATTAAAAATTTAGCTTAATTCATTTTTCAAATCTCAATCATTTATACAATTAATATTACAAATTACATTATTATTATTATGGAATTTATTTATAAATAAGAAAAATAGATTATTCTTAATTTTTATAAAATCAATCAATAAGTAAACATCAGCATGGACTTAAATAAGAAACCTTCTTTGTTGTCATCACCTTCGTACGAAATTGAAGGTTATGTATGCTCTAGTGGATGGGTTGATTTTAGAAATCCCACAGAAGGAAATTTCTAGAGAAAAAAAAAATTCAAATGGACTCAAGGAGGAAAGCTACATTGAAAGGCATAAAAAAACACATGATTTCTAAACATGAAATATGCACCTAAAATACACTTCCAATTGATAATAATCACATAAAATATAGAAATCTTAATCCTCCGTTACCTTAATTTCATTAACAATATGAAGATCCATTAACCAACCAAGCACATGAGGAACATGAAAACCCTTTAATAGAGCACTAGCATAAACCATACTACATCCCGATTGAGTATCCATTGTCCATCAAACTCAATACCTCATGCCCTTGTCCCCTAACCTTCCCTTTGCCTCCCCTCCACCACTTATACACAAAATATAATAAAATATACCCTAAATATTTGTATTGCCATATAACATAATTAAGCCCCCTTGGCCCCTTAATACAGGGCAATATATTTTCTCAATTCCGTATCATAGTTTATTCCCCAATATGAATGGACGTGATAGAATATTTCCTACCAACTGAACCCCCCATGGATGTTGCCCCCTCGAATCATCCTCCTCGTTTGCGGCACAAAGCCCATCCATGTGCCTAGGTGTCACGTGACCGGGTTCGCGTGTGTCCAAGCCTATCCCAACACCCGCATCAGGGGATCATATTATTATTATTAATTTACATTCTAATCATATAATCCTTAGTATATAAATAAGTCAAAATAAATCACTCATATTGTTGTAATCATATCCAACATATAGTCACAATAAATCACTTAAATTATAATCATATAATCCTTGGTATTTACCTTAATTCAAAAATATCAACTCATCTCAATAAAGCACTTGTCAACATTTTTGTACCTTCCTCACCCTGTACTCGTTATTGCCCCTAGAAACCTACTCTCTCCATCCATTTATTCATTCCCATTCTCAGTGAGGCATTTCCTTTCCTCCCCTAGTACAACCGTGTGCTTTTCTTGGTTTGCATGGACTTAGCCCGAAAATTTAAAATTGTCTCGAATTCAACTATGAATTCCCCCTAGATCTTTGAATCACACTATCCACCGCTGTGAACACAAATGTGACCTAATTTCAAGCTTAGATGACTAGAAGCAACACATTGCAAAGAAAGTGGAAGACATGGAGAACCTACTCAAAGATCAACTGGCACAAAAGAAGGCTAGGACCACAATGCTAGAATGTGAAGTCAGATGTCTCTAAGTGAAAACCAAGGAACCAGAGGATGAAATCAATTGATTACATCATCTCATCTGTCGATCAGAAGATAAGCAAACCCCTCGCCTAAGCATTTGCAACAATAGGTATACCCAGAAGTATTTAACTGCCTCTTGTCCAATTGCTTGGAAAGAATAATGCATAGTGAAGCACTCACCTCATATGTTCAGGAATTATCCTCTATAGATTAATATGACAATTTAGAAAACATGATAATGTCACTCTAAAATGATATCTTGAACCGAGATATCAGTATACAGCAACAACAACAAATAGAACAAAAACAAAACAAAATTTATGTACAATAACACAACAAAACTAATGAATTAACGATGGTATTGGCGTCATACTTTGGTTGGTATCACCAGTGTTGTCCTCATTCACTTGCGTAGTGGCATCGGTGTCTACAACAAACTTTTCTGGTTCATAACTCGATTCTACATGAGATTGGTGCGCCTCCTCTTTGTCCACAGTAGTCTTCGCAGGTGGCTTCATGCAGGTGTCCAAATGCGTCTGTTGCGCCTCATCGGTGTCACAATTGGTGTCCACCATGATGTTAATCAATTCACTAGTCTCATGATTGATGTTCACAATCTCTTGCATAGTCAAGTGACTAGTCTCATCGGTGTTCAGAATCTCTTGCAATTGCATATGATGGGGGTTGTCTTCAATCGTGTCTTGCAGCTTTATCTAATTGGTATTTATGTCACAGCTGGAACTGCCAGTTACATTGCAGTACATTTCACACCCATTCTTTCCTTATGTTTCTTTCTCTTTTTCCTTCCCCTTTGGTTGTTCTTCTTCTTGTTGACGTGTTGGCGATGGAGGTTGTGGTTGTTGCTGTTTCGGTGATGCAGTTGATTTGGATGCATCATCCATCAGAGATGTTGTTGAAACGTAATTGTCAAATATGTCCATCATTTCCATGCCTTTCTCAAATTCCATCTCCTCGTAATTTGTGCCCCATCACAATGACTAAAACAGTAAAAGACTCGGTATTTTGACTTGGTAGCTCCCTGCCTTCAATTCTTGATGGAAAAACTAATTGATCTCATATCAATTCATAAGGAGGTTAGGAATTTTGAACATTTCATAAATAACACGTTGATCCCAAACATCATTAAACCACCTTATTGCTTGATTAACCCCCAAATTTAAAATTTCACTACTTCAAGACATTCTGGCAGCACCAGTCTGTATAACCTCCATTGATTACAGTGTCTGAATGTGTCAAATCACAAAAGCTAGAAAAACATTAATAAATCTCGATAAGTTTGGTTAGTAATGATGTAAAACCACTTATTTAAAGGCTTAATGGAAGATTTTAATACAAATAAGACAAATTTTAATTCATTAACTAGAAAATGCATTATGTAAATAAAAATATAAACAAGAGAAAAAAAGGTCTAAATACTACGATTAAATTTTAGGGAAAAAGTGAACAAATAAAGAAAAGAAAGACAAGAGATAGCAATGCTTAGAATTGGTTGGAACCAAAAAAACTAACAAGTTTACAATAATGAAATTCCTATATATGAAAACACTCCCAACCTTGAGTTAGCTATAAATTCCTTTCTCATATCTATATATAATGAAAAGGTATAAGATTCATGTTCTTTCTTCTTCATTTCAT
This sequence comes from Larix kaempferi, assembly GCA_027924585.1. NCBI lineage: Eukaryota > Viridiplantae > Streptophyta > Pinopsida > Pinales > Pinaceae > Larix > Larix kaempferi. The sequence continues at coordinate 4,852,983 of BSBM01000303.1, read as the reverse complement.
CCCTACCAACATAAATGTGATGACTCCCAAAAATAAAAGCTATAACCAACTTAATTTCAAGCTTAGAAATGACACATTGCAAGGAAAGTGAATACTCAAAGATAAATTAGCACAACAAAAGGTTAATATTGCATTACTAAAATGTGAAGTCATATGCCTCCGAGGGAAAACTAAGGAACGAGAAGATGAAATCAAGAGATTACACTAGCTACGAAAGGATGAAATCAAGCAATTACACTAGCTCATCCGTCGATTGTCCATTGGATGGTGACTGAACCCCTCGCCTAGCCATTTGCAACCGTAGGTATATCCAAAAATCTTCGACTACCTCTCCACGAATTGCCGAATAATGCATAGTGGAGCAGCCACCAAGCATACGCTGGTAGAATCAATAGGACTGTGTTTGATTACTATGTAAAAAGCATAGACTTGTTTCCTTTTGAATACCAAACCTAATCCATGGTCTGTTTTTTATAAATATACATTATTTCATCATTTTGAATATATAATAATCTTTACATGTTCTTCATTATTTTATACAATAGAATAAAATATAGTAATGTAAAACGAATAAATTACAACGAATTTTGTAGATATGATAAACGATAAATTTTCTTCATTATTCAATACTATACAATAAATATATTTACTATAAAACATATTTAATGAAACCATGTAGTATGAATGTAAAACAAATAAATTGAAGGAAAAAAAAGCTCACACATCTCCCTCAACCGTTTTCAAATGAGAAATGGGAAAAGCATAGATTAATATGACAATTTAGAAAACACGAATTAATGACTCTAGAATGATATCAGTCTAGAGCGACAGCGACAAATAAAACAAAAGGAAAGTTATGTACAATAACACAGCAGCACTAATGAATTAACGATGGTTTAGGGTACGGGCGTCTGATTTTGGTTGGTATCAGTATCACCAGTGTTGTCCTCATTCACATGTGTAGTGGCATCGGTGTCTACAGAAAGCTTTCCTGGCTCATAATTCGTTTCTACATGAGACTGGTGCGTCTCCTCTTTGTCTACAGTAGTCTTCGCAGGTGGCTTCATGCAGTTGTCCAAATGAGTCTGTTGCGCCTCATCGGTGTCACAATTGGTGTCCACCATGATGTTAATCAATTCACTAGTCTCATGATCGGCGTTCACAATCTCTAGTGTAGTTAAGTGAGTAGTCTCATCGGTGTTCAGAATCTCCTGCAATTGCATATGATTGGGGCTGTCTTCAAGCTTTATCTGATTGGTATTTATGTCACAGCTGGCACTGCCAGTTCCAGTGCAGTACAGTTCACACCCATTCTTTCCTTCTGTTTCTTTCTCTTTTTCCTTCCCCTCTGGTTGTTCTTCTTGTTGTTGACGTGCTGGCGATGGAGGTTGTGACCGTTGCTGCTTCGGTGATGCAGTCGATTTGGATGTATCATCCATCAGAGATGCGGTCGAAACGTACTTGTCAAATATGTCCAGCATTTCCATGCCTTTCTCAAATTCCACCTGAATGCAACGAAATTCACAATCGACAAATATCATTAATCACATAGCCATTCATCAATGTAATCGAATATAATCAATTCTGAAACTAACCTGTGTAATTCGATGAGGAGAAGCAAAATACTTTTCTAAAGATGGAAAGTAAACTAAAAGAAGTATTCGAAGACAATATTTACTTGTTGGGTGTCTCGACCATATATAATCGATATGTGGCTAGGGTTTCCCGCAGTATTAAAAGTAATATGCTGGAATTGGCTGTAGGGCACATCCTTAATTGTGCGCCATTTCACCGGAAATTTTCCCTTCCAATCGCGATCCCAACAATCTGCGGACGCTTCAAAATCTACGGGTCCGTCCATTTCAGCCACGCCACAGAAATTCCCGCTTCGTTCCACCTGCATGTCCTCGCAACCACATTTAGCTATTTTAGATTTAGAATTTGATTATATTAATTAATGCAATACACAAGCAATTCCAAAAATGGATATCGCATCGATTTAATTAAGAAAATAGGTATTCAGGAGGAAAGTTATAAGATTACCGAGAAGAATAAGAAAATAGCACGGGGTTCTCTGAAAGCTGCATTTAGTATTCTATTTCCCCTGCGGGTGCTCGTCCACACTGCGTGTTTAATACTACTTACCACGTTCTCCCTACTATAAGACTTTATAACAAAGAACTTGGGATTCGAATAGTCTCTGTGAACTACAGCTGCATTTGCATGCTCGTCCGGTTCTACACGGCCTTGACCTTGAAGTTGGGTGGACCTTTCGCCCTCATTGATTCTCATTCTCATCAATTGCTCTCCAATGTTGCCCATAACTTGTGGCAATGATGTATTATTGTTATAATTATTGTCGCTGAACACTCTCCCTCTCCCTCTGCCTCTGCCTGCTTCTCGAAGAGTGTTACTATTCCTTCCACCGGAATGTCTGCTGCTGGAGCTTCCTCTTCTTCTTCTTCCTGTGTCGAATACCGGTTGGGGTTGCACTTGGAATTGTGGTTGTGGTTGCAATGGATAAAAGCCATTGGTGGGTGGATGATAAAAATAGTAATAACCATCATATTCGTTGAAATAATAGCCGTCATAGCCGCCGTTATAGCCATTCATATCCATGTTCATATACGTTGCAGGCGGTGGATTGGGATATGTGTAATAACTTGGATACCATGCCTGATTATGTTCATATGGTTGTGGGTACCATGCCTGATTATATCCATATGGGCCCTGGCCTTGATGCTGATCTTGTCCCTGCCCCTGTATCATCATATTACTATTTTGAATATTTGGGTAGGTTCTGTTTCCTGCAACATTAACATTAATATTTGGGTACGCACTGTTTCCTGGGTATGCGCCGGCGTTTCCTGCAACATTAACATTATAGACACCTTGACCTTCACGAACCTGCCCCTGTATCATCATATTACTATTTTGAGTATTTGGGTTTGCACCATTTCCTGGGTATGAGTTGACTCCTGCACCTTCACCTGCATGCCCTTCGTTTGCCATGTGAAGCTCTCAAACAACGTAGTAGAGTATTTGTCTCTTATTCAACCGCCTTCGACTTCCTATCTCTTTCAGATCAGATCAGACACTATGCGAGTGTGAATGAAAATAACGGAAAGACAATATGCGACCGTGACTGAAAACAAACCAAATGTATTATGGATGAAAACAAACTAAATTGTGTGTATATATAGAATCACGATTTGCCATTTTTTTAGTCGGCCTTTTCCATGGACACGCTTGAATGATTGTTGGGGTTTCCTTATTCCCACATGTTCCTTACTTTTTCATATCTATCCAAAGGACCATGGATGTCATAACGACTTGTGTATAAACCAAAACCATGTTTTTCGGACAGACGAATTTATTAAATGGTGACATATCTCTACCTGGATTATGAGCCAGTCCAAGAACACATATAAGTCAAACATTATTTTGGAAGGGGCTATGCACGGCTGTAAATGTTGTGTGCCGTGGTCCTCCCTACATTTTAATCAATGTTGTATTTATTTTTATTTTTATTTTTATTTTTATTTTAGTATAATTACTTAATTTACGGAGAGTGGTGGTTCTATAGCTTAGTATGGGAAGAGGTTATCATGTCATGTTAGTAATAATTGTGTGGATATAAATTTTAATTAAAAATTAATAATAACTTTTAAAGAATAAGAAAAGTGGGTAGTTGGGAGGAATGTTGTTATACTCCCCACCCTAGTTCAAAACTTGCTTTGTGACACTTGCTTCTTGGGAGTCCTCTTTAACTATGTAATGATTGTATTTCTAGCCATACCTTATCCCCCGGACCCATGGTAGATGTGGTAAGAGTGAGTTTAAAAGTTAGTGTTCATGTATATTAAATATATCTTTTGGTTTGATGTAACTATTGTGGGTGTAAGTACTAATACTTAAATGTAATTATTTACATGGGTTTCCTTGTAAGACTGAGTTTACCAGTTAGTGTTCATGTATGTTAAATGTATCTCTTATTGGTTGAGATATAATGCTAAGTAATTATTCAAATACTATGTAATTTTGCATGAACATTGATTGATTTCATTAAGATATTTGCAACAATGGTTTGGTGGCATATCTTAGGGTTGGAAAATTATCTCCGTGAATGAAATTATCTCTACACCAGACATCAAAAGTTGAAGAGACAACATTAACTTTTCATTTGCTAAAGGGTTTTTGAATTCCAATCACACCAAAGGTGGAAGAGTGGCTTTAATATGTTTTCTCATCTTCATTCATTATTCATATGAATTTTTCTATGGCTTTGTGTTAGGACTCCATGTGGTAGCTTTGGAGGCAAGTGAGCAATTCCCTTATCTTCGATTGTATTGCTTCATGCCTTGCCTTAGACATAGACCTAGTAAGTGTTAAAGGAATGATTTCTTTACCTAATATGCCAATTTTCACCTAGAGAGAGCACTTGTGAAAATTCTAGTCAATTTTGGAAACAATCATATCTAGTTTGTTTTGCCTCTACAATTTTCCACCATAGTTTTGGTCAACTCAATTAGTGATAAGATTTATCATTTCCTAGAGAGTGACTACCCATGACATATAGTTGTACCTTACATACTAAATGTTTTGTGAAGAAAGGATGGCTTGCAAAGTCCAAGATTAATTGTAGTTTCCTAGAAACACATAATATTGTTCTCCTTTAGCGATTGGAGGCTAGTGTTCTAATAAAATCCTAAAGAAACAAAGAGAATATTTTAGAACATAGGTTTCTATCTCGTGGAATACATTCACTGTGATCTACCATCTAAGTTATGGTAATTTTCCGTTTAAGTTGTGGTGATTACACACCTATCTGTTAGATGGCTTGGAAGCTACTATTTCTCTATAACACATCTTGTGATAAGGTATGGGGGTTTTTCTTCCTACATATTCAAACGTAGTTTCATAATAGAATCCATGCTTAAGTGTTAATTTAAGATTCAATTTTTTGTTAGAGATAAGGTGGCACTCAAATATTTCCATGGTGGGCATAGCCACAACAATAAATATGGATGTTAAAGGAGCATCATAATGATTTTTCTAGTGCATTCTCTTCCAACTATTAGATAAGCTAGTCAAGCCTTGGGCCCATGAAGTAGTCACATATGGCCTCAATCATGAGCATAAGAAATCATCATTCTCTTCAAGCTCGAGAGAACAAGGATTCACAATCAGAACTCTTTCAACTCGCCCACAACCTTGCTCCCTTACCACATTAATGCCAACATGTTGCATAAAGTGAAAAATTGATGCTCGTAGTAACGTTTTCTCCAATAATGGTCTAGTAAAATGAATGTAAAATGTTTTCAAGAAAATATCAATGCAAAATTTTCCATGGCACATTTACGTTTGGTTATTCTTCATCTACATTCCTATGTGTTCTTGTTTGTTGTTATATGGTTTTCTTTGCACATTTTGGGATAGTAAGTGGTTAATGAAAATTTCCTAATGGGTCATAGTTAGAAAATGGATGGTTGATAAGCCATAAAGTTCTACTTAAGCCGCAAGTTTAGAGATTTGTGAGTATTTAATTCTTGACCCCACATTTTAAAAAACTATGTTAGTAATATATGCTTGAAAAAAGAAAGGTTTCTTTGTTATGTTTCATTGCAAAACATAGCATTAACAAAAAGCGTAAGAATTACAAAAATCTCTAAACAATGATATAGATAATATATGTATCTTTTAAATTCAAACATATGAACTAGTATATGTATCTTTTAAAAGAATAGGCAATGCTTTAATATGTTTCATTATAGAATATGAATTTTTGTATTACTAACAGAAATAAATAAAAACAAGAGAGGCTGCATTGCAACACGTCCTTTCCTTTAGTTTAGTTTTGTATTGTATCTTTTATTGCTTAAGAAACAATTATAAGAGAGAAAAATAGACACATTACACTAGAGCCATATCAATCTAGTTGGCGAAAGGTTTAACTATGATCAGATGTTTCCATATCTGCATTGAACCTAGAATTGATAGCTCGGTAAGACTCACAAGTAGTGAAACTATGTTGGAATAAGACTTGAAAGCAGTGAAACTAATCCGAGTCTACCAATCTTTAGCAGTTGTCATTGAGAAGAATGGAATATCACTTTTCACCATTCACATGTTCAACTATCAAATCTTGAATAAGAAAAGATGAATAGAAATGAAAAAAAAATGACTAAAAAATATTTTAGGCATAATAGAAGACTTAGAATTTGGACTTAGTGTACTTTGCATTTAGAACCAGTATCTTAACATAACTTAAACGAAATGAAAAATTTAGAACTCTATCATTGAAAGTAGGCATAAGAAGAGTTACTTCCTTTGTGCCTACTTTCAACTAACTCTCTTGAAAGATCATGTATTTTAAATTGCAAGAAACTCCGATTAGCTGCATCTAACTCTCTCTTGAACTGAAAATTTATAGTTGGTGTATGTAAAAAAAACCAAGTAGTACTAGTAATTAATGCTAGACAAATGTTACTACAACTTAAAAAAACTGAAACAGTTTGAGATCACTTTTTTTAATATAACTATATAGCAATGAATAGCTCCAAGTATTGAATGCATAACAAAGGGTTTGTATAAAATGAAATAAATAGTTAATAAAGATGTCAAATATAATTCATTGCTAGTAAATTAAACGAAATTTGAAATAATTCATAATTGTTGAAACAAACAAGTTGTCATCATGCTTTGCATCAAGACTAGTAACATGGCTTCTTAAAAAGAAAAGACATAAAGTAGTAATTTTTAATGCTCTTTTTTAATGTACAATCATATAGTCCCCCAAAGCAGTATAGGTACCTATCGACGAGAGTTACTACCTAGTTGATTGGAGCTTGCTAGTGCTTGTTGCAATTCATATCTACTTACGAGTATTCGTTGGTTTGATAGAATACCACCAATAGTAGAATAAATTATTCCGTTGCATATCTATTTGCCTACATATTATCAACGTCTGTCCATCTTTCATTGTTTGTCCTTAGTTTTTTTTGTTTGGATTGCTAAGATCTCATTTTTTGCATTAGATTTACATAATTTCTTATTGTTGAGGACGGTCTTTGACAACACCTATGTTGGAGAAACAATATAAAGCAACTCATAATTTCTTTTTTAGGTGTGTAGAAATATCAAGCAACTCATAAAAACTTTATTTGAATATATAAAGATCCTATAGATTCTCTAAATTAGCAAAGTTGATAAAATGAGAATCTTGTACAAATATTTTAATTCAAAATAGTCGACAAAGAACAAGACTACGATTTTCCCAAATTTAGAAGTTTCCTCTCCTTTCCAAAAAAATAATTCTTTCATTAGCATTCAAAGTATTTTTGCAAAGGAAAACAAGTTATTCATAATATGCAAAGAATCACAAATTAAATCAATGTTTTATTTAGTGCTTTGATACTACTGTGGTTCAAGGGCCTCAAGTAGATCTATTAATTTTGCCAAGGGAATTTGTTTACAGTGCATGAAGGCTTTAACATAACAAGAATTGTTATGATACCTCATTCATAGCTTTTTATTTTTTATTTTTATTTTTTTATAGAGAAAGCAATATTAAAATATAAAAAATAAAATTAGGTGTGAGAGACATAGAGAGTTACATGGACCAAAAGAGTATATAAAAATAGAACTTAATTTTTTTTTTTATAAAAATGATGGTATGCTAACAAAAATGTTAAACTAATGTATATAATTATAGAATTGCATACATAATTGTAATGGAGAAAAAATTCAAAACAGTTTTATATTATTTGGGAATTTATTGAAACCCATAAAAGTATTTAAAAAGCAATCCTAGAATCAACAAAGGCTTACTGGGTCAAAGAAATCAAGGTGTTTGAAGTCTTTCCAACAGTAGGTTCTTTGCTTGTGTTGGCACTTGATCTTAGGTATAAATCTATGGGAAAATTCATATAATAGGTACTTTCCACTAGCGGAATCTTAGCCAAAATAGCTTTAGCGAATATTGTTAGTAAGCTTTGCTTCACTGAATATGCTCTCATATTGGTAAGGTGCATGAACCTTCCCTCCTTTACAATTTTGAGGTTTGGAGCTCAAATAAGTAAACATGTCAAAGCTTAATAGAAAGTATACCCATCCTTCCACATTTTCACCTTAGCAAAGCTCTATGCTCATCCCCTCCTTATGTCCACGACCTTCATTGTTGTGACAACATAAAAAATATTTTATGCATGGCATACTCCCATCCAAGTGGCATATAGACTAATATTTACAAATCCTACTTGAAAGATGCTTGCACTATGGATATGAAACTTGCTTGAATGCCTGTCAAATCTGCTTGAACTCCTATTGAAGTTATGTTAGAACACCTTGCTTTCATCACATTTCTTATCCAAACTTATCCCAAGAAATTTGTTATTATCGACTCAATATGATGTAGCACTTGACTCAATAGAATATAACACCTTGGGCTCTGAGGAAAAGCTCAAAATAATCAAAAAGCATGGACAACGACGATCCAACCTCTAGTGGAAATTGATGAAAACCATATATCTGGGACAATATGGAAAGATGTGTGTGCTCTTTGTTGTTACACATGCTACATATCAATTTAGAGTAGCTACTGGATTATATCACCAAGTCTACTTCAACATAAATCAAGTATATTTTGTATAGAGTAGTTATTTATTAGCAAGACTGAAACTCGTAGTTGTCCAGTTAGATAGCACCCTAGAAGAAAGTTGAAATGGAAGAAGAGATGCTTAATCATGTGACTATATTAGTCAGATCTTTGAAAAAAAAAATGTTTGTCATGCTTGGTAAGAAAGAGGTCATTTCAAATGGTATCTTTCAAAGTAAAGGAAGATGGGATTGATTCATATGATAGATTGGAAATGTACATATATGAAATGCACCCACTCTGCTCTTTCTAATGGACCAATATTCTTTAGAAAGAAAGATAAGAGTCTCGAAGACCTTGCTAGTAGAATGGGAAGATCAAGGACTATTTCAAAGCCATAGGCACCAAAGAGGGGGATATGATAGATTGGAAATGTACATATATGAAATGCACCCACTCTGCTCTTTCTAATGGACCAATATTATTCAGAAAGAAAATTAAGAGTCTCGAAGACCTTGCTAGTAGAATGGGAATATCAAGGACTATTTCAAAGCCGTAGGTACCAAAGAGGGGGAATCTATCTCTGCCCAAAAAGTATATTGTTCTCATCTTGAATCTAAGTCTCCAAGAGATTTGACTTCGTGAAGAAAGGATACCAATCTAGAAATAGATTCAAGATGCATATAATTGAAAACCATAACCTTAGTTTTGCTAGTGTTAACTGTAAATTGTCTAAGCTCACAAAAATAAAAACCAAACAAATTTGGTTCTCCAAATAAAAATTTATAGATCGTTGGAAGTATAAATTTGACCTAGACGGAAATTTGGAGAGCAGTCATAGTGAACAAGTTTCACACAATACTATTTTTATTACATTTAATCATACACATATACATCACGAATATATAGTTGGAGTGAGATCCAACAAACTCCATATATGGAGATGTACGTTGACAGAATATCTCAAGAGTCTCCTACAAAATCTCAAACTAATCCCAAACTTAGCACGCTGCACTAATGTGAGCATTATTTCTAACACCCTCCTTTAATGCTTACATTTCAAAAATATTGAAAACAAAAAATTTTTCATTGTCTGTCTGACTGGTCTTAATACGCATTTACATCCATCTTTGAACTTCATAGACACGCTCTTTCTATCCCATCATCTTCGAGCTACCACTTCATATAGCACAGATAAAACTTCTTCCGACCATCAATAAAATAATTGCAGTGACTAACAGTATTGAGTACTTAACTATGCCAAAGTACATAACTTGCTGAGTTTGGCAAAGAAGTAATCAAGTAACTGGACTGTTCTATAGAGATGCTCCCATCTGTTGAACACATACCTCGCTGAATCCAACAGTGATCTAGGAGAGCACTCTAAATACTGAACATATCTAGAAGTTAGCCATACAAGTGACCTTTACAAACACACATAAAATATTACATAAAATAACATGTAACTGAAGCTTCTTCGAGCACGACAAGTCACATCATCTTGACTTTGTTAAGAACAACCCGTAACTAATGCTTCTGGAGCACGGCGGATCATATCAGCATATAATAAACTTAATTGGCCTGTTATTTGTGGTTCTGCGTCATTTGATTTTTTTTTACTCTTGAACAATAGCACATTACATAAAACAATGAATTTTACACACAAATCACCTCCCAGTTAAAAAATGAATGGCAAACAGATTCGGAAAACGCAGCTTGAAATTCCATGAGGATAGAAATATGGTGCTTCATCGATATCTACTTTATTTATGATGTCAATACACTTTCCTCCATTTATAGTGACAGAGCAGAGTATAATGGCTCGCGTTTGCAGGTTCAAATATTGCTCTCAGCAACAACGACTCCTGAATGGTACTCAGATTGACGACACACTTCCAAAGACGCGAGCAACTTTCTTCATCGTTAAAATCTCTATATAGATCAGATCTTGACTCCAGCCATACAATCCACATAATTTGTGGTCCCATCTTGCAGCACCGTGGCATGCTCTCTGCAAATAGGAGCGAATCCTCTCCGGCTCTTTACAAACATTAGTGGAAACAACACAAGAGGCATCCTTCATGGCATCACGTTCTCGTCCGCGGCTTCCAATCAAAATGATGGCAAACTGAATCACCGACGGATAATACAAACAATGGTTTCCTCCATGAGCTGAGTCTCCAGGAATTCTCCTCAGTTATGTAGAGTCCCTCCGGCTATGAACAAATCCTTCTATGCCCAATTCTCTTTTCAACTACCATACGGTAGCTCCTTCAGATCTGACGAGCCTCTTCTTTCACAGTGGCTTTATTTGCACACATAAATAAAATAATAAACACATAGGAAACACACTTCACACAGAAATCACTCACACTATTTATCACACACAGCTATTCTACTATCCTAGGCTACATATGCACATAGGATCAACTCACTGCAATTTCTCACATATTTCTGGGCATTCCCATGAGGGATCAAGCCCAGCCAAGCTCCCAGCTTGGCAGCTCAGTCATAATGAAATTTTTTTACACAATATTACTTTTATTACATTTAATCATACACACATACATCACCAATATATACACACATACATCACCAATATATAGTTAGAGTGAGATCCAACTAACTCCATCCAAATATGGAGATGTAGGTTGAAAAAATATCTCAACAGTCTCCTACAAAATTTCAAACTAATCCCAAAAATTATAGAGTCTCATGGTATTGGCTAAAAGGGTCTCAGATGCAATCTTTTCAAAAGTGGAAGGAATATAGAAGGCTAGGGTTTATGCAAGAATCTGAGTGGTCAGAGCTTAAGCAAAAGCGTACACAAAAAGGAAAGAGATAAAAAAACATTAGATCCATATCTAGCGACATCCCTTTCATCAAGACCCAAAAATTTATCATGAATCAAAGACCACTTGTTTAATGGTCGTTACTCGCAACAGAAAAGTAAATAGCTATCAATCAAATGTATGAAAAATTGCAAAAAGCCATCGACCTGTATGTGAAAAATATCGTAAACGAACGAATAACAAATCCGGTGTAGAATATTTCCTGTAAGGGAAAGTCCCAGCTGAGAAAAAATATACTAACCCCTCGTTCTACAGGAAACACAAGGGAAGTGTCCTGGGAGGATTGGTCTTCTTAAAAACCTAACAAAACTGTAACTTAATCAAAGAATCCAAAAATGGCAAACATCGCCCACATCTCTTCCAATCATGTACCCAATACACACACTTACCCTAGTTATTGAACTTTGTTACAGTGGTTCAGGGTCAGAGGCGGTGAGGTTCAGAGAAGGTAAGCCCCCTCTGCTGCTGTCAAGGAAACGAAAAAGGCTCTACCAAGAGCATGTATGATGTCATTCATATCCTAGAACAATAAGAGTTTCTCCACTATAATAAATATCTATTCGAAGTATAAGGGAATTGATTTTATCCACTATAATAAATATCTATTCTAAGTATAAGGGCACTGAGCATGAATGGAAAATCGGGAGCCTTGTTGGAGTTCAGATCGATCATTGACTAAATATTCTTCTATTTGTTTTAAGACCCTATTGAAACATTCCTGTATATTTTGTATCATCACATTTCATCCATATATCCATCTATTTTTGCAGGGTGGATTATCATTTTGAGACAGGCCAGTCTTCAAACAACCGAAACTCTAGCCCAACTCAGCCAACGAAGCTTTACAAGTTGGTCCTTGTTAGAATTAGTAATTACTTCAGTTAACACTAGTTTCTATTCTTAACGTTCAGTTAATAAATGCAACAACATGCTTTGCATGCATGCAAAAGCTAGGTTAAAGCTTTTAGGGTTTTCCATAAGTGTTTAAATACACATTACGTTCTTGATTGTATTACATCAGTTGATCTCCGTTTATGAATAAAGATTGAAGAGCCATAGTTCATTCCACATTATCTTTGTTTTATTTTTGCCTCCAACCTTCAGTTTGGTATCAGAGCTTAGGAAAAGATCAAATTGGTAGCATCAATTTCCGGAGAAGCCAAATCCGTAGCTTTGAAGAATTGTAAGTTTATTTTTTGAAGAATTGTTACACAAATGTTTTTTGGAAAATTAAAAAAAAAAAAATCTAGTTTTTGGAACTACCGCGCCCTCCCTATAGTCCACAGAGCGGTACTTTTGGACAAAGAGCGGTAATTGGAACAAGGCAGCATTTTTGGACAAGTGCAAAAAGGTTTTTTACTTTATGTGATTGTTTTTTGACTTTCACTAGGTTATTGAGTAAGAATTTTTTTGTTTTACAAGAGAAGAAGATATTTGAAGATTTTTTTCAAATCTTGTTTAAGAGGGAGAATTGTTATTTTTTTTTAAAAAAAGAGGAAGGGAGATTGTTTTGAATAGAGCCAGTGAAAGACTCTGCAACATCAATGGCTTCTAGCAGCAACAATCAATCTCATATTGCTCCTCTTACAGGGAAAAAAGACTATGATGTCTGGGCTACGAGGATGGCGGTTTATCTCAGGTCAGAAGATACATGGGAATATGTTGTGTATGGCTATTCCGAACCTGCAGATGATCTGGCATTTCAAGCCCTTTCAAATGTTGAAAAGGATGTCTTGCGAGTGCACAGGAAGAAGGATGAAAGGGCTTTGCATCTCATAATGAATGCTTTGGATAACAACGTATTTCCAAAGATATCAGCGTCATTACATGCCAAAGCAGCATGGGATACCTTGGCAACCAGTTATCAAGGTGCTGGTAAGGTACAAACAGCAACACTCCAAAACCTAAGAAGAGACTTTGAAGATCTGAAAATAAAAGAATTAGACTCTGTAGATTCTTTCATGACCAAAGTCATGGGGATTGTTAATCAGCTGAATATATTTGGTGAAAAGATTGGAGATCAAAGGGTGGCTGAAAGGGTTCTGAGATCCCTACCCCACAAATTTGAGTCTAAATTTTCAGCGATTGAAGAAGCAAAAGATCTGAGTACTCTCTCTATAGACGAGTTGACCAGATCTTTCCTTTCATTCGAATCCATACTCAATAGGAATGAAGAATCGTCTCTAGAGAATGCTTTCAAAGCACATGTCTCATTCTCAAGAGGCAGAGGAAGAGGTAGAGGCAAAGGAGGATCAAGAGGATGAGGCAAAAGTGGCCGAAGTAATGGCAATGGAGATCAAGATCACCATCATTACCATGAAGGCAGAAACTGCGACAAAAAAAGGTCAGATAAATCTAATATTCAATGTTATTATTGCAATAAATTTGGGCATTATGCTCATAAATGCAAAAAGAAAAATGTTGATCAATCAAATCATAATCCTAATGTGACTAATATCTCCGAGGATAAAGATGATATGTTATTTCTTACATCTCATGCTGCACACGAAAGCCCAAAGGGACTTTGGCATTTAGATAGTGGCTCCAGTAACCATATGACAGGTGACAAGGGTCTAATTGCAGACCTAGATGAATCAGTGAGGACTGATGTCAAACTTGGCATGGATGAGGTAGTTCCAGTTCTTGGAAAAGGAGTGGTCAACATTCTTACCAAACAAGGCCAACAAAAGACAATCTCAGATGTCTATTATGCTCCAGGATTGAAGCATAATCTACTTAGCATTGGGCAACTCACTGAAAAGAAGTACAAACTTGTCTTTGATGGATCAGACTGTGAAATTTATAACCCAAATAGACATTCGATCATCAAAATACAAGTGACTAGGATCAGGATGCATCCACTAGTCATGAATTGCAATAGCAAGGTAACCTCTTTTGCTCAAAAGGCCACTTGCATGGATGATTATTGGTTATGGAATTTTAGATATGGACATATTCACTTTGGTGGTCTCAAGCTTTTGCAGCAGAAAGAGATGGTAAAGGGATTACCCCCTATGAAGGAGCCAGAAAGCAGTTGTGAGTGTTGCATCATTGCAAAGCAGCACAGGGATAGCTTTCCTAAAGGTATGTCTCGAAGGGCACATTCACCTCTAGAACTTATTCATACTGATCTGGTTGGACCAACGCAAACTGAATCGATTGGTGGAAGCTATTATTTTCTTGCATTTATTGATGATTTCAGTACAAAAACTTGGGTGTATTTCCTTCGTCAGAAGTCTGAAACTTTTGGCAAGTTCAAGGAATTTAGGGCTCTGGTTGAAAAACAGAGTGGTTATCAACTCAAAGTATTGAGATCTGATGGAGGGGGAGAGTATGAATTAAAGGAATTTCATGATTACTGCAAGCATCATTGAATCAAAAGGCAATTCACTACAAGATATACTCCTCAGCAGAATGGTATTGCGGAACGCAGGAACAGAACCATCATGAATATGGCAAGGAGCATGCTGAAAGGAAGAAATGTGTCCCATGAATTTTGGGGAGATGGAGTGGCTTGTGCTGTTCATGTGATGAACAGATATCCCACCAAAATTGTGAAGACCAGAGTACCAGAGAAAGCATGGTCAGGTATGAGTTGTAATGTTTCTCATTTCAGAGTATTTGGTTGTGTTGCATATGCTTATGTTCCTAAACAACTAAGAAAAAAGCCAGATGACAGGAGTGAGAAATGTATATTTCTTGGATACGGTGAACAAACTAAAGCCTACAAGCTATATAACCCTATTACCAAAAAGGTTATTCTCAGCAGAGATATTTTATTCAAGGAGGAAGAGTAATGGAATGGAACCATAGACAAGGGTATGGGAGTTGCAATATCCCAACCAGAAGATGGAGAAGATGAGGAGATAATTGGACAACAAGATCAAGTAGCAACTTCACTAGTAGCAAATACTCTAGAAAGAACACCTAGAAACTCAGTTCGAGGTGAATCATCAAGTCCGCAGTCATGTAATGAATCTAATCATAGTAATAAAAAGACTAGAAGATTGACAGATATTTAGGATGAATTGGATGCAAATACCAATTATGTTTTTATTGCTATTGAACCTATGTTTTATGAAGAGGCTGTAAAACAAGAGCATTGTGAAAATTCTATGGACGAAGAGATAGATTCCACTGAGAGAAATGATACATGGGATCTAGTTGACTTGCCAAAGAATAAGAAACCCATTGGTGTGAAGTGGGTTTATAAAACCAAACTCAATGAAAAAGGAGAGATTGATAGGTACAAGGCAAGGTCAGTAGCAAAGGGTTTCTCGCAATCCCCAGGAATTGATTTTGGAGAAACTTTTGCACCAGTGGAAATATTGGACACAGTAAGAGCAGTCCTAGCAATTGCAGCACAAAAAAAGTGGAAAGTGTATCAGATGGATGTCAAGTTGGCATTCTTGAATGGAATTCTTGAAGAAGAAATTTATGTGGAGCAGCCACATGGGTATGAAAAAAAAGAACATGAAGAGAAATTTTACAAGTTGAAGAAAGCTCTATATTGGCTTAAGCAAGCTCCAAGAGCTTGGTACAGCAGAATTAAATCTTATCTAATAAAAAATGGTTTTAGCAGAAGCAGCAGTGAACCAACACTTTATACAAAGGTAAATCAACAAGGACAGATTTTAATAGTTTGTTTGTATGTTGATGATATGATTTTTACAGATGACCTCTCAACAGATGAGTTCAAGGAAGCTATGAAGAAAGAGTTCGAGATGACAGACCTTGGATTGATGAGGTTCTTCCTTGGCCTAGAAGTAGAACCGTCAGAAAACAGTATATTTATCTCTCAAAATAAATATGTTAATGAAGATCTTAAGCGATTCAGAATGCTTAATTGCAAAACAACACCTACAACAGTGGCAACAGGTAATAATTTGAGCAAAGAAGATAGTAGTCCCATTGTAGATCCAACATTCTATAAGAGACTTGTAGGAAGTCTCATTTAACTCACAGCTACGAGACCTGATATTGTGTTTGCTGTCAGCTTGATTTTCAGGTTCATGGAGTCTCCCAAAGACTCAAATTGGCAAGTTGGCAAAAGGATCTTACGATATGTTGCAAGGAATTCAAGCTATGGAATTTTATACTCAAGCACTGAGTATGATGTTTTGACAGGTTTCACTGACAGTGATTTTGCGGGAAGTTTGGATGACAGGAAGAGCACTTCCAGTCATGTTTTTCATGTTGGATCAGGGGTGATTTCATGGGCATTCAAGAAGCATCCCATTGTGACACTTTCATCGGCATAAGAAGAGTATGTAGGAGCGACATCAACAGCATGTCGAGCAGTCTGGTTACGCAGAGTTTTAGAAGGTCTTCAACAGAAACAAGAAGGACCAACCACAGTTTATTGTGACAACAATTCAGCAATTGCTCTATCCAAGAACCATGTTTTTCACTAGAAAAGCAAGCACATTGATACCAGATATCACTTCATAAGAGAAGTTGTGAACAATGGTGAAGTTTGTGTTGAGCATTGTAAATCGATTGACCAATTGGCTGACATCTTCACAAAGCCATTGGAAAAAGATAGTTTTGAAATTCATACAAAAAATTTAGGCATTGTAAAAGCTGCAATAGTCAGTAGTAGTAATTAAGAGGGAGTGTTAGAATTAGTAATTACTTCAGTTAACATTAGTTTCTATTCTTAACGTTCAGTTGATAAATGCAACAACATGCTTTGCATGCATGCAAAAGCTAGGTTAAAGCTTTTAGGGTTTTCCATAAGTGTTTAAATACACATTACGTTCTTGATTGTATTACATCACTTGATCTCCGTTTATGAATAAAGATTGAAGAGTCGTAGCTCATTCCGTATTATCTTTGTTTTATTTCTTCCTCCAACCTTCAGTTTGGTATCAGAGCTTAGGAGAAGATCAAATTGGTAGCATCAACTTCCGGAGAAGCCAAATCTGTAGCTTTGAAGAATTGTAAGTTTAATTTTTTAAGAATTGTTACACAATTTTTTTTTGGAAAATTTAAAAAAAAAAAATCTAGTTTTTGGAACTACCGCGCCCTGCCTATAGTCCACAGAGCAGTACTTTGGGAACTATTGCGCCCACACAATAGTCTAAAGCATGGTAGTTTGCGGAGATACGAGGTAAAAAAAGGATATTTCACCGTGACCTCTCTCTACGACAAAGAGTGGTAATTGGAACAAGGCGACATTTTTGGACAAGTGCAAAAAGGTTTTTTACTTTATGTTATTGTTTTTTGACTTTCACACAGTTATTGAGTAAGAATTTTTTCTTTTTACAAGATAAGAAGATATTTGAAGATATTTTTCAAATCTTGTTTAAGAGGGAGAATTGTTATTTTTTTTTAAAAAAAGAGGAAGGGAGATTGTTTTGAATAGATCCAGTGAAAGACTCTGCATCGACAAAGGATTCTAGCAGCAACAATCAATCTCAGATTTCTCCTCTTACAGGAAAAAAAGACTATGATGTCTGGGCCACGAGTATGGTGGTTTATCTCAGGTCAAAAGATGCATGGGAATATGTCGGGTATGGCTATTCCAAACCTGCAAATGATGTAACATTTCAAGCCCTTTCAAATTCCGAAAAGGATGTCTTGCTAGTGCACAGGAAGAAGGATGCAAGGGCTTTGCATCTCATAATGAACGCTTTGGATAACAACATATTTCCAAAGATATCAGCGTCATTACATGCCAAAGCAACATGGGATACCTTGGAGACCAGTTATCAAGGTGCTGGTAAGGTACAAACAACAACACTCCAAAACCTAAGAAGAGACTTTGAAGATCTGAAGATGAAAGAATCAGACTCTGTAGATTCTTTCATCACCAAAGTCATAAGGATGGTTAATCAACTGAATATCTATGGTGAAAAGATTGGAGATCAAAGGGTGGTTGAAAGGGTTTTGAGATCCCTACCCCACAAATTTGAGTCGAAAGTTTCAGCGATTGAAAAAGCAAAAGATCTGAGTACTCTTTCTATAGACGAGTTGACCGGATCTTTACTTTCATTCGAATCCAGACTCAACGGGAATGAGGAATCCTCTCTAGAGAATGCTTTCAAAGCACATGTCTCATTCTCAAGAAGCAGAGGAAGAGGAAGAGGCAGAGGAGGATCAAGAGGACGAAGCATAAGTGGCCAAAGTAATGGCAATGGAGATCAAGATCACCATCATAACCATGAAGGCAGAAACTGCGACAAAAAAAGGTTAGATAAATCTAATATTCAATGTTATTATTGCAATAAATTTGGGCATTATGGTAATGAATGCAAAAAGAAAAAGGTTGATCAAGCAAATCATAATGCTAATGTGACTAATACCTCTGAGCATAAAGATGATATGTTATTTTTTACATGTCATGCTGCACAGGAAAGCCCAAAGGGACTTTGGATTTTAGATCGTGGCTGCAGTAACCATATGACAGGTGACAGAGGTCTAATTGCAGACCTAGATGAATCAGTGAGGATAGAGGTCAAAGTTGGGACGGATGAGGTAGTTCGATTTCTTGGAAAAGGAGTGGTCAACATTCTGACCAAACAAGACCAGCAAAAGACAATCTCATATGTCTATTATGCTCCAGGATTCAAGCATAATCTACTTAGCATTGGGAAACTCACTCAAAAGAAGTACAAACTTTTCATTGATGGATCAGACTGTGAAATTTATGACCCAAGCCGACATTTGATCATCAAAATACAAGTGACTAGGAACAGGATGTATCCACTAGTCATGAATTGCAGCAGCAAGGTAACCTCTTTTGCTGAAAAAGCCACTTGCATGGATGATTATTGGTTATGGCATTTTAGATATGGACATCTTCACTTTGGTGGTCTCAAGTATTTGTAGCATAAAGAGATGGTAAAGGGATTACCCCCTATGAAGGAGCCAGAAAGCAGTTGTGAGTGTTGCATCATTGCAAAGCAGCACAGGGATAGCTTTCTTAAAGGTATGTCTCGAAGGGCACAAGTGCCTCTAGAACTTATTCATATTGATCTGGTTGGACCAATGCAAACTCAATCGATTGGTGGAAGCTATTATTTTCTTACATTTATTGATGATTTCAGTAGAAAAACTTGGGTGTATTTCTTTCGTCAGAAGTCTGAAACTTTTGGCAAGTTCAAGGAATTTAGGGCTTTGGTTGAAAAACAGAGTGGTTATCAACTCAAAGTATTGAGATCTGATGGAGGGGGAGAGTATGAATTAAAGGAATTTCATGATTACTACAAGAATCATGGAATCAAAAGGCAATTCACTACAAGATATACTCAGCAATATGGTATTGCAAAAGGCAAGAACAGAACCATCATGAAGATGGCAAGGAGCATGCTGAAAGGAAGAAATGTGTCCCATGAATTTTGGGGAGACGCAGTGGATTGTGCTGTTCATGTGATGAACAGATCTCCCACCAAAATTGTGAAGAACATAGTACCATAGAAAGCATGGTCAGGTATGACTTGTAATGTTTCTCATTTAAGAGTATTTGGTTGTGTTGCTTATGCTCATGTTCCTAAATAGCTAAGAAAAAAGCTAGATGACAGGAGTGATAAATGTATATTTCTTGGATACGGTGAACAAACTAAAGCCTACAAGTTGTATAACCCTATTACCAAAAAGGTTATTCTCAGCAGAGATGTTTTTTTCAAGGAGGAAGAGTCATGGAATGGAAGCATAGATGAGGGTATGGGAGCTGTAATATCCAGTAGCATCTTCACCAGTAGAAAATACTCCCGAAAGCACACCTAAAAACTCAGTTCGAGGTGAATCATCAAGTCCACAGTGAGGTAATGAATCTAATCACAGTAATAAAAAGACTAGAAGATTGACAGATATTTAGGATGAATTGGATGCAAATAGCAATTATGTTTTTATTGCTAGTGAACTTGTGTTTTATGAAGAGGTTGTAAAACAAGAGCATTGGGTAAATGCTGTGGACGAAGAGATAGATTCCATTGAGAGAAATGATACATGGGATCTAGTTGACCTGCCAAAGAATAAGAAACCCATTGGTGTGAAGTGGGTTTATAAAACCAAACTCAATGAAAAAGGTGAGATTCATAGCTACAAGGCAAGGTTAGTAGCAAAGGGTTTCTCGCAACAACCAGGAATTGATTTTGGAGAAACTTTTGCACCAGTGGAAAGATTGGACACAGTAAGAGCAGTCCTAGCAATTGCAGCACAGAAAACGTGGAAAGTGTATCAGATGGATGTCAAGTTGGCATTCTTGAATGGAATTCTTGAAGAAGAAATTTATGTGGAGCATCCACATGTGTATGAAATAAAAGAACATGAAGAGAAAGTTTACAACTTGAATAAAGATCTATATGGGCTCAAGCAAGCTCCAGGAGCTTGGTATAGCAGAATTGATTCTTATCTGATCAAAAATGGTTTTAGCTGAAGCAGCAACGAACCAACACTTTATACAAAGGTAAATCAACAAGGACAGATTTTAATAGTTTGTTTGTATGTTGATGATATGATTTTTACAGGTGACCTCTCAGTAGATGAGTTCAAGGCATCTATGAAGAAAGAGTTTGAGATGACAGACCTTGGATTGATAAGGTTCTTCCTTGGCCTAGAAGTAGAACAGTCAGAAAAAGGTATATTTATCTCTCAAAATAAATATGCTAATTAAGTTCTTAAGCGATTTAGAATGCTTAATTGCAAAACAACACCTACACCAGTGTCAATAGGTACTAAGCTGAGGAAAGAAGATAGCAGTCCCAATGTAGTTCCAACATTGTATAAGAGACTTGTAGGAAGTCTCATGTATCTCACAGCTACGAGACCTGATATTATGTTTGCTGTTAGATTTTTTTCGAGGTGTTAACACCCAAAAAGTGTTCACTACCTCATCTACCACATTATATGGCTCATTTGTCCATTTTCCTACCATATTTCCCTTAAAATCCCAAAAAATCCCATTAAAAAGCCTCCAAAAGGCCACAAAACCATCAAAATAGCCTAAAAAAGGCTAAAAGACCCCCTTTTCCTCCAAAAATAGCAAAAATCCCCTAAAAAGGGAATAAAAAATATAAAATAATGAGGAAAAGGAGGAAAAAACCCTATACAGCTGCACAAAACCATGTGTTTCCCAAAACCATGGGTCAGCACTCCACCACCAAAAAACTATAAATAGGTGATGGAGATCCCTTATTCCATATCCACAATCACAAGCACCCTTACTCTACCAAAATCTCTCTCGAAACCCTAGTTCACCATTGAACTATTTTCACCTTGAGAGCCACCTTTGGCCCATTCCCATCATTGGAGAAGGAGAAGGAGCATATTGAAGCTTGGAGCATCCTCTTGGACACTGCAAAGGGCTTCATCAACCTTCACATTGAAGGTAATATCAATACAAAAAGCCATCTTTTAAATTTGTTGTTTATGTTTCATGAATGTTTTAGAAGTAATTTAATTTCTGTTTTAACTTAATTATTTACATTTACTGAACTGCTACTAAGGAGTCCATTCTCCTTAGTAGGTGCTCATTTGCACAAGCTAGGGGTAAAACCCTAGCTACAGTTTTGGCGACTCCCCTAGATTTTGAATTTCTGGTTTCCGTTTTGAATTTTTTACTTTCGGCTGTCCCTTTCGGCCGCCGCATACCGCGTATTTTCTCTCTGCAGTCGCGTCCCGACCGCGCCTTTCAGGCCTTTACCTGTGATCCGACCGCGGCTCTCAGACTGCTTCCGACGCCCTGCCGGCGGATTCAAGTCTGTTACCTGCGATCCGACCGTGGCTAATCAGCCTGTTTGCCGCGATCTGACTGCGCCTGTCGACCATCTTCCCGCGTCCCGACTGCGGCTATCTGCCTCTTTCGTGCGTCCCGACTGCGTCTGTTATCCCTTTTGCCATGACCCGACTGCGTCTTTTTCCCTATTTTCTGCGTCCCGACTGCGTCTGTTGGCCCGAAAGCTGCGACCCGACCGCCGCTGTTTCCCTCAAACCCGCGGTCTGCCTGTTCTGTTTCGCCATAGACCCGCGGTCTGATTTCTGCTCTTTTCCTGTTTTGAGCCCAGCCCCTTTTGCTGCAATATTTTCTGCATCTGAACAGCCCTCTGTCCTACCTGCAGCCTCCCTCCCTTACATCCTTTCTGCAACACAATTTCTGTTCCCTTTACAGAATTCTTTTTAAAATTTCAGTATTTTTAAATTCAGAAAATTTTGCAAGTTAAACTTTCAATTTCAGCATTATTGATAGTTGGAAGTTGCCCCCCTTGTGGCACTTCTATTTTTTGGGTTCATCACCTCACGAGCACACACTCTGTCACATAAATCAAGTGAGCCTTAAAAAGTACCTAATTGAAACAACATTCTAACCCCACTTGGGGAACACAAAAGAATCATTGTAGTTAGGTAGGGTCGGGGGGATAGGCTTCCAATAACACCCCTCGGTCACTTTCACTTGAGACATAGTTGTTGTCCAAATAGGGAACCAAAATCCCCTAGTACTTTTTGGCACGGTCACGACCAGTTTATCAGAGGGCCTCTCCCTTAGGAGGGTTGAAGTCGGGAGACTGGTTCCGGAGGCCTGAGTGGAATACCGCACTCCATTCAGTAACCGAAGGGCTACCTTTCACGGTTCGCGGGATATCCCTGTATAGGGGTATTGCGGTCAACGAACTAAACGACAGATTCACCTTTCTGGACGTGTCATGAACGGGGTATCTTAGTTGCCATTCTTCTAGGATTGACTACCCGGTGTCCCTCCCGGTAGGGGGATATCATAGCCACTTGGCTTCTCTACTCATATTGTCTGACTTGGATTTCATCACCTTGCAGAGGATATGTTTAGTTGAGTCAGAATACTTTTAGTTAGGTGTTTGCATGCTCCTTTACCTCCCTTTGGTCTAGTGAGTCCACCATTTTATGTTTCTAGGAAACCTACTGCTTGTTGGTATTCTGACCATCTTTGTTGATACTCCACCTATTGTAACACAGCTGTTGCAGTGGGTGTTTTGAGTTGGTTGTTGGCCTGAGTGCCTTGCTTTTTAGCTCTCCTTCTGCACACTCGGTTGCATTAGGCCTTTTTGAGCTGTTTTTATACTCACCTCAACCCACAGAGATTAGACACCATCTGTCACCATTGAGTCCCCGAGACATTCTCAGCGCCTCAGGGGCGAGCCCCCACAGCACGGTTCTCTCGACACCACCCGTCATAGATTCCGATCATTGTCCGTTGATACCACTCATCACAGATCTAGAGCCTTGTCACTTGACTCCACTCGTCAGCGACATAGGACTCCGTCACCACATAGTGACGCCCCTTACTTTACCTCGGATTCTGACGAAGAGTCTGAGAACCCTATTTACACTGCCCCCACTAGCCCCATGGCTGGCATGACTTCCACTCCGTTTGTCATAGGGACCATTGGTGGCACATCCACCACTACACCAGTTACTACACCTGTTTTGGGTATGCCCTCCATGGGACCCTCATCTACCGTACCCTTCACGGTACCCATTCCCGCAGCGGGAATCCCTATCCCCACTACATCAGTGGCTCACACGACCCATGGTGGTGCTGGACCATCCTCCACTACCTCAGTTCCCCCACTTGGGGGCACCACCCCAAATCTTGTCCCTCCACTTGGGGGCACTGGCCCCAACTTGGTCCAGAGCACTACTGTGTCACAGCCTTCTTCCAGTTTTCCATTCATGGCTAGCCTCAACCTACCTGACCTAGCCAGATTGACCAACGATCCTATTCGACACGACCCCACGTGGCCTCATATGCCTACCAAGCTCCCCTCGGACATCCCTAAGTTCGAGGGTAAGGCCGGTGAGGACCCACAAAACCATATCATGTCTTTCCACCTATGGTGTTCCTCTAACTCCATCGTGGATGACTCTGTTCGCCTTCGTCTCTTATAGCGCACCTTTACTGGCTCTGCAGCCAAATGGTATATTGAGCAACCACATGGGACCCACGCCACCTTTGCCTCCCTTGCCTCTACCTTCCTGCAGTTCTTCCAGTTTCCTGTCCGCTATGACGCGGGCGTTGAGATCCTTCTATCTTGTAGACAAAACACGACTACCCATATCACGGACCACATCCATGAGTGGCGTCGACGCCGTAGCTTATGCAAGATCAAACTAGACGACCGTATCTTCCTCGATTGGTTCCTCAAGTCCCTGCTTCCTGTTATTGCTAAGGATGTAGCTTCAGAAAGACCCCAGTCTGAAGAAGAGGCCATCCTTAAGGCACAGCAGTTCGACCTCATTTACGCCCAGTCGGGTTACCTTTATACCATTATACCTGACGCCCCTCGCGGCGAGTCCTCCCCGCACTATGCGCCGGGGGCATCCCACGCTGCAGACGGCATCATCGGTCATGTTTCTTCGCATCCTCAACCATTTTCTATAGCACAACCTACCCCTGGCCCCGACCTGTCACGGGCTACCTCACAGTCTGGAGCAACCAACTCATATGCTCCCATGACACACCACCATTCCCATGGACCCTCATTTCCACCTCAATGCTTCGGTTATGCGACTCCTGCTTATGCTCCCCCAGTCGCACCTCAGTCTTACTACCATCCGCAGGCTGCCCCAGCCCCTGCGCCTTCACAAGCCCAACCCGCTTATTATCCGCCCCAGGCAGCCCCTGCGGCACATCCACAACCCGCTCCGCAGCCATATCAGCAACCCCCTCAGGTTGCTGCACCTGCTCAGCCTCAACCTGCATACCATCCACCGCAGCCTGCTCCCGCACCTGCCCAACCTCAGAATCCCCCTGCTTCCCAAGGGCAAGTTTACGCCCAACAAAACCCGCAGCAAAACCAAAATAACCAACGCAACCAAGGCCAACAGAACCGCGGCAAGGGCCGTAATCGGGGGAACAACCAACCTGCAGACCAAGCTGGTCAACCAGCTAATCCTCCAGACAATAACAATGCGGCCCCCGCTAACCAGAACCCTGATCGCCCGCCCAAGCAGGCTAAAAACCCCAATTTGCGAACGAACCACCCTTATTCTATCTGCGGGGTCTATGGCCATTACACACATGCTTGTCCACACTTAGAGCGAGCTCGGCAACTCTGGGTTGACGAGGCCCATCGCCAAGGGCATGCGGCTCCCCAAGCGCCGCCCAACCATCCCCAACCTCAACAACCCCCTTTTGTGCTGCAAAATCCCTTACCAACCCAAGGCGTGGTGAACACTCAGCCGTTGGCCCCTCAAGCTAACGTGCAACCCCAACAACAACAGATCACATACGCCGCTCCTGATCAACCCATGTTCGACTCAGGTACCCACCACTTGCTGATGATGTCATCTACTGACGTCAACCTCCAGACCGATCGGAACCAATATGGCTCCACCTCTGAAGCCACTCCCACGGATAAACCTACTAATGCCCATCCCACCGATCAGGCGTTACGTATACCTCCACCGCCCATAGACGGCGCTGCGAAAGCACCTCGTTTCCCACTTCGTCGTCTCCACAATAACCCTAATGCGCGTGCTGCGTCAAACTACAACATCGTAGACGACCTAGCCCAATCTCCCGCAGCCATGTCTGCGTTAGAAGTCTTGAAGAACTGCCCTTCCCAGCGCAAGACTTTACTTTCCGCCATTGGGGGGATTGACCCAACTGATTCGCATTTGATGGCATTTGATTTAGACCAGTCTGAACCACGCCTACCTTCCAGCTTAGCATTCCAAGTTACTATCTCCGTTAGGAATCTTGTCATCCATCAGTGCATCATCAATGAGGGTGCGTCCACATGCGTTATGTCTACATTCGTATGGCAGAAGCTAGGATCCCCTCCTCTCCAGCAGTCCACCACTGCGTTACGTGCCTACGACGGTCGTTCGGCCCAGCCCCAAGGCCTCCTACCCAACGTACCTGTCCAGTTAGGTGGTAAAACTGTCCTTATTGACATAGAGGTAATCAATGCCCAATTGGATTACAACCTTTTACTTGGCCGTAGCTACATGTATGCCATGCGGGCGGTCGCCTCTTCTGTCTTTCGCACCATGATGTTCCCCCATGAGGGACGCGTGGTTAAAATTGACCAGCTCACCTACTATGATCCCAGTGCTCCCGCGGCACCTGAAAATGTTCTCCCCATGGTTGAACAACCTGTTTCTCATGCCACCACCTCATTTGTTTCTGCTACGGGGCCTGGAGTCTACTCAGACGCGCCGATGACCTCCACCTTTCAATCCATTCCTCCCCCGTCATCTACGCCCGAAGTGTCTGATTTATGTACCTTGTCCCACGACAACCTACCACCTAACACTCAACCACCCTTGTTGCCAAAACCACCATTGGTACCTAGCCACATTGGTGTTACACCGATCCATACCATCCCCTTTCTAGTCCCTCCATCAGGAGTAGTAAGCGCCCCGGTTATGGCTACCCTTAGCCTCCCGGGGTTAACCTTGGGATTACCAGTCTGGTATCTTTCGCCTCCCGTTCGCCCGCCGACACCAGATGTCGTCCTCCAACCGGTGCAACCCATGGCTACTACCTCTCAGCCACCTCCTGGTGTCTCTACCCCTTCGTCCTCCACGACTCCCCCTCCTCCTCCCAAACCCACTGGGGGCAGAGGCCCACAACCTTACACTGCTGTCCCACCTCCCAAGACAGTAAAAAACCCTCCAGTATTCCATGCGACCCACCAATGCCCATAGTTACCAGCATTGCAGAAGCATATGCAGACGCTCGACGATGACCCCAACATCCCAACTGTCGAACTAAACCCCACTCCTAAGCCTAAAGATAAGTCCCTACGTACCAACCACTCCTGCGCCATATGCGGTATTTACGGGCATTATTCACATCATTGTCCCGATCTCCCGGATTACAGAGCAACTCTCTATGAGATGAACAATCTGGATCTTGAGACGGCACCACCTACCATTGAGGAGATCTACCCCCCAGACTCTTCACCTTCCGGAGAGGTTAATACCATTTATATGATCTCTTCCACCACTTCCCCCTCGTCAACCGATTTGACGACGCAAACTTTCCGTACCGATGAGGAAATTCTTGAGGCCCTTACTGCCCCGGATTATCCCTGGGATGATATGCATCATCGTTCCTACTTCATCCCAGAAGCGTCTTCCTCTAGCTCCGCTACCCAATACGCGGTTGAATCCAAAGACTTCTTCCCCACCAAGGTCGACTGGTTCAAGGACCCTATTCCTGCTCCTGATGCCTTCGAGAAAGGTAACATGGCCAACATCTCACCTGTCATCCAAATTGATATCGCTGCCCCAGGACGTGCCCCTGAACTCATCACTTTAGGAGCATTCTGCAGTCAACAAGAGATTGAGGACTACATAAACCTTTTCAAAGAATTCCGTGATGTCTTTGCCTGGTCCTATACCGAAATGCCTGGTCTTGACCCCACAATTATAGAGCACCACATTGACACATGGCCTGATGTACCCCCCGTCCGTCAGCAACAGCGTCCTCTTCCTCCCTCAAAGTTCCCAGGACGTGCCCCTGAAATCATCACTTTAGGAGCCTCCTGCAGCGAGCAGGAGATTGAGGATTATACACAACTCTTCCAAGAATTCCGTAATGTCTTTGCTTGGCCCTCTACCGGAATGCCTGGGTTCGACCCCGCCATTCTCAAACATCACATGGACACACGGCCAGAGGAACTTCTCGTTCTTACTGAAACCGACTCTGAAGGCTTTCCTTTGCGCAACCCCCATGCTGGGTTGTCTCCTAAAGAGTCTCTATCCCTAGAATAACCCGCGGCCTCATTGGTCTGCGTTGTACAGTACTTTCGTTTTGTTTTTGTCCGTTTTCCACACCGTTTCCACCACTGGAATCAGCACGGCGAGACCGTCATGATGGTCACCTCGTTGCATTATTTTTTTCCCGTCATTTTTTGCCCATTTTTCAAACGCCACTCGTCGCCTCGGTTTGCGTGCCACATCGCCCGTTCTCCGTTTTTCACATGTTTTATATCATCGGATTCATTTTTCCGAGCTGGTGATGATGCTTGAGATCATTTCTCGCCCTCACCCCCAACTTTTTGGGTATTTTTTCCAAAAACGCCCTCATCACCTCGGTGTGCGTGCCACATCGGCCGTTACTCGTTTTTGACACCCTTCATATCGCCGGATTCATTTTTCCGAGCTCGTGATGATGCTTGAGATCATTTCTCGCTCTCACTTGGTACAATTTCAACATTGTGTCCCGACACCTTGCTGCCTCGGTTTGCGCGCCACATCAGCGGCCATCGGATTGTTCCACACTTTTACATGAGCCATTCACTCTTGTCATACTGCAAATGTCTCGTTATTTTGCCACCATCTCATTCACCCTGCAAGGAGGCCCATCAGTGTTCCCCAACACCCTCATTCTTGGTCACCATTATTGATCCTTGATTGAACACTTCCTCCTTGCCTGGCCATTCCTTTTGTTCGGTATAATTTTATCCCTTTTTCGGGCCGGACAAGTCCTTTACGAAAAAGGCACTTAGGGAGTTTCCGTTAAGCTCTTTTCTGACTCCTAAAAGAATGAAAAGATCGCCGAGCAATCTTGCTTCCTTTCATGCTCGCTAAAGTACCTGAAAGGGCGTCTATCTGGTATAAGTTTAACCCTTTTCCGGACCTGGTAGACTAATTACGAAAAAGGAATACTCTAGTCACACCGGCTAGAAGAGTTCTTCATTGCATCCTTTTATGCTTCTTTGGGCCTTGGAGACTAAATCTACGAAAAAGCAACCCCCTGGAGTCTTCTTACTTGCTTTCAGACTCTCTAAAATTGAAAGCAACCATGAGCATGAACTGTCCTGGGCTCGTAAAATCCACACGACAGTACCATTCCATCACTTCAGAGTCTTCTTATCGCTTTCAGACTCCTTAAAATTGAAAGCCACCACGAGCATGAACTGTCCTGGGCTCGTAAAATCCACACGACAGTACCATTTTACACACACTTCTTCTAGTTCCTTAACCCATGAAGAAGTACCCTCCTGTGCCTCCTGGCGCTATGATCAATCATCTCGGCAGCACCCCCAATCAGGTTGCCTTTGTTCAGAGTATTTTGCAATCTCCTGCCATTGTACCCCAACTTGAGTCTCCCTCAGCCCAGTAACCTTCCCAGATCCCATACAGCTATGATCCCTTTCCCCCCAGTCAGTTTCATATGCTGCCAGATCATTCCCATTATCATACTCTGAACAAAGGGAGTTTGAGTCCACCCACTCTACTTGCCTAGTTGTCCCCCCACAGTTTATCAGTCCTGCCATCAGCACTATCACATTTCGGTCTTGTACCTCGCGCTCCTGTCAAGGAAACATCATTGCCTTGATAGTTGCAGGTCTCCCTCTGTCGACGACAACTCCTCTATTCCAGAGGATAGGCCCAGAGGTCCCTACGCCTTGGACTTATCACCATCTGTGGTAAGTGCCTACGGATCATTCCGAGAGGAATCATCATTGCCTCTCTGAGTGGTTGTTCCTCACATGCTCGACTTCAGCACCTTGATCGCATCGTTGAGGATCGCGTAGGATTATATCCCATCAGTTTATAGTCGAAGACCCCGGATTTCCCCCGACTCTAGCACATTGGTGAGTCACTTCGGAACGACCAGGTATATGTTCCCGTGGATGTCTGGGCTGCGTTGGCGTTTGTATTCGGAAGCCATCCAGTTACATGGTTCCTTGAGTAACCAGTTTCAGTCCCAGATCAGTTCCAGTTTCGTGTACCATTGCGAGTGTACCCCTTGTCACTCTGATCCAGCAGCTCATCAGCCCCTTTGGTACCACACTTAGTAGCACTGTTGATTATTCCAGTGCACCAGTTCTTCAGATTACACATGGTCCGTCCAGCAGTATGTCCCAGATTTGTGTCCCCTCTGGACTCTTATGATGTACACAGTGGTCATGTATCTTACAGGTCCCCCTTTTCGGGCCTCACAGTTTTGTTCATGTATCTTGATACGAGCATGGGTATGCCCGCCTCGTCCATATATTGAGATTATTCCTCAGTCAGTATTTGAGGTCATGTATATTTCAGGTCCCCATTTTTTGGACCCCATTGTCATTGTTATGTTATATCCTGATACGAGCATGGGAATTCCCGCCTCGTCCATATGATCAAATGATTCCTCATCCATTATTGAGGTTATGTACTTTTAGTTCTTGCAGTTGTTCGGGATCGTTGTTCCGGGCTCCAGTTTGTTTCTTCTCTTCTCTCCACTCCCCAGGAAAACCATTCATGACTTATGATGTCCATCGGCCATACGATGAGCTCCTGCCCTCGCACATCGGGGGGCAATCTGTTAACACCCAAAAAGTGTTCACTACCTCATCTACCACATTATATGGCTCATTTGTCCATTTTCCTACCATATTTCCCTTAAAATCCCAAAAAATCCCATTAAAAAGCCTCCAAAAGGCCTAAAATGCCTCCAAAAGGCCACAAAACCATCAAAATATCCTAAAAAAGGCTAAAAACCCCCTTTTCCTCCAAAAATAGCAAAAATCCCCTAAAAAGGGAATAAAAAATATAAAATAATGAGGAAAAGGAGGAAAAAACCCTATACAGCTGAACAAAACCATGTGTTTCCCAAAACCATGGGTCAGCACTCCACCACCAAAAAACTATAAATAGGTGATGGAGATCCCTTATTCCATATCCACAATCACAAGCACCCTTACTCTGCCAAAATCTCTCTCGAAACCCTAGTTCACCATTGAACTATTTTCACCTTGAGAGCCACCTTTGGCCCATTCCCATCATTGGAGAAGGAGAAGGAGCATATTGAAGCTTGGAGCATCCTCTTGGACACTGCAAAGGGCTTCATCAACCTTCACATTGAAGGTAATATCAATACAAAAAGCCATATTTTAAATTTGTTGTTTATGTTTCATGAATGTTTTAGAAGTAATTTAATTTCTGTTTTAACTTAATTATTTACATTTACTGAACTGCTACTAAGGAGTCCCTTCTCCTTAGTAGGTGCTCATTTGCACAAGCTAGGGGTAAAACCCTAGCTACACGAGGTTCATGGAGTCTCCCAAAGACTCGCATTGGCAAGTTGGAAAAAGGATCTTACGACATGTTGCAGGGACTTCAAGCTATGGAATTTTATACTCAAGCGCTGAGTATGATGTTTTGACAAGTTTCACTGACAGTGATTTTGCGGGAAGTTTGGATGACAGGAAGAGCACATTCGGTCATGTTTTTCATCTTGGATTAGGGGTGATTTCATGGGCATCCAAGAAGCAGGACATTGTGACACTTTCATTGGGAGAAGCAGAGTATGTAGTAGCGACATCAGCATCATGTCAAGCAGTCTAGTTATGCAGAGTTTTAGAAGGTCTTCAACAGAAACAAGAAGGACCAACCATAGTTTATTGTGACAACAATTCAGCAATCGCTCTATCCAAGAACTATGTTTTTCACTAGAAAAGCAAGCACATTGATACCAGATATCACTTCATAAGAGAACTTGTGAACACTGGTGAAGTTCATGTTGAACGTTGTAAATCGATTGAGCAATTGGCTGACATCTTCAGAAATCCATTGGAAAAAGATATTTTTTAAATTCATAGAAATAATTTAGGCATTGTAAAAGCTGCAGTAGTCAGCAGTAGTAATTAAGAGGGAGTGTTAGAATTAGTAATTACTTCAGTTAACATTAGTTTCTATTCTTAACATTCAGTTAATAAATTCAACAACATGCTTTGCATGCATGCAAAAGCTAGGTTAAAGATTTTAGGGTTTTCCATAAGTGTTTAAATACACATTACGTTCTTGATTGTATTACATCAATTGATCTCCGTTTATGAATAAAGATTGAAGAGCCGTGGCTCATTCCGCATTATATTTGTTTAATTTATGCCTCCAACCTTCAGTTTGGTATCAGAGCTTAGGAGAAGATCAAATTGGTAGCATCAAGTTCCAGACAAACCAAAGCCGTAGCTTTGAAGAATTGTAAGTTTATTTTTTGAAGAATTGTTACACAAATTTTTTTTGGAAAATTAAAAAAAAAAAAAAACTTGTTTTTGGAACTACCGCGCCCTCCCTATAGTCCGTAGAGTGGTACTTTGGAAACTATCACGCCCACACAATAGTCTAAAGCATGGTAGTTTGGGGAGATACAAGGTAAAAAAAGAAGATTTCATCGCGGCCTCTCGCTAGGACAAGTGCAAAAAGGTTTTTTACTTTATGTGATTGTTTTTTGACTTTCACGCAGTTATTGAGTAAGAATTTTTTCTTTTTACAAGAGAAGAAGATATTTGAAGATATTTTTCAAATCTTGTTTAAGAGGGAGAATTGTTATTTGTTTTTAAAAGAAAGAGGAAGGGATATTATTTTGAATAGAGCCCATGAAAGACTCCGCAACGTCAATGGCTTCTAGCAGCGACAATCAATCTCAGATTTCTCCTTTTACAGGAAAAAAATACTATGATGTTTGGGCCACGAGGATGGCGGCTTATCTTAGGTCAGAAGATGCATGGGAATATGTCGTGTATGGCTATCATGAACGTGCAGATGATGCAGCATTTCAAGCCCTTTCAAATGTTGAAAAGGATGTCTTGCGAGTGCACAGGAAGAAGGATGGAAGGGCTTTGCATATCATAATGAACGCTTTGGATAACAACATATTTCCAAAGATATCAGCGTCATTACATGCCAAAGCAGCATGGGATACCTTGGAGACTAGTTATCAAGGTGTTGGTAAGGTACAAACAACAAAACTCCAAAACCTAAGAAGAGACTTTGAAGATATGAAGATGAAAGAATCAGACTCTATAGATTCTTTCATGACCAAAGTCATGGTGATTGTTAATCAGCTAAATGTCTATGGTGAAAATATTGGAGATCAAAGGGTGGTTGAAAGGGTTCTGAGATCCCTACCCCACAAATTTGAGTCCAAAGTTTCAGCGATTGAAGAAGCAAAAGATCTGAGTACTCTACCTATAGACGAGTTGACCGGATCTTTACTTTCATTCGAATCCAGACTCAACAGGAATGGAGAATCCTCTCTAGAGAATGCTTTCCTAGAACATGTCTCATTCTCAAGAGGCAGAGGAAGAGGCAGAGGCAGAGGAGGATCAAGAGGACGAGGCAAGAGTGGTCGAAGTAATGGAAATGGAGATCAAGATCACCATCATAACCATGAAGGCAGAAATTGTGACAAAAAAAGGGCAGATAAGCAGCAGCAAGCTCCAAGAGGTTGGTATAGTAGAATTGATTCTTCTCTGATAAAAAATGGTTTTAGGAGAAGCAGCAGTGAACCAACACTTTATACAAAGGTAAATCAACAAGGACAGATTTTAATAGTTTGTTTATATGTTTATGATATGATTTTTACAGGCGACCTCTCAATAGATGAGTTCAAGGTAGCTATGAAGAAAGAGTTCGAGATGACAGACCTTGGATTGACGAGGTTCTTCCTTGGCCTAGAAGTAGAACAGTCAGAAAAAGGTATATTTATCTCTCAAAATAAATATACTAATGAAGTTCTTAAGAAATTCAGAATGCTTAATCGCAAAACAACACCTACACCAGTGGCAACAAGTACTAAGTTGAGCAAAGAAGATAACAGTCCCAATGTAGATCCAACATTGTATAAGAGACTTGTAGGAAGTCTCATGTATCTCACAGCTACGAAGCCTGATATTATGTTTGCTGTCAACTTGATTTCGAGGTTCATGGAGTCTCCCAAAGACTCTCATTGGAAAGTCGTAAAAAGGAACTTACGATATGTTGCAGGGAATTCAAGCTATGGAATTTTATGCTCAAGCACACTGAGTATGATGTTTTGACAGGTTTCACTGACAGTGATTTTGCGGAAAGTTTGGATGACAGGAAGAGCACTTCCGGTCATGTTTTTCATCTTGGATCAGGGGTGATTTCTTGGGAATCTAAGAAGCATCCCTTTGTGACACTTTCATTGGTAGAAGCAAATTATTTAGCAGTGAGATCAGTAGCATGTCAGGCAGTCTGGTTACGCAGAGTTTTAGAAGGTCTTCAACAAAAACAAGAAGGACCAACCACAATTTATTGTGACAACAATTTAGCAATCGCTCTATCCAAGAACCATGTTTTACACTAGAAAAGAAAGCACATTGATACCAGATATCATTTCATAAGAGAACTTGTGAACAATTGTGAAGTTCGTGTTGAGCATTGTAAATCGATTGTCCAATTGGCTGACATCTTCTCAAAGCCATTGGAAAAATATATTTTTGTAATTCATAGAAATAATTTAGGGATTGTAAAAGTTGCAGTAGTCAGCAGTAGTAATTAAGAGGGAGTGTTAGAATTAGTAATTACTTCAGTTAACATTAGTTTCTATTCTTAACGTTAAGTTAATAAATGCAACAGCATGCTTTGCATGCATGCAAAGTATAGGTTAAAGCTTTTAGGGTTTTTCATGAGTGTTTAAATACACATTACGTTCTTGATTGTATTACATCAGTTGATCTCCGTTTATGAATAAAGATCGAAGAGTCGTAGCTCATTCCGCATTATCTTTGTTTTATTTTTGCCTCCAACCTTCAGTTTGGTATCAGAGCTTAAGAGAAGATCAAATTGGTAGCATCAATTTCCGGAGAAGCCAAATCCGTAGCTTTGAAGAATTGTAAGTTTATTTTTTGAAGAATTGTTACACAAATGTTTTTTGGAAAATTTAAAAAAAAAATCTAATTTTTGGAATTATCGCGCCCTCCCTATAGTCCACAAAGCGGTACTTTGGGAACTATCGCACCCACACAATAGTCTGAAGCGCAGTAGTTTGGGGAGATACGAGGTAAAAAAAGGAGATTTCACCACGACCTCTCCCTAGGACAAAGAGCGGTAATTGGAACAAGGCGGCATTTTTGGACAAGTGCAAAAAGGTTTTTTACTTTATGTGATTGTTTTTTGACTTTCACGCAGTTATTGAGTAAGAATTTTTTCTTTTTACAAGAGAAGAAGATATTCGAAGATATTTTTCAAATATTTTTTAAGAGGGAGAATTGTTATTTGTTTTTAAAAGAAAGAGGAAGGGAGATTATTTTGAATAGAGCTAGTGAAGGACTCTGCAACGTCAATGGCGTCTAGTAGCAACAATCAATCTCAGATTTATCCTCTTAAAGAAAAAAAAGACTATGATGTCTGGGACACGAAGATGACAGTTTATCTTAGGTCAGAAGATGCATGGGAATATGTCATGTATGGCTATTCTGAACCTGCAGATGTTGCAGCATTTCAAGCCCTTTCAAATGCTGAAAAGGATGTCTTGCGAGTGCACAAGAAGAAGGATGCAAGGGCTTTGCATCTCGTAATAAATGCTTTGGATAACAACATATTTCCAAATATATCAGCGTCATTACATGCCAAAGTAGCATGGGATACCTTGGTGACCAGTTATCAAGGTGCTGGTAAGGTACAAACAAAAACACTCCAAAACCTAAGAAGAGACTTCGAAGATCTGAAGATGAAAGAATCAGACTCGGTAGATTCTTTCATGACCAAAGTCATGGGGATTGTTAATCAGCTGAATATCTATGGTGAAAAGATTGGAGATCAAAGGGTGGTTGAAAGGGTTCTGAGATCCCTACCTATTGATGTATATGTAACTTCGGAATGTATTTCGTCTATGTATTTGATATATTTTTATTGTACCCTTATAAAAGATGTGTTATTCCTCTATAAGGAAGTGTCATCATGTGGATTGACAAGTGTCGCAAGTGTGTGTACTTGCCGATGGGTTATTAGACCACCATGTGTGGGGTCGGCCCTGAAATATATATTATATTGTGGATGTACTTAGATAGACAAGTCGGCGCCATAGTGTAACTGGGCAAACAGGTTAGTATAAATAGAGACCGAGAGATCTCTATTTTCATCACTCAGAAACTCATACTTCTCCCACTCAGAAAGTGGCGCACTAATGAGGAGGAGGATCATCTGCTACTAGGAGACTATCTCAGTGTATTTGGGTTGTACTTTAGTTGAGCCATTGCTCTCTCTATCTCTGAGGAAGTTGTGGGGTTTTTCACCTTAGGGTTTTCCCTATGGAAACTCTGTGTCTCTTGTCTCTCATGCTTTTGATTTTTGTGATGCTTGTCATGATTATTGTGATTGTTATGCATTGATATACTGTATATTTTATTCTCTCAGTGAATATCCTAGAGTATTGTGAATTAATGCTCAAAATTTAACATGGTATCATAGCTAAACTAAGAAGAAGACATTTTGCAGTGATGGAAACTTGAGTTTCTTGTTTATTGGGTTTCTCTCCACAGGTTTTGGAAAAGCAGTATAGTAGATTGACTCTACTCATCAAGGAGAATCTATCTATCCAATCAAAATTCAATTCTGAGCATTTTCAGATTTGGCCCTAAAAATGAGGGTTTCCACAAAAATAGGAATTTATGAAATATGAAGACATAGCTGGAAGATCCTTGCAAAAATCGAATTTTAGAGCTTTGGATCGATATTTTTGGCTAGGTAGATCTTCGAGAATCGGAAACCCTGATTCAGGGCTCTCCCAAGTGAACCCGAGAGGACAAAAAGACAAATCTGAAGGGTAAAGCTTTGCTGATCTCAAATTCTGAATACACCAGGTTGATCAGCTCATCAAGGAACATCTTTCTATCCTTTCAGAAAGTTGAAATTCACATTTGAATTTTTAGGGTTTTTCTGACAAACCCTAATCTGGGACCAAACCCAGTTTTCAGCAATCCAAGTGGTAAGACCTAAATCTTTTCTATTTCCATTTGAAGTACTCTTTAAAATGTCTCACCACACAAAGCTTGAGGATAAGCTTGAAGGGGCTGATAACTTCCGATCTTGGAAGTATAGGATTGGGTTAATCCTGGAAGAGAATGAGTTGGACTCATATATAAAAGAAGACATCCCTATCCCAGAGGATGAAGAGGCTAAGGTATTGCATAAGAAGAACTCGGTCAAGGCAAAGAGAATCATTGTTGATTCTATCAAAGACCATCTCATACCCCATGTGTCTTATCTAAAGACACCCAAGGAGATGTTTGACTCTTTGACCAATCTATTTGAAGGGAAGAACATAAATCGGAAGATGACTCTACGGAATCAATTGAAAGGGTTCAAGATGTTGAATGGAGAAACCATTCAATCTTACTTCTCCAAGGTCTCTCAGATCAAGGAACAACTTGAAGCTGTGGATGAAGTAGTGGATAATGGTGAAGTTGTTATGACCACTTTGAATGGCCTACCTAGGTCATGGGACTCCTTTATTCAAGGAATCTGTGCAAGAAATAAATTGATCCCTTTTAGTAAACTGTGGGAGGAATGCTCTCAAGAAGAAGCTAGACTTGTAACTCGTGAGGAAAAGATGGGAAGTGAAGATAAGGCTCTCGCAGCTCACACCAAAAGAAGCAAGCCCAAGAAGGAGCACTCTCGCTACAAGAGATCGTATCAAAAGAATAAGAAGGATCTAAGATGCTTCACATGCAATGAGAAGGGTCACCTTGCTTCAGATTGTCCCAAGAACAAAAGGGATAACAACCACAACTCCAACAAGAAGAAGAAGGGCAACAAAATAAAGTTCCATGCTCATGCTGCCGAGGATGATGAACCTCCAAAGAAGAAGGCTAGGGAAGAAAGTGAGGATAGTGGTGATGACTCATCAACTGAAGAAGAGTATATTCTAATCTCTGCTCTCACATGTACTATTTCCCATGGTTGTAATGATTGGTTAATTGACAGTGGGGCTTCCAAACACATGGCTGGGTTTAAGGAATCTTTTGTAAGCCTATCTGAACATGAATCGCCCCATAAGGTGAAACTTGTAGATGATTATCAATACCCAATCAAAGGAAGTGGTGGAGCCTCCTACAACCTAGATTCTGGAAAATCTTTGAAGATGAAAGAAGTCCTTTATGTACCTGGGCTCAAAAAGAATCTTCTCTCCATCTCTGCATTGGATGCAAAAGGCATGAGGGTTGCATTTGTAGATGGCCAAGTCCTAATGTGGCCAAAGGGTAAAACAATCGATGATGCAGTAGTGATTGGAGAGCAAGAGGGAGGTTTGTATAAATTGAAGGGTCAACCTGAACATGCCATGGTACATGACTCCATGGAGCCAAGTGAACTTTGGCATAGAAGACTTGCTCATATGCATTATAGGGAACTTCCAATTGCAAGCAAGGCTGTAGAGGGTCTTCCTGAAATCAAGACCAAACATGAAGGTGTTTGCAAAGGATGTGCGAAAGGTAAGAACATTAAAAAGGCTTTCCCAAGTAGTGAAAGCAAGGCAAAAGATATCCTAGAAATCATCCACTCAGATGTATGTGGTCCTATGTCATCCAGTTCTCTGAGTGGGTATGTTTACTATGTCTCGTTTATTGATGACTTATCCAGGAAGACTTGGGTATAATTCTTGAAGAACAAAGATGAGGTGTTTGATAAGTTCAAGGAATTCAAAACCTTGATGGAGAATCAAACTGACAAGAAGATTAAAACATTCAGATCCAACAATGGTGGAGAATTCACCTCAGGTGACTTCAAGAAGCTTTGTAGTGATTCAAGGATTAAGAGGGAGTTGAATACTCCTTATAATACTCAACAGAATGGAGTTGCAGAAACGAAGAATAGAACAATCATGGAAGCAGCAAGGGCAATGATGCATGACCAGGATCTACCTATGCATCTATGGGCAAAAGCAGCTCAAACAACTGTATATGTGCAGAACCAAACACCCCACAATATATTGGACAACAAGACACGAGAAGAGGTCTTTTCTGGTAAGAAACCTGAAGTCATCCATCTCAAAATATTTGGTTGTCCAGTATACACTCCTGTCCCAAAGGAAAAGAGGACCAAATTAGACCCTTCAGGAAAGAAGGGTATCTTTGTGGGTTACAGTGAAAGCTCGAAGGCTTACAGAATATACTTTCCAGGGTTCAAGAAGATTGATTTCAGCAGGGATGTAACATTTGATGAAAACTTAGCATTCATCAAATCAAGGAAGGCACCTATCGAAGTTTATGAAGAACCTAAGGAAACTAGATTTCAAGACACTACCATGACTGAAGCAATTCCAGAAGTTGCTCGTGAGTTTGAAGATCCGCAAGAACCTGTAGATCCACCCCGTGAGGATAACTCTCACAAGAGGAAACCTGCATGGGCTAGAGAGCTCATTCAAGATGTAGAAAGATTTGGCATTCTAGAAGAAGAACACAGAGTAAAGAAGAGAACCAGATCACATACCAGCTATGTTGCTTCACTCTGTGACATAATGAACAAAGAACCTTCCGGATATGAAGAAGCAGCAAAAAATAAAGAATGGAAGGATGCCATGGTCGAGGAATACCAATCAATGATGAAGAATGATGTTTGGGATGTTGTCCCAAGACCTAAAGAGAAGTCTGTTGTGACTTCTAAATCGACCTACAAAATCAAACATGTTGCAGATGGAAGTGTAGAGAAATACAAGGCAAGATTTGTAGCTCGTGGCTTCTCTCAGAAAGAGGGAATAGATTATGAAGAAACTTTTGCACCTATAGCCAGGTATACTTCCATCAGAACAGTACTTGCCCTGGCTACAGCAATGAAATGGAAAATACACCAGATGGATGTCAAGACTGCTTTCTTGAATGGTGTAGTTGAAGAGGAAGTATATGTGGAGCAGCCACTTGGTTTTGAAACACATGATAGGGAATCATATGTGTGCAGATTGAAGAAGGCCTTGTATGGCTTGAAGCAAGCTTCCAGAACTTGGTATGGTAGGATGGACAGTTTCCTTTCTAGTTTGGGCTTTACCAAGAGTAAAGCGGATTCCAACCTTTACTACAAGGTTGAGGAAGGGAATCCTGTGATTCTACTCCTGTGTGTGGATGACTTATTTGTAACAGGAGATGACATATTGATTGCAGATACTAAGAGGAATCTTGCTGTTGAGTTTGATATGAAAGATTTGGGAATGATGCATTAATTCCTAGGTATGGAGGTGTGGCAGAGTGCAAGTGGGATCTTCCTTGGTCAAGGGAAGTACACAGTAGATATCCTGAAGAGATTTGGGATGATGGATTGTAAGGCTATGGCCACACCTATGGCATCGAACCTGAAGCTTCTATGTGATGCTTCATCTGAGCCGGTTGATGTCTCTATGTATCGTCAGATGATTGGGTCCTTGATGTACCTAATGAACACGAGACCAGATATTTGCTTTGTGGTGAACAGAGAGGAGCTGTGAAGCTCCTATATGTTGGAATGGATGAGCAGATTGCAGATGTACTGACGAAGCCACTAGCCAGGGTGAAGTTTGAGTACTTCAGGGAGAGGCTTGGTGTTCTTCAGATCAAGGACACTTCGAGGAAGAAGTGATGGACACATTTGATGAAGCCATTCCAAGCATGTTGGAAGGAGGATCCTTCACATGGCTGTGGATGTAAGCGCTGGATGATGAGCATCAGGATGATGTTCTAGTTTCTACTTTGTATGATCAGTTGGATCATTTATATGTATGTATGCATCATGTTGGATGTTGGATATGATCAGTTGGATCATTTATATGTATGTACGCATCATGATGGATGCTGGATATGATCGGTGGGATCATTTGTATGTATTTTGTGTATGCATCATGTTGGATGCTTAGACCATGTATCTATATATGTATCATGTGGATACATTGTATGATCAGGTAGATCATGTATGTTGATATGTATCATGTATGATCAGGTGGATCATGTATTTGTATTTGTATCAGGTGGATACATTGTATGATCAGGTGGATCATGTATGATGATATGTATCAGGTAGATACTTGGTATGCATCAGGTAGATGCATTGTATGATCAGGATGATCATGGATGACGAGCTTCAGGATGTTGCTCCAGATGATATGCAGTAGGATGTTGTAGTGATGATGATGACGTTGATCATATGTACATCAGGATGATGTATGGTGAGTATCAAGTTGATACTCTATGGTCGTGGATCAGGTTGTGCAGATAAGCATATAATTTGGCCCTGGGAGATTTGCAGATAGTCTTTCAAGGTTTTGCCTATGACATATAATTTGGCCTTGGGATATCTGGAAAATGCTCTTTCGAGATTTTTCTCTTGGAGGACATATAATTTGGCCCTGGGAGATCTGCAGATAGTCTTTTGAGGTTTTTCCTATGGCATATAATATGGCCCTGGGATATCTGGCAGATGCTCTTAAGAGGCTTTGTCCTATGGCATATAATCTATCCCTAGGGGATTCGATAGGTTGGGCTGTGTGCCCATAATAAGTCCTGGGATGTTCTTGCGAGGTTTTTCTATGACCACATATAATCTGTCCCTAGGAGATCCTATAGGTAGATTCGTGTGCTCGTAACAGCCTGGGATGCTCTTGCGAGGCTTTGTGGTGACCACATATAATCTGTCCTTGAGAGATCCTATAGGTATAGATGTATGCTAGTAACAACCTGGGATGCTCTTGCAAGGTTTTGTGGTGAGGTCACATATAATATGGCCTTGATAGATCCTATACGTAGAGCCGTGTGCTCGTAACAGCCTGGGATGCTCTTTCGAGGTTTTGTGACGCACGTAATAAGTCCTGAGGATTCCACAGTATGGCCAGTGATGATGAAGACCTACAGGTGGTGGGCCTACATCCAGTATGAAAAAGGACTGCTCTGTAGAACTTCCTATGACGAGTAGAGTCATAGATTGGTTGAGATAGCAGCAGCAGTGACGATGATGATGACGATGCATCGATGATGATGATCACGTGAAGAAGACTTGTCTAGAAGATCTGTGTCAAGAAATACCTTCCTAGTTAAGAGGGAGTGTTGATGTATATGTAACTTTGGAATGTATTTCATCTATGTATTTCATATATATTTATTGTACCCTTATAAGAGATGTGTTATTCCTCTATAAGGAAGTGTCATCATGTGGATTGATAAGTGTCACAAGTGTGTGTACTTGCCGATGGGTTATTAGACCACCATGTGTGGGGTCGGCCCTAAAATATATATTATATTGTGGATGTATCTAGATAGACAAGTCGGCCCCATAGTGTAACTGGGAAAACAAGTTAGTATAAATAGAGATCGAGAGATCTCTATTTTCATCACTCAGAAACTCACACTTCTCTCACTCAGAAAGTGGCGCACTAGTGAGGAGGAGGATCATCTGCTACTAGGAGACTATCTCAGTGTATTTTGGTTGTACTTTGGTTGAGCCATTGCTCTCTCTATCTCTGAGGAAGTTGTGGGGTTTTTCACCTTAGGGTTTTCCCCACGGAAACTCTATGTCTCTTGTCTCTCATGCTTTTGATTCTTGTGATGCTTGTCATGTTTATTACGATTGTTATGCATTGATATACTGTATATGTTATTCTCTCAGTGAAGATCCTAGAGTATTGTGAATTAATGCTCAAAATTTAACACTACCCCACAATATTTGAGTCGAATGTTTCAGCGATTGAAGAAGCAAAAGATCTGAGTACTCTCTCTATAGACGAGTTGACTGGATCTTTACTTTCATTCGAATCCAGACTCAACAGGAATGAAGAATCCTCTCTAGGGAATGCTTTCAAAGCACATGTCTCATTCTCAAGAGGCAGAGGAAGAGGCAAAGGCAGAGGAGGATCAAGAGTACGAGGCAGAAGTGGCCAAAGTAATGGCAATGGAGATCAAGATCACCATCATAACCATGAAGACGAAAAATGAGACAAAAAAGGTCAGATAAATCTAATATTTAGTTTTATTATTGCAATAAATTTGGGCATTATGCTCACGAATGAAAAAAGAAAAAGGAGGATCAAGAAAATCATAATGCTAATGTGACTAATACCTATGAGGATAAAGATGATATGTTATTTCTTACATGTCATGCTGCACACGAAATCCCAAAGGGACATTGGATTTTAGATAGTGGCTGCAGTAACCATATGACAGGTGATAGAGGTCTAATTGCAGAACTAGATGAATCAGTGAGGACAGAGGTCAAAGTTGGCACGGATGAGGTAGTTCCAGTTCTTGGAAAAGGAGGTGGTCAACATTCTGACCAAACAAGGCCAACAAAAGACAATCTCAGATGTCTATTATGCTCTAGGATTCAAGCATAATCTACTTAGCATTGGGAAACTCACTGAAATGAAGTACAAACTTGTCTTTGATGGATCAGACTGTGAAATTTATGACCCAAATCGACATTTGATCATCAAAATACAAGTGACTAGGAACAGGATGTATCCAC
Organism: Larix kaempferi; assembly: GCA_027924585.1. Classification (NCBI taxonomy): domain Eukaryota; kingdom Viridiplantae; phylum Streptophyta; class Pinopsida; order Pinales; family Pinaceae; genus Larix; species Larix kaempferi. The sequence goes on along the minus strand of BSBM01000303.1, from coordinate 4,809,396 downwards.
TAGTCATGATTTCAGCAGCAAGGTAACCTCTTTTGCTCAAAAATCCACTTGCATGGATGATTATTGGTTATGGCACTTTAGATATGGACATCTTCACTTTGGTGGTCTCAAGTTTTTGCAGCAGAAAGAGATGGTAATGGGATTACCCTCTATGAAGGAGCGAGAAAGCAGTTGTGAGTGTTGCATCATTGCAAAGCAGCATAGGGATAGCTTTCCTAAAGGTATGTCTCGAAGGGCACATGCACCTCTAGAACTTATTCATACTGATCTGGTTGGACCAATGCAAACTCAATCGATTGGTGGAAGCTATTATTTTCTTACATTTATTGATGATTTCAGTAGAAAAACTTGGGTGTATTTCCTTCATTAGAAGTATGAAACTTTTGGCAAGTTCAAGGAATTTAGGGCTCTAGTTTAAAAATAGAGTGGTTATCAACTCAAAGTATTGAGATCTGATGGAGGGGGAGAGTATGAATTAAAGGAATTTCATGATTACTGCAAGCATCATGGAATCAAAAGGCAATTCACTACAAGATATACTCCTCAGCAGAATGGTATTGCAGAATGCAAGAACAGAACCATCATGAATATGGAAAGGAGCATGCTGAAAGGAAGAAATGTGTCCATGAATTTTGGGGAGACGCAGTGGCTTGTGCTATTCATGTGATGAACAGATCTCCCACCAAAATTGTAAAGAACAGAGTACCAGAGAAAGCATGGTCAAGTCTGACTTGTAATGTTTCTCATTTCAGAGTATTTGGTTGTGTTGCTTATGCTCATGTTCCTAAACAGCTAAGAAAAAATCTAGATGACAAGAATGAGAAATGTATATTTCTTGGATACAATGAACAAACTAAAGCCTACAAGCTGTATAACCATATTACCAAAAATGTTATTCTCAGCAGAGATGTTTTGTTCAAGGAGGAAGAGTCATGGAATGGAACCATAGACAAGGGTATGGGAGCTGCAATATCCCAACCAGAAGATGGAGAAGAGAGGAGCTGATTGGACAACAAGATCCAGTAGCATCTTCAGCAGTAGCAAATACTCCAGAAACAACACCTAGAAACTCAGTTCGAGGTGAATCATCAAGTCCGTAGTCAGGTAATGAATCTGATCACAGTAATAAAAATACTAGAAGATTGATAGATATTTATGCTGAATTGCATGCAAATACCAATTATGTTTTTATTGCTAGTGAACCTGTGTTTTATTAAGAGGATGTAAAACAAGAGCATTGGGTAAATGCTATGGACGAAGAGATAGATTCCATTGAGAGAAATGATACATGGGATCTAGTTGACCTGCCAAAGAATAAGAAACCCATTGGTGTGAAGTGGGTTTATAAAACCAAACTCAATGAAAAAGGTGAGATTGATAGGTACAAGGCAAGGTTAGTAGCAAAGGGTTTCTCGCAACAACAAGGAATTTATTTTGGAGAAAATTTTGCATCAGTGGAAAGATTGGACACAGTAAGAGTAGTCCTAGCAATTGTAGCACAAAAAAAGTGGAAAGTGTATCAGATGGATGTCAAGTCGGCATTCTTGAATGGAATTCTTCAAGAAGAAATTTATGTGGAGCAGCCACATGGGTATGAAATAAAAGAACATAAAGAGAAAGTTTACAAGTTGAAGAAAGATCTATATGGGCTCAAGCAAGCTCCAAGAGCTTGGTACAGTAGAATTGATTCTTATCTGATAAAAAATTGTTTTAGCAGAAGCAGCAGCGAACAAACACTTTATACAAAGGTAAATCAACAAGGATAGATTTTAATAGTTTGTTTGTATGTTGATGATATGATTTTTACAGGTGACATCTCAATAGATGAGTTCAAGGCAACTGTGAAGAAAGAGTTCGAGATGACAAACCTTGGATTGATGAGGTTCTTCCTTGGCCGAGAAGTAGAACAATAAGAAAAAGGTATATTTATCTCTCAAAATAAATATGCTAAAGAAGTTCTTAAGCGATTTAGAATGCTTAATTGCAAAACAATACCTACACCAGTGGTAATAGGTACTAAGTTGAGCAGAGAAGATAGCATTCCCAATGTAGATCCAACATTGTATAAGATACTTGTAGGAAGTCTCATGTATCTCACAGCTACGAGGCCTGATATTATGTTTGCTGTCAGCTTGATTTCGAGCTTCATGGAGTCTCCCAAAGACTCGCATTGGCAAGTTGGCAAAATGATCTTACAATATGTTTCAGGGACTTCAAGCTATGGAATTTTATACTCAAGCAATGAGTATGATGTTTTGATAGGTTTTACTGACAGTGATTTTGCGGGAAGTTTGGATGACAGGAAGAGCACTTCTGGTCATTTTTTTCATCTTGGATCAGGGGTGATTTCATTTGCATCCAAGAAGTAGCCCATTGTGACACTTTCATTGGCAGAAGCAGAGTATGTAGCAGCGACATCATCAGCATGTCAAGTAGTCTGGTTACGTAGATTTTTAAAAGGTCTTCAACAGAATCAAGAAGGACCAACCACAGTTTATTGTGACAAGAATTCAGCAATCGCTCTATCCAAGAACCATGTTTTTCAGCAGAAAAGCAAGCACATTGATACTAGATATCCCTTCATAAGATAACTTGTGAACAATGGTGAATTTCATGTTTTGCATTGTAAATCGATTGACCAATTGGCTGACATCTTCACAAAGCCATTGGCAAAAGATATTTTTGAAATTCATAGAAATAATTTAGGCATTGTAAAACCTGCAGTAGTCAACAATAGTAATTAAGAGGGAGTGTTAGAATTAGTAATTACTTTAGTTAACATTAGTTTCTATTCTTAACGATCAGTTAATAAATGCAACAGCATGCTTTGTATGCATGCAAAAGATAGGTTAAATCTTTTAGGGTTTTCCATAAGTGTCTAAATACACATTATGTTTTTGATTGTATTACATCAGTTGATCTCCATTTATGAATAAAGATTGAAGAGCCGTAGCTCATTCTGCATTATCTTTGTTTATTTCTCCCTCCAACCTTCAGTTTGTTATTAGAGCTTAGGAGAAGATCAAATTGGTAGCTTCAATTTTCGGAGAAGCCAAAGCCTTAGCTTTGAAGAATTGTAAGTTTATTTTTTGAAGAATTGTTACAAATTTTTTTTTTGGAAAATTAAAAAAGAAAAAATCTAGTTTTTGGAACTATCGCGCCCTCCCTATAGTCCACAGAGCGGTAGTTTGGGAACTATCGCACCCACACAATAGTCTAAAGCATGGTAGTTTGGGGAGATACGAGGTAAAAAAAGGAGATTTCACCGCGGCCTCTCCCTAGGACAAAGAGCAGTAATCGGAACAAGGCGGCATTTTTGGACAAGTCCAAAAAGGTTTTTTACTTTATGTGATTGTTTTTTGACTTTCACGCAGTTATTGAGTAAGAATTTTTTCTTTTTACAAGAGAAGAAGATATTTGAAGATATTTTCCAAATCTTGTTTAAGAGGGAGAATTGTTATTTGTTTTAAAAAAAAAGTGGAAGGTAGATTATTTTGAATAGAGCCAGTGAAAGACTTCGCAACGTCAATGGCTTCTAGTAGCAACAATCAATCTCATATTTCTCCTCTTACAGGAAAAAAAAATATGATTTCTTGGCCACGAGCATGGTAGTTTATCTCAGGTCAGAAGATGTATGGGAATATGTCGTGTATGGCTATTCCGAACCTGCAGATGATGCAACATTTCAAGCCCTTTCAAATGCTAAAAAGGATGTCTTGCGAGTGCACAGGAAGAACGATGCAAGGGCTTTGCATCTCATAATGAACGCCTTGGATAACAGCGTATTTCCAAAGATATCAGTGTCATTACATGCCAAAGCAGCATGGGATACCTTGGCGACCAGTTATCAAGGTACATATATATTCAGATTGTAAATGTCATGTTGTATTAATGCCCTTGGTTTTGTGGCACCAAGTATAAATTTGAAAATTCATGAAGGAATTATACCAAAAGACCGAGCATTATGTACAGCACGTCCATGTAGCACGATGGCAGGATGAATAGTACAGATAGTGTAGGGACACCTTTCCCAAGGGAACAATATTGTCGGTTGTGGACTTTGTAGAAAACTACACCCTACAACCATAGAATGAGATTCAAAGTCAATACTACCATTCATTCCAAGTTAGCATAATGGTCCATGTCACGTACAGGCATGAGCCAGAGAGAAGCAACGACATGAGGATAATCTTAAAAGAGACCAACTTCTACATCAGTGACGACAGGTGCCACGACCTGCATTATGTGCAACATTGCTTCAAACTTTTCTATGATCAGCTGAAGGAGAGATATAAAGATGGATCAACATTGGATATGGTCATATGGTTGTGCAGGTCAGTTCAAAAATGCACATGTTTTCCAGTGGTTGAGTATTTTGCACAAGACTTATGATATGATGCATGTATGGAACTATTTTGAGACTGGTCATGGAAAGGGAGAGCAGGAAGGGGCTAGAGCATGTCTCAAAACTTCCCTACAAAGGGAGGAGATGAGGTGCATGGGAGGCCCTCATATTGCCGAATCCATAGTTTGATGGTGCAAAGAAAAAATGTCAGATCGAACCATGGAGCAACACATACCAACAGGTAGAGCACATGTTGTCAGAAATTTCTGGAATGTAGTCAATATAGATTGATCGTGTTCTTATAGTTGTAGCACTGTGCAAGGCACTCGTGGATTTCATTCGGTTTGAAGCTCAAAAAACCCCTTATTTTAAATATGGGCATGAAAACTTGCTTGCTTTCGTGGGTCTTGCAGCATTTGTGAGTGGGACGAGTGCGAATCAATGGATTGGGTTGAGGAATGGGAGCATATATCACTTGCAGTGGACCCACGTGCAGTTGTTGAAACAATATTGTTAAAGGAAGGCTAGTCCTCTATTTCAAATGAATATGATCATATATCTGATCTTGTATAGCCAGGTAAACATTTATGCATGCATATCCTAGTTACATCCTTGTTTTTGTAATTATCCAAGTTATCAAACCACTACTTGTTGGAATATGACTTTAAAATGCATTTTTGTAGGACACATTTACGCAGTTGTCATCCCGACAGATAGTGCAATTGGGACGAATTATTGGTTGGAATGATACATCTAGGGGAAGCAAACCCTCCTCGAACCATTAACGGATAGTGAAGGAATTACCTTTTCGACTGGCTCGATGGTTGTTCAGGGGGATATCTTATAGTGGATGGAAAGGTACCAAAGAGCAATGGCTACACATACACGGATTATAGACTAGGGTCGCGGGTGTATCACTTTACACACTTGATCGTTGGTACAAACATCCAACTACATACCATTTCAACGAAGTCATCAAACAAGGTACGCTACTTACTACCTCATGCAGAGCATGAGAGGTTGTTCGAGACAATAAAAAACCGAGAGGATCCAGAAGGCCTAATTGACTGAGGTACATAGTATAGCCATGTGATTGTTTATTCATGCATGATGAATGTTATTCATGTTAGATAGTTTATTTGATATCGTTATCTTATATCATTTATTTGATGTTTGATTTATTATTAAGTTATGATTTATAGCCATGTGATTGTTTATTCATGCATGATTAACCCTAGAAATACTAATCTAACCCTCAGAAACTAATCTAGAATCCTAGAAACCTAATCTGTCCCTATTGACCTAATATAGCCCTAGAATCCATGAACCACCACACGTACCCTCAATGCTTGAGTGTTTGGAGGTCGACCTCCCACCCCACATGCCCTCTTCAAACTTTTTTGTTCTCTTGGTTTTATTCCCACCCAAACTTCATCATCATCATCATCACCATCATCATCATCTTCATCATCATCATCATCATCATCAACATCATCTTCTTCATCATCATCATCTTCTTCATCATCATCATCATCATCTTCATCACCCTCACCATCATCATCAACGTCTTCATCATCATCACCATATTCCTCATCATTGTCATCTCTAGGTTCCTCATCAACATCTCCATCCTCATCATCCTCATCACCATTTCCATCATCATCAATGTCTTCATCATCATCACCATCATCATCATCATCATCATCATCAACATCTTCATCATCATTGTCATCTCTAGGTTCCTCATCAACATATCCATCATCATCATCTTCATCATCATCATCATCATCATCTTCATTACCATCACCATCATCATCAACGTCTTCATCATCATCACCATCTTCATCATCATGGTCATCTCTAGGTCCCTCATCACCATCTCCATCATCATCACCATCTTCATCATCATCATCATCATCATCGTCTTCATCACTATCACCATCATCATCAATGCCTTCATCCTCATCACCATCTTCATCCTCATCACCATCTTCATCATCATTGTCATCTGTAGGTCCCTCATCACCATCTCCATCATCATCACCATATTCATCATCATCATCATCTTCATCACCATTGCCATCATCATCATCATCTCCATCATCATCACCATCTTCATCATCATCATCATCTTCATCATCATGGTCATCTCTAGGTCCCTCATCAACATCTCCATCATCATCGTCTTCATCACCATTACCATCATCATCAACGTCACCATCTTCGTCACCATCACCATCTTCGTCATCATCACCACAAGTGCCTAGTGGACAATTTTGCAAATTTGACCCCAATGTGCAAAAATTGCACACTCCCTTAGTGAGCAAAACCCTAGTTTCCAAGATGGACCTAGAAGGTGACACCCGGGCCACGGGACCGAAGGAGAGGGGCACCCCTAGCACTATCCTGACGTCCTAAATCCAATGGATTTGAAAGTTCATTGATCGGAGCCACGATTGTCATTCTATGGCTCGTTTCGTCTCGCATCCAAAACGCCTTCAGGGACACCTGCTTGATACCTGCTGGAGGCATAGAAATCCAACCGTGCAACAAAATCGGGTTCTAGGGAGAGATGCAGGTGTGTCCAGGGAGGATGATTTTGCAAACTGGGTTCCAGCTGAGAACTCTAGCCACAAGTGCCCGGTGGACGATTTTGCAAATCTGACCCCAATGTGAAAAAATTGCACGCTCCCTCACTGAGCAAAACCCTAGTCTCCAAGATGGACCTACAAGGTGACACCCAGGCCATGGGACCGGAGGAGAGGGGCACCCCTAGCACTATCCAAATGTCTTGAATCCAATGGAGTTGACAGTTCGTCGATCGAAGCCACGATCATCATTCTATGGCTCATTTTATACCCCTAAGTCCTGAGAGGGTTGAAGCTATAAAGCAACAGCTCTCTAGTATTCGTCCTGAAGCTCTTTTGTTGATGTCTAAGATAAAGAAGCTCTCAGTTCGTGAGATGGAACATATCAATCTTAATAGGATTTATACAATCTCTATTTTACAAGAAACCGACCTTAGAACTTCTCGTAGTAATAACAATGAATCCTTCATTTTGCATTTGTTAGCAGAAGAAGATCAAATTTTGACAAAACAATGTAGTTATTACATGTGGAGGCAACGGTTTCCTGTGGAAAATGAGTGTAGGGTTTAGCAGAGGAAAGATGTTGGGAAATGGGCTATTACATTATATTTTCCGATGGGCGAGTGACTTACAAAAGGAAATATGGCGGCTGTAGGTATCTATGCTTTTCTTCCGACGAAAATTTTAACAGGATTTCCATTTATAATACAAGTAGATTTTTTACTGGTTTCGTCAAGAGAAAGTACCACTTTCAATAACAAGTGGAACTAGGGAATCCTTCGTTGTGTTCCATTAGCCTTTTGTTCATCATTTCTTGCTGTGATAAGTGGCAATTCACCTCTATCATCGAAAACTTGGGTCAATAGATACCTTCCCTTTCATATTCCTCGTTATCCACAACTAACACAAGCTAGAGATGCCATTCAGGCCCAATTGAAAGTTGAGGAAGTGGTTTTATGTGACATCAGCTTTGGGAATAAACGTTTATGTAAACCAATAGAAGCTCGGGAAATACTCCTTGATTTTAAATGCATTCTGGAGAAAGCAAGAGGACAAGTTCATCAAAGCGACTTCATTCATCTATATTCTCGTAATGTACACATAGTCCATCCTTACCTTGATAAACAAGAGTTTTATAATAGCTTGAATTCTTTGGGCGTGGTTATCTCCCTGTATTCGGTTGTCTGATTGGTTGACAAGCTTGCCCGAAAATCTATACGTTTAACTTCTATGTTTCATTGCTGAAAATTGGAAGGGATTATTAAAGTCACTTGCAAAATGCTCCTTTGTTGAAATATGTAAGTTCTTCCAACAACATAGATTTGGCTAGTGTATCAAATGCTGCCATCCACACCAGAATTTATCTTTCGTCAAAAGAGTCGCACATATTGTGGATGACCAAATGGTCTGGGGAGCTTGGAAGTGCTGCCAAAGATTATTCGATGCCTAAATATACCCAGAAGGCAATTATAATTTTAGATCCTCGAGAATGCCTGAATCTACCTAGAAGGAAATTATAAATTTAGATCCTCAAGAAGTTGAGAAACTGTATGAGTGGTTGAATCAGTATCCTAAAATTCTAGAGATTTCTATCTCAAAGTTTGTTGAGCGACTCCTAGATGTAGTATTAGACTCAACAGACAGTAAACTTGTTATCACCACTACACATTTTTTGCACTATTCATCTGCAAATAACTACGTTTGGCCTAAAGAGCTTACCAGTCTTTGCAAGAATATTCCCCAAGTAGATGAAGGTGGCAAAATCATTAGGGTACGAGGCTCTCTGGAGTTTCTCGATCTTGCATCCACGAGTAATTGGACCAAGTTAATGGGCCAAGGTGTCCCTGAATGGCCCTAGGGTGCCTGACTATAATTCCTGTAGCACTCGAACCGTGGCTTGGTTCACGTATCCATTGATTCTGGTGGGTTCGAGACACCAGTTTTCAGTTAGGGCCCCCCCCCACAGCGTCCCTCGAAGTCCTGGAAGCGGTGCCAATGGGCCATATCTGGAGCTAGGGTTTTGCTCAGTGAGGGCCATTCCAAATCTTCTCAAGGGGGCCATTTCTCATCCAGATGCCCCCGGGCATGCATGGACACCATGTACAGGTCCACAATGGCCACATGTACATGTGGGAGGCGACATAATCCAATTCCGCTTATCGGTTTGGGCTTGGGGCAAATCCTCCAAGTGTCCTTGAATGGCCCCGGGGTGCCCAACTAGAATGCCCGTAGTAGCCAAACCATGGCTCGATTTGTGAATCCGTTGATTCTGGTGGGTTTGGGACATCGGGTTTTAGCTAGGGGCCCACTCACAACATCCCTCGAAGTCCTGAAAGCAGTGCCAATGGGCCATCTCCAGAGCTAGGTTTTTTCTCAGTAAAGGCCATTCCAAATCCGCTCAAGGGGGCCATTTCTCGTCCGGAGGCCCCCGGACATGTGTGGCCACTGTGGATAGGTCCACAATGGCCACATGTACCTGTGGGAGGTGATGGAATCCAAGTCCACTCGTCGGTTTGGGTTCTGTGGCCTTGACGCAAATCCTCCAAGTGCCCCTGAATGGACCTAGGTTGTCCGACTAGAATTCCCGTTGCACCTGAACCGTAGCTCGGTTCGCTACTATGTCCATTCTAATGGGTCCGAGACACTGAGTTTCAGCTAGGGGAGACCCATAGAGTCCCTCAAAGTCTCGAAAGTGGTGCCAATGAGCCATCTCCGGAGCTAGGGTTTTTCTCAGTGAGGGCCATTCCAAATCCGCTCAAGGGGGCCATTTTTCGTCCGGATGCCCCGAGCATGTGTGGCCACCGTGGATAGGTCCACAATGGCCACGTGGACCTATGGGAGGCAACATAATCCAAGTCCGCTCGCTGGCTTGGGTTTCGTGGCCCTAGGGAAAATCCTCCAAGTGTCCCTGAATGGCCCCGGGGTGCCCGACTAGAATGCCCGTAGCACCCAAGCCGTGGCTTGATTCACAAATTTGTCAATTTTGGTGGGTTTGGGACACCGATTTTCAGTTAGGGGACCCCCCACAGTGTCCCTCAAAGACCCGGAAGCGATGCCAATGGACCCATAGCTCCGGATATGGCCCATTGGCACCACTTCCGAGACTTCGACGGACATTGTGGGGGGTCCCCTAGCTGAAACCCGGTGTCCAGGACCCACCGCAATCAACAGATTTGTGAACCAAGCCATGGTTCAGGTGCTACGAGCATTCTAGTCGGGCACCGTGGGGCCATTCAGAGACACTTGGAGGATTTTCTCCGGGGCCACGAAACCCAAACCGGCGAGCAGACATGGATTCCATCACCTCCCACAGGTCCACGTGTCCATTTTGGACCTATCCATGGTGGCCACGCACGCCCGGGGGCCTCTAGACGAGATATGGCCGCCTTTAGCGGATTTGGAATGGCGCTCACTGAGCAAAACCCTAGCTTCAGAGATGGCCCATTAGCACTGCTTTCGAGACTTCGAGGGACACCATGGGGGGTCCCCTAACTGAAAACCATCATCCCAAACCCACTGGAAATGATGGATTCACGAATCGAGTGACGGTTCAGGTGCTACGGGCATTATAGTGGAGTACCCCGGGGCCATTCAGGGACACTTGAAGGATTTGCCCCGGGGCCACAGAATCCAAAATGGTAAGTGGACTTCGATTCCATCACCTCCCACAGGTCCATGTGGCTATTGTGGACCTGTCGACAGTATCCATGCACGCCCAGGCCCTCCGGATGAGAAATACCGCCTTGAGCGGATTTGGAGTGGCCCTCACTGAGCAAAACCTTAGCTCCGGAGATGGCCCATTGGCACTGCATCCAGGACTTCAAGGGACATTGTAGGGGGTACCCTTGCTGAAACCTAGCATCCGGGACCCACCGGCATTGACGGATTCGTGAACCGAACTACGGTTTGGGTGCTACGGGCATTCTAGTCAGGCACCCCCAGGCCATTCAGGGACACTTAAAGGATTTTCCCTGGGGCCATGAAACCCAAATCGGCTAGAGGACTTAGATTCCGTCGACTCCCATGGGTCCACATGGCCATTGTGGACCTATCCACGCTGTCCATGCACACCCGTGTGCCTCTAGACGAGAAATGCCCCGCTTGAGTGTATTTGGAATGGCCCTCACTTAGCAAAACCCTAGCTCTAGAGATGGCCCATTGGCACCGCTTCCAGGACTTCAAGGTACGCTGTGGGGGGTTGCCTAGCTAAAACCAGGCGTTCTGGACCCACCGGAATTGAAGGATTCATGAACTGATCCACGATTCGGGTGCTACAGACATTCTAGTCGAGCACCCTGGGGCCATTTAGAGACACTTGGAGGATTTGCCCCGGGGCCACGGAACCCAAATCGGCGAGCGAAATTGGATTTCCTCACCTCCCACAGGTCCATGTGGCCATTGTGGACCTTTCCACGGTGGCCATGCACGCCCGAGGGCCTCCGGATGAGAAATGGCCCCCTTGAGCAGATTTGGAATAGCCCTCATTGAGCAAAACCCTAGCTCCAGAGATGGCCCATTGGCACCGCTTCTGGGACTTCGAGGGATGTTGTGTGGGGTCCCCTAGTGGAAAATCGACATCTCAAACCCACCAAAATTGACAGATTCATGAACCGAGCCACGGTTCGGGTGCTATTGGCATTCTAGTCGGGCACCTTAGGGCCATTCAGGGACACTCGGAGGATTTTCCCCGGGGCCATAGAACCCAAACCGATGAGCGAACTTGGATTATGTTGCCTCCCATAAGTCCACATGGCCATTGTGGAGCTATCCACGGTGGCCACGCACGTCTGGGGGCATTCTGATGAGAAATGGACCCCTTGAGCGGATTTGGAATGGCCCTCATTGAGCAAAACCCTAGATTTGGAGATGGCCCATTGGCACAGCTTCCGAGACTTCAAGGGATGCTGTGGGGGGTCCCATAGCTGAAACTCGACATCCCGGACCCACCAGAATTGACGGATTTGGGAACCGAGCCATGGTTCGGGTGCTACGGGCATTCTAGTTGGGCACCCCGGGGCCATTGAGGGACACCTTGGCCCAATTAACTTGGCCCAAATACTCGTGGATGTAGGCTAGAGAAACTTCAGAGAGCCTCGTACCCTAATTATTTTTCCACATTCATCTACTAGGGAAATATTCTTGCAAATACTGGTAAGCTCTTCGGGCTAGACGTAGTTATTTGCAGATGAATAGTGCAAAAAATGTGCAGTGGTGATAACAAGTTTACTGTCTATTGAGTTAGATACTACATCTAGGAGCCGCTCAGCAAACTTTGAGATAGAAATCTCTGTAATTTTATGATACTGATTCAACCACTCATACAGTTTCTCACCTTCTCGAGGATCTAAATTTGTAATTTCCTTCTGGGTAGATTCAGGCATTCTCGAGGATCTAAAATTATAATTTCCTTCTGGGTAGATTCAGGCATGGAATAATATTTGGCGGCACTTCCAAGTGTTAAATTTTTTAGCATTAATTCACAATACTCTAGGATATTCACTGAGAGAATAACATATACAGTATATCAATGCATAACAATCACAATAAGCATCACAACCATCACAAGAATCAAAAGCATGAGAGACAAGAGACAAAGAGTTTCCGTGGGGAAAACCCTAAGGTGAAAAATGTTGAATATTGTAACTTCAAAGAATATTATATTTGTACTTTATTATTCCGGAGATGTTTCATTCCTCCGAGGTAACCCTATCATGTATCTGGAGATGGTTATTCCTCCAAGGAATTGTATTAACTAGGGTTATTAGACCCACCATGTGTGGGTCAGCCCTGTAGTTATATTTTAGGGGTTATTAGACTTCTCCAGGTGAGGTCGGCCCCATAAGTCTTTTAGTCAGTTGGAAGTCAAGTATAAATAGAGGAGGTGAACTCCTCATTAGTTCATTCACTCACTTGTGGAAGAGTGCGCACTAGTTGAGGAGATCTGCTAAGGAGTCAAGGAGAAGGAGCACATCTTGTATTTTGGTTGATCATCTTATTGAGGAAAGCTTTGCTGGGTTTTCTACCCCATGAGGGTTTCCCAGGGTATATTGTGTGTCTATCTTGTGATTGTGTTTCTTTCAGAGATCTTGTTTGTCTATTTGGTTTAAATCTAACATGGTATCAGAGCTAGACTGAATAGGACATCTTTCACAAGGTAAGAATACCTCTTTCTCTCTCTTTGGTGAAGTTAGGGTTTTCAGCCCAAAGTTGGTATTTTTGTTTTTGGTTGCATGGCTGGATAGCCCTCTTCAAGAGCTTTCTTTTGAGCTATAGATCGAACTTTTTGGTTGGGTAGAACTTCGGGAAAGTCAAACCCTAATTCTACCAAAAGTGCGATACGTCAGATTTTGGTTTCAGAAAAAAGTTGTAATTTTTGATTTCTGATTACATGACTGGATAGCCCTTCTCAAGAGCATTCTTTTGAGCTATAGATCGAACTTTTTGGTTGGGTAGAACTCTGGGAAAGTCAAACCCTAATTCTACCAAAAGTGCGATAAATTTCTGTTCCAGTTTCCGGAAAAGTGAAAAGTAACTTCCCAGGTAAGTCTACTTTGTCTCTTGGACTCCCCCAAGAGAAGATGGCTCCAAATACTAAGCTTGAAGACAAGCTAGAAGGCATAGAGAATTTTCGAGCATGGAAATACAGAATTGGTCTCATTCTTGAGGAGAATGATCTTGCTCATTATATCAAGGAGGAAGTTGCAGAACCAGAAGAAGAGGAAGCCAAAGAAAAACACAGGAAGGATCTGATTAGGGCAAAGAGAATCATAGCTGATTCCATTAAAGATCACTTGATTCCCCAAGTGTCTTCCAAGAAGACTCCAAAGGAAATGTATGATGCCCTAGGAAGAATGTATGAAGGAAAGAACATCAACAGAAAGATGAATCTAAGGACTCAATTGAAAAGTACCAAGATGCACAAAGGAGAATCCATTCAAGACTACTTCTCAAGAGTCTCTCTAATCAAAGAACAACTAGATGCCATTGGTGATACTCTTGATGAAGATGAACTTGTGATGACAGCTCTAAATGGTCTCACTAGACCATGGGAGTCATTCATTCAAACTATGTGTGCCAGAAAAGAAAGTATGAAGTTTGATGTAGTATGGGAAGATTGTGTTCAAGAGGAGGCTAGGGTTGCCAACAAAGAAGCACTTCTCAAAGAGGATGACCAAGCTTTGGCCACCCACACCAAAAGAGGAAAGAGAGGCTACTTCAAGAAGGCAAACCACAAAAGGCCTCAACCCTCTCATAGATTCAAAAAGAAAGGGGGAGACATCTCCACAGTCCAATGCTTCAATTGTCTCAAGCTAGGACACTATGCCAGAGACTGTACCCTACCAGAGAAGAAGAAGAAAAGATTTGTTCACAAAAGACATCATGCTCATATGGCAGAAGATGACAGTGAAGAAGAAGAAGAAGAAGAAGAAGAAGAAGAAGAGGAAAGGCCTCAAAAGAAAAGATCTAAAGTAAAGAAAGAAGAACCAGAAGAATATGCACTATTTTCTGCTCTCTCTGGATCTGTGTCTCCTGGTGAAGACACTTGGCTCATTGACAGTGGTGCTTCAAAGCACATGACAGGTCACAAGGAAACTCTCTCCAAGATTGAAGAGAAGTTTTCACCCCAGAAGGTATCACTAGGAGATGATTATCAATATCCCATCAAGGGAATTGGTGAAGCAAGCTACAAGCTTGACTCAGGAACACCTTTGAAGATGAAAGAAATATTATATGTTCCAGGGTTAAAGAAGAATCTACTCTCTATCTCAGCTCTAGACAAGAAAGGCTTTAGAGTAGCCTTCATAGATGGTCAAGTACTCATGTGGACCAAAGGAAAATCAATCAAAGATGCAATTGTCATTGGTGAAGAAGAAGGAGGACTTTATAAACTCAAGGGTCACCCAGAATCTGCCCTTGCTCATGAAGTCTCTAGTCCCAGTGAACTATGGCACAGAAGACTAGCTCACATTAACTATAAAGCTTTACCATATGTGAGTAAGATGGTTATAGGCTTGCCAAACTTAAAGGTTGATCATGATGGCTCATGTAAAGGATGTAAGAAAGGGAAGAATATCAAGAATCCCTTTCCGAAAAGTGAAACAAAGACTAAGAGTTCTCTAGAACTAATACACTCAGATGTATGTGGACCCATGCCTACCACATCTCTAAGTGGGTTTGAATACTATCTCTCCTTCATTGATGATTATTCAAGAAAAACTTGGATATACTTCCTAAAGGGTAAGAATGAAGTCTTTGGAAAATTCAAAGAGTTCAAGGCTCTAATAGAAAACCTCTCAGACAAGAAAATCAAGATTCTCAGAACAGATAATGGTGGAGAATATACTTCAAAGGAATTTGAAGAATTCTGTAAAGAAGATGGAATCAAAAGGGAGCTAACCACTCCTTACAACCCCCAACAGAATGGGGTAGCTGAGAGGAAAAATAGAACCATCATGGAAGCTGTAAAGACTATGATACATGATCAAGACCTTCCCATGTATCTGTGGGCTGAAGCAGCCAAGACAGCAGTATATGTTCAAAATAGACTATCTCATAGTGCTCTTGACTTCAAAACTCCAGAGGAAGTCTTTACAGGAAAGAAGCCTGAGGTAAGTCATCTCAAAATATTTGGGTGTCCTGTGTACATCCATATTCCAAAAGAGAAGAGATCCAAATTGGATCCCTCAGGTAAGAAGGGAATATTTGTTGGTTATTGTGAAACTTCCAAAGCCTTCAGAATTTACATACCAGGTTTCCATCATATAGAAATAAGTAGAGATGTTACCTTCGATGAGGAAGCAGCCCTCAAGAAATCCAGAAAGTGTCAACTTGAAGAAGTTTATGAAGAAGATACATCTCCCAGAATCTCAGAGAATGCTCACATTCCTGAAGAAGACATACCAGAGGATCATGACATGCTGGAACCACAAGAACCTCCTGTTGCAGAATTATCCAGGAAAAGGAGACCAGCATGGGCTAGAGATATTATTCAAGGAGCAGAAAGATATGGTGCTCCTGAAGGCTCCACTAGAGAAAGGAAGAAACCAAAGCTAGTATCCAACTATATGGCCCTGATGTGTGATCTTGTGGATCAACTACCTACCAGCTATGAAGAGGCAGCTCAAAAGAAAGAATGGGTAGAAGCAATGACTGAAGAATATCAGTCAATAATGAAAAATGATGTTTGGGATATAGTTCCCAAACCAAAAGACAAAAGTGTGGTTTCTTCCAAATGGATCTTTAAAATAAAACATGCTGCGGATGGAAGTATTGAAAAATACAAAGCAAGATTTGTAGCCAGAGGGTTCTCTCAGAAGGAGGGAATTGACTATGAAGAAACATTTGCACCAGTTGCTAGGTATACTTCAATTAGAACTATCATGGCTCTTGCATCCATGATGAAGTGGAAACTACATCAAATGGATGTTAAGACAGCTTTTCTGAATGGTGTAATTGAAGAAGAAGTATACATAGAGCAACCACAAGGATTTGAGGTAAATGACGGAAGGACTCATGTATGTAAACTGAAGAAGGCATTATATGGGTTGAAACAAGCTCCCAGAGCTTGGTACGGAAGGATTGACAATTTCTTAACTAGCATGGGCTTTACCAAAAGTAAAGCTGACCCAAACCTTTATCTCAAGGTATTGGATGATGAACCAGTTATACTTTTACTATATGTAGATGATCTGTTTCTAACTGGAAATGAGAAACAAATTATTGAAAGCAAGAAGAAGCTTTCTTCAGAATTCGAGATGAAAGATCTCAGATTGATGCACTACTTCCTAGGCCTAGAAGTGTGGCAAGAACCAAAAGGAATCTTTCTGAATCAAGGTAAGTATACTGTGGAAATTCTGAAAAGATTTGATATGTTGGAATGTAAACCCATGGCCACTCCCATGGACTCCAACTTAAAGATTTTGGTTAATGACTCATCAGAATTAGTGGACCTAACCTTATATAGACAGATCATTGGATCACTAATGTACTTGACAAATACTAGGCCAGATATATGCTTTGCTATAAATACCCTAAGTCAGTATCTAGTAGAACCCAGAAAGGTTCATCTAATAGCTGCAAAGCATGTAATGAGGTACTTAAAAGGTACATTAGATTTTGGTCTACTCTATGATGGAAGTCATGAACTCAAGTTGCATGGTTACTCAGACTCTGATTGGGCAGGCAGTGTCTCAGACAGAAAAAGTACTTCAGGTGGATGTTATAGCCTTGGATCTGCCATGATCTCTTGGTTCAGCAAGAAACAATCCAGTGTGGCCCTCAGCTCTGCTGAGGCAGAATACATAGCTGCTTGCTCTGCTAGCTGTGAAGCTGTATGGCTTCGGAAACTGTTATCTGGAGTGTTTGACTTAGAAATGGATCCCACTATGATTATGTGTGATAATCAAAGCTGCATCAAGATGACAGAAAATCCTGTGTTCCATGATAAGTCAAAACACATAGAGATCCGATACTTCTATATTCGAGATATGGTGCAGAAAGGAGCTATCAAGCTTGAATACGTGAGCACTGAAGATCAATTTGCTGATATCCTGACCAAACCACTGTCTCGTGTGAAATTCGAATACTTTCGAGACAAGCTTGGTGTAGTTCAGAAGGACTCTCCTAGAAAGGGGGAGTAGGATGATTCCTGATGGCAAGCAAGTCTCATAAAAAATGAGACTTCACCTAATCACTTAGAGATAATTAGATTTAGGACTATTTTATTTTCATTCACTTTTACTTATACATGATTTAGTAAGAATACATGCTAGATGTATACATGCTTTTGATGTTAGATGTATACATGATTTTGATGATAGATGTATTAGTGAGAATACATGCTAGATGTATACATGCTTTTGATGTTAGATGTATACATGATTTTGATGATAGATGTATTAGTGAGAATACATGCTAGATGTATACATGCTTTTGATGTTAGATGTATACATGATTTGATGATAGATGTATTAGTGAGAATACATGCTTTTGATGACAGATGTATACATGCTTTTGATGTTAGATGTATACATGATTTTGATGATAGATGTATTAGTGAGAATACATGCTAGATGTATACATGCTTTTGATGTTAGATGTATACATGATTTGATGATAGATGTATTAGTGAGAATACATGCTTTTGATGACATATGTATACATGCTTTTAGATGTATTAGTAAGAATACATGCTTATGATTGTATGATGTATACATGCTGTTGATACTGTTTATGTACTTGTATGGATGAAGATACTTGTACTTGTATTGATGAGAATACAGATTGAGGGGATTGAATCATCCCTGGACTTTCAGTCCTAAAGAGAGCCGTAGACGTAAGGTCTCCGAGAATGAAGTCCTTAGTGGACAGTTGAGGGGATTGGATCATCCCTGGACTTTCAGTCCTGAAGAGAGCCGTAGACGTAAGGTCTCCGAGAATGAAGTCCTTAGTGGACAGTTGAGGGGATTGGATCATCCCTGGACTTTCAGTCCTGAAGAGAGCCGTAGACGTAAGGTCTCCGAGAATGAAGTCCTTAGTGGAAAGTTGAGGGGATTGGATCATCCCTGGACTTTCAGTCCTGAAGAGAGCCGTAGACGTAAGGTCTCCGAGAATGAAGTCCTTAGTGGACAGTTGAGGGGATTGGATCATCCCTGGACTTTCAGTCCTGAAGAGAGCCGTAGACGTAAGGTCTCCGAGAATGAAGTCCTTAGTGGACAGTTGAGGGGATTGGATCATCCCTGGACTTTCAGTCCTGAAGAGAGCCGTAGACGTAAGGTCTCTGAGAATGAAGTCCTTAGTGGACAGTTGAGGGGATTGGATCATCCCTGGACTTTCAGTCCTGAAGAGAGCCGTAGACGTAAGGTCTTCGATAATGAAGTCCTGAATGAACAGGTAGGGGATTGTATCGTCCCCGGACTGAGGTCCCAGAATAGAACCGTAGACTGGGTCTCCGATAATGAAGTCCTGAATGAACAGGTAGGGGATTGTATCGTCCCCGGACTGAGGTCCCAGAATAGAACCGTAGACTGGGTCTCCGATAATGAAGTCCTGAATGAACAGGTAGGGGATTGTATCGTCCCCGGACTGAGGTCCCAGAATAGAACCGTAGACTGGGTCTCCGATAATGAAGTCCTGAATGAACAGGTAGGGGATTGTATCGTCCCCGGACTGAGGTCCCAGAATAGAACCGTAGACTGGGTCTCCGATAATGAAGTCCTGAATGAACAGGTAGGGGATTGTATCATCCCTGGACTGAGGTCCCAGAATAGAACCGTAGACTGGGTCTTCGAAAATTGAAGTCCTGAATGAACAGGCAGGGGATTGCATCGTCCCCGGACTGAGGTCCCAGAATTGATCCGTAGACTGAAGTCTCCGAGAACTAAAGATTGGATTGTATCATCCTTGGACCTATGTCCTAAAAGGAGCAGGATTGATCATCCTAGGAATATGATCGTGTGATGACGATGCTGATGACGATGCTGATGATCGTGTGATGACGATGCTGATGATCGTGTGATGACGATGCTGATGACGATGCTGATGATCGTGTGATGACGATGCTGATGATCGTGTGATGACGATGCTGATGACGACGCTGATGATCGTATGATGACGATGCTGATGATCGTATGATGACGATGCTGATGACGATGCCAATGATCGGATTGATATCGACACTATTGACATTGATGTTCCAGTAACTGGTTGAGTTACTGACGAAGATGAATTGAAGAAAGCTTCCGATGATTTATAGATGTATCATGTATGATGACTCCTTGCCCTTGCAGATGTTGTTATAATATCCTTCTCGTTAAGGGGGAGTGTTGAATATTGTAACTTCAAAGAATATTATATTTGTACTTTATTATTCCGGAGATGTTTCATTCCTCCGAGGTAACCCTATCATGTATCTGGAGATGGTTATTCCTCCAAGGAATTGTATTAACTAGGGTTATTAGACCCACCATGTGTGGGTCGGCCCTGTAGTTATATTTTAGGGGTTATTAGACTTCTCCAGGTGAGGTCGGCCCCATAAGTCTTTTAGTCAGTTGGAAGTCAAGTATAAATAGAGGAGGTGAACTCCTCATTAGTTCATTCACTCACTTGTGGAAGAGTGCGCACTAGTTGAGGAGATCTGCTAAGGAGTCAAGGAGAAGGAGCACATCTTGTATTTTGGTTGATCATCTTATTGAGGAAAGCTTTGCTGGGTTTTCTACCCCATGAGGGTTTCCCAGGGTATATTGTGTGTCTATCTTGTGATTGTGTTTCTTTCAGAGATCTTGTTTGTCTATTTGGTTTAAATCTAACAAAAAACCCCACAAATTCCTCAAAGATAGAGAGAGCAATGGCTCAACCAAAGTACAACCAAAATACACTGAGATAGTCTCCTAGTAGCAGATTATCCTCCTCCTCACTAGTGTGCCACTTTCTGAGTGAGAGAAGTGTGAGTTTCCGAATGATCAAAATAGAGATCTCCCGATCTCTATTTATACTAACCTGTTTGCCCAGTGACCTTATGCAGCCGACTTGTCTAGCTAGGTACATCCACAATATAATATATATTTTAGGGCTGACCCCACACATGGTTTTCTAATAACACGTCACCAAGTACACACACTTGTGACACTTGTCAATACACATGACGACACTTCCTTATAGAGGAATAACACATCTCTTATAAGGGCATAATAAATATATATGAAATACATAGATCAAATACATTCCGAAGTTACATATACATCAACACTCCCTCTTAACTAGGAAGGTATTTCTCGACACATATCTACTAGACAAGTATTCTTCTCGGGATCATCGTCATCGATGCATCGTCATCATCATCGTCACTACTACTACTATCTCAACCAATCTATGACTCTACTCATCATAGGAAGTTCTACAGAGCCAGTCCTTTTTCATACCGGATGTAGTCCCACCACCTGCAGGTCTTCGTCATCACTGGCCATACTATGGAAATCTGAGAACTTATTACGTGCGTCACAAAACCTTAAAAGAGTCTCTTGACTAGCAAGAACCCTAAAGAGCATCTGAGGCCTTTTTCATCCTGTCCAGATCTCCAAGACTTATTGCATGTGACCCCACCACAAAACCTCAAAAGAGAATCCTAGGACTGATTACGAGCACAAGGCTCAACCTATCGGATATCCTAAGGCACAAATTACATGTGGTCACCACAAAACCTCGAAAGAGAATCCCAGGACTGATTACGAGCACAAGGCTCAACCTATCGGATCTCCCAGGGCACAAATTACATGTGGTCATGGAAAAACCTCGAAAGAGCATCCCAGGACTGATTACGAGCACACAACTCAACCTATCGGATCTCCTAGGGCACAAATTACATGCCATAAGTGTTAACACCCAAAAAGTGCTCACTAGCTCATTTCCTTATTCACATGACCCATTTGTCAACTTTTTCACCATTTGAGCCTATAAAGCCACCAAAATGTCACCAAAAGACCTTAATACACCCCTTTTTCCACTCAAAATGAATATTTTTCCTCAAAAAGCATAAAAAACTCTCAAAAAGGGTCCAATTCCCAAAAATATTGAAAAGGGAATAAAAATATTCAAAATATTCACAAAAGGAAAAAGGAGGGAAAAGGTACCTAAACCATGTTGGTCAATACCATTGGTTTCCTCAAAACCATAATGGTATTCCCCACCACCAAAAACTATAAAAAGGTGGTAGGGGCTCCTCACTTTCCATCCATCCATCTTCCTATCCTCGTGCTGCCAAAATATCCCATGAGTTTTTGGCCATTGTAGCTACCTTGGAGAAGGGACCCTTTGGAGTTTGGAGCTGCTCACCCTTGGAGCTACTCAACAACCTTCACCATTTGGAGGTATTATCATTGCAAGCACTTGCTTGCCCTTATTTTCAATACAAAGTTATTCTTTATTCTATTTCTTGTTCTTGTTTTCAATTCAGAAATTTATTATGATATGCACATGTTAGTTTAGTTTAGTTTTAGATTTAGA
The DNA here is from genome assembly GCA_027924585.1 of Larix kaempferi. NCBI lineage: Eukaryota > Viridiplantae > Streptophyta > Pinopsida > Pinales > Pinaceae > Larix > Larix kaempferi. The sequence goes on along the minus strand of BSBM01000303.1, from coordinate 4,787,463 downwards.
TTTACAATTGTTTTTGCTTTAGTATTTGAAACTGCTGCTACTAGTTAGCAGGTGCCCATAGCACTAAGCTTGGTTGCAAAACCAATCCAACAGTGTTTGGCGACTCCGCTAGGGAAGAACTCTTAGATCTCAAATTTTGCTTTAGATCTTAGTTTTTGTTAGTATTAGTCAGTTTAATTCATAGATCTGCCACCCTAGACAGCAGATCCATTGCTGTTCTAGATCTTGGCCCATTCTATTGCCATTAACAGCTCAAAATTTTCAATTTTCGGGTTCATTTTTCGGCGTCCGTGTACGGCTTTCACCTCGCGGCTTTTTTCCCAACAGTTGTGCGGCTCATTGTGAGTGTGCGGCTCTTTTCTGCGCAGCTCACCGCGGCTTCGCGGCCAATTTGCGCGCTGCACTTCGCGGCCATTTTTCGCGCTGCACATCGTGACTGTGTGGTGAAATCCCGCGCTGCACATCGCGGCTTCGCGGCTGAAACCCGTGCTGCCCATCGCGATTGTGTGACAGAAACCCATGCGATCCATCGCTGCTGTTCTGCCAAAACCCGTGATGCAAGTTTTTTCAATTCGGCCAATCCGTTAAAAAATTAATTTTTTGCTATATTTTATGCCCATTTAGCACATTTTACAGTATTAAGATTCCTGCATTTTTTATAGCCATAGAAATATTTTACTATTTAGAATGCTCCTTTAAAAAATCTTTTTAAAAATTTTTAGAAATTGAAAGAAGGATTTATTTGCATTTTATCTAGGTATAATTTTTTACTGTTTACTTCCTTGATACTTTGCCCAAAGCAATTGTTTAAAAAAGAAATCCATTTATTTCTTGAAGTATTCATATTATTTGCTTTCCTATCTCAAAGATCCTTTCTTTTTTGAATAGTTTTTGCAAAGCATTTAATTTCAGTTTAAAATACCACACGTGCACCCACTCAAACACATAATTTAAACTGAGCCTTAAAATTTACCCTAACTTCAACCAACTTTTAACCCCACTTGGGGAGCACTTAAAAGAACTTTGTAGCCAGGTAGAATTGAGGGGATAGGTGTTCCAATAACACCCTCAATTATTACATTTGAGACATAGCTGTTGTCCATTAGCGAACCAAAATCTCCTAGTATTTTTTGGCACGGTCATAACCAGTTTATCAGAGGGCCTCTCCCCTAGGAGGGTTGAAGTCGCGAGGATGGTTCCGAAAGCCTGAGTGGAATACCGAAATCCATTCAGTAACCGAAGGCTACCATTCGCAGTTCTCGAGATATCCCTGTATGGGAGTATTGCGGTAAAAGGACCGAATGGCAGATTTACCTTTTATGAACGTGTCATGAACGGAGTATCCTAGTTGCCATTCTTTAGGATTGATTACCCGGTGTCCCTCCCTGTAGGGGGATATCTAGCCGTTGATTCAACACTCAATATTGTCTGACTTGGATTTCATCACCTTGCAGAGAATATCGTTTGTTGACTCACAATACTTCTAGTTAGGTGTTTGCATGATACAATCCACCTTTGGTCTAGTAGCACCTATTTTTTCTAGAAGCTGTTTGACTGTTGGTATTCTGACCATTTTCGTTACATCCCTCCACTTATTATAGCACAGCTGCTATAATAAGTTCTTTTTGAGGTTGATTTTTTGGCCTGAGAGCCTTTATTTTCACTCCCCTTTTTGCACCCTTGGTTGCATTAGGGTTTCAAGTTTTTTATACATTACCATCTTACACTGAATATTTTTACACAAAAACATATTTCTCACCATTGATAATTTTAGACAATCTCGTCGTCTTCAGGGTGAACCCCCAGAGTTCAGTCTACTTGGCTCTCCACGTCACCGATGTCAAGCCTTATCCCTCGACTCGACATGTCATCGGCCAAACATACAGTCATCCGATTCTGACATGCCTCACTTCACATCTGATTCTGAGGCAGAATCCGAAAACCCTAATGCGTTATTCCCAACCAACCTTATGGCTGGAACACAATTCGACCCACTTTTTACCAGTACCATAGGAGATACATCCACAAACCCTTCTACTGCGGTGACATCCATGGCAACAACCACCCCCCTAGGTATGCCTAATATGGGGGACACTCCACCTTTAGGAATGCCCAACACAGGACTACCTCCTATTATGGGTATGCCAAACATAGGGGTCACACCCCCTCTCATTACCACAACCTAGATCCCAGGAATCCCTACTACTATTCCTAACTCCGGTGTAACCCATGTTGCACTTGGAAGCGTTGGACCATACCAAACCACAACTATTGGAGGACACATACCTTTGATACCCAGCATACCCTTAGGGGCTACTGGACCACTACATCATGCCACCATGAATAGTCATGTCCCAGTCATTACGCCAAATCCATCTGCTAGTTTACCTTACATGGCGAGTCTAAACTTACCAGACTTAGCCAGGCTAACCAATGATCCTATCAGACACGACCCTGCGTGGCCTCACATGCCCACCAAACTCCCCTTCGACATCCCTAAGTTTGAGGGAAAGGCAGGTGTGGACCCCTAGAACCATATCATGTCCTTCCATCTATGGTGTTCCTCCAACTCCATAGTGGACGACTCTGTCTGCCTCCGTCTGTTACAGCGCACCTTCACTGGCTCTGCAGCTAAGTGGTGTATCTAGCAGCCCCATGGGACCCATGCCACCTTTACCTCCCTTGCCTCGACCTTCCTGCAGTTCTTCCAGTTACCTGTTTGCTATGATGTGGGAGTCGAGATCCTACTGTCTTGCAGACAGAACACGGCCACCCACATCACTGACCACATTCATGAGTGGCGTCGACACCAAAGCCTATGCAAAATCAAGTTAGATGACAGTATCTTCTTAGATTGGTTTCTAAAATCCCTCCTCCCTCTCATTGCCAAGGATGTGGCATCCGAACGACCCTAGTCTGAAGAAGAGGCCATCCTCAAAGCCCAACAATTTGACCTCATTTACGCCTAGTCGGGCTATCTCTACACCATTATACCAGACGCCCCACGAGACGATTCTTCACACGGTGACGCGTCGGGGGCATCACATGCCGCCGATGGTATTATTGGCCAGGTCACACCACAAATCAAACATTTTAGCATGGTGAGCACCATAAATGCCCCAGACCTCTCTAGGGCTACATCTAATACTGAAGCGACAACTTCCTACACTCCAATGAGTCAAACTCACCACACTCATGGACCCTCTTGTCCACAACATTGCTATGGGAAAGCGCCATCGGCATATGTCCCAAATACATACTATAGCCAACCGACTACCCAAAACCCAACTCAGTTCCCGCCACAACCGATGTATTACCCACAGCAAGCTACAACAGCTAACCCAACACCTCCAATACCTCAGGGTTACCAACAACCCTAGCAGGTAACTGGACCACCTCCAGCCCCACCAGCTTATTATCCACCGCAACCTGCTCCCACACCTGCGGCGAACCAAAATCCTCCCACTGCTCAAGGGCAAGTGTACACACAACACAATTATCCCCAGCATCAAAAAAACCAACGCAACCAGGGTGGACAACAAAAGCGTGGAAGAGGACGTAACCGCGGCAACAACCAACAACAACATCAAGGTCCTCCACCTCCCAATCCTCCGCATAATAACAACGCTGCTCCTCCCAACTAGAATCCGGATCATCATCCCAAGCAGCCTAAAAAAAATAACCTCAGAACAAACCACCCTTGTTCTATATGCGGGGTCTATGGCCATTACACACATGCTTGCCCACATTTGGAGCGAGCTCGGCAACTCTGGACTGACGATGCCCATCGTCAAGGGCAAGCGGCTCCTCAAGCGCCACCCAACCCTCCACCACCTCAACATCAACCTTTGGTGCTGCAAAACCCCTTTCCAACCTAAGGCGTAGTGAATAATCAACCGTTAGCTCCCCCTCAGGGCAACGTGCCACCACAACAACAAATGACTTATGCCGCTCCTGATCAACCCATGTTTGATTCAGATACCCACCACTTGTTAATGATCTCATCCGTAGATGCCAACCTCCAAACCCATCGGAACCAATATGGCTCCACCCCTAAAGCCCCTCCCGCCGACAAGAACACTAACGTTCATCCCACGGATCAGACGTTACGTATACCTCCGGCTCCACTCGATGGCGCTTCTAAAGCACCTCGCTTCCCACTTCATCGCATCAACAATAATCCCAATGCTCGTGTTGCGTTGAATTACAGCATTGTATATGACTTAGCCTAGTCTCCCGCAGCCATGTCTGCTTTAGAAGTATTAAAAAACTATCCTTCACAGCGCAAGACTTTACTCTCCGCCATTGGCGCCATTGACCCCAATGATTCACAACTGATGGCATTCGATTCAAACCAATTCGAACCATGCTTGCCTTCCACTTTAGCATTCCAAGTTTCCGTTTTCGTTCGGAATCTTGTCATCCATCGGTGCATTATCGATGAAGGTGCCTCTACATGCATTATGTCCACATTCGTTTGGCAGAAGTTGGGATCTCCTACTCTTCAGCAGTCCACCACTGCGTTGCGAGCCTACGACGGCCGTTCGGCTCAACCCCAAGGTCTCTTAGCTAATGTCCCCGTCCAACTGGCTGGTAAAACCGTGCTCATTGACATAGAGGTCATGAATGCCCAACTTGACTATAACCTCTTGTAAAATCTCAAGCACAGTTGAATCTAGCTACTGTGGATTCCTCACTGGTGAAAGATTGCACAACATTTGCAAGAATTAGCATAAAAAATTTAAATGAATGAAGAACAATACACATGAATTGGTGAATAATGTCAATATTATTAACTGTCCAACCTTAACAAAGGTTAAGAACACCCATATATACAAATCTGGAAGAATTCGAATCCATCTGGAGTGTTCACACTGATCTAGCTTAGAAAAAGCTCAAACCCCCCTAGGTTGACCAAAATATCCCAAACCATCCCAAACTGGTTCGAATCTGCAGTGTGAATGCTGGGAATGACTGGACAGGCCCATGTGACCTCACACATGTGAAGAAACTGGTTGGATAGAGGTTTGGAGTCTAAAATTGGTCAAAAATGTGACAAAACAAGGCAAGATTGTCCACAAAGAGAGCAAATGCGCCCTAGGTAGAAGAGAAGCATGCTGAGTGCATTAAATGACCTGAGGAGGGCGCTCTAGGCATGCTGAGTGCATTAATTGCCCTGGGGAGCGCTCCACTTAGCTGGTTTGACTCAGCACTTGTTCACATTGCTAACTAGTTCAAGACAGTTTGACCATTTACCAATCTAATCAACTTAGGGATGTAATCATTAATCACTTGGGCTAATTAATCATCATTAATAAATGATTAATGTACATAGGTGGAAAAATGTTCTAACACCCCCCCTTAAGCTAGACTTAGTGAAATATCAAAAATTAAGGCCTTGGCAACTAGGCTCAAGTCACCTTTTACATCATAAAATTTATTTGTCCATGTAACCAAGGTAAGGAGGAAAACCACATGGAAAATAAAACCTCCCCTCTAAAATGGACATGTGACATATATCAAAATACACCAATCATCACCATGCATCACTCACCCCAAGCAAAGATCTAAGGTGAGTGAAGGTCTTCTCGGTAAAACACTTGGTGAAGATATCAGCAGTTTGCTCACTGGATGGGCAATACTGCAATGCTATGATCCGGTCATGCACCAAACCCCGAATGTAATGCATGTGTATCTCTATGTGCTTGGTCCTCTGTCTCTGTACTGGATCGGTAGAAATCTTGATTGTACTTTGATTATCACACCAAAGAATAGTGGGTGAATCAAAGACAATCCCGAACTCTGCAAGAATACCTTGCAACCAAACACATTGTGTGGCTGCATTGACTGCTCCCCTGTACTCGGCCTCAGCTGAAGATAAGGAAATAGTGCTTTGTTTCTTGCTTGACCAGCATATAGGTCCATGTGCAAGCATAAAGACATAACCGGAAGTTGACTTCCGATCAATACAATCACCGGCCCAATCAGAATCTGTAAATCCTACTAGTTCAAGGGATGAACCAGCAGCATAATGGATACCAAAAGACTTAGTACCCTGAACATAATGAAGGATCCTCTTGGCTGCCTTCCAATGGATCTCATGAGGCTCTTGCATGTTCCTTGCAACAGCCCCAACAGCATATGACAAATCTGGTCTAGAATGAGTAAGATATAGCAAACTCCCAACAAGTTGCCTATACAACGAACTGTCAACTAGTGGTGAAGAACCCCATTCTGTAAGCTTAACTCCTGAAAGAAATGGAAATTTTGCAGACTTACATTCAGCCATCTTAAATTTCTGCAGCAAATCTGAAGCATACCTTGACTGACATACAGAAATTCCATTCACAGATTGATCAATCTCCAAACCCAGAAATTGTTTTAGCAATCCTAGATCGGTCATGGAGAATGCACTGTGCAATGCTCTCTTAACTGAGTCAAGTTCTTTGGTGCAGCTACCAGTGATCAAAAGATCATCAACATACAGTACAATAATCAATATCAGATCACTAACATGCTGCATATACACATTTGGATCAGACTTACACCTCTCAAACCCCAAAGATAGCAGAAAATTGTCCATTTTTGCATACCATGCTCTAGGAGCTTGCTTGAGCCCATAGAGTGACTTGTTCAACCTGCAAACAAGTGTATGATCAGAAATAAAACCTTCAGGCTGCTGCATATAAATCTCCTCATTCAGATCCCCATGAAGAAAGGCACTCTTTACATCCATGTGATGAATCTCCCATCGCTTGGAAGCCCCAATTGCCAAAACTAGTCTTATGGAGTCCATCTTTGCCACCGGTGCAAATGTCTCTGTATAGTCCACTCCTTGGACCTGAGAGTAACCCTTAGCTACCAACCTAGCATTATACTTCAGATCAGAGCAATCAGATCCAATTTTGATTCTATAAATCCACTTGCATTGCACTAGTTTCCTCTTGGGAGGAAGAGGGACCAAATCCCAAGTTTTGTTCTCATGGAGTGAGTTCATCTCCTCTTGCATAGCTGATTGCCATCTTGGGTCTGTACATGCTTCTGAATATGAAATTGGATCAGATCCAACCATCAAATAACATGCCTCACTCAGATCAGAATTATTATATGCAATGGAATTGTGAAATTGAGATCTAGTTTTCCTAGCATCTTGGGGATCTCCCACTAGCTCTCCGGCACTTTGAATTGTTTTCTCTGCCCACTTGGGCCTTGAGGGAGGGATATGTTCAGAATCCATATCAACATCATCTTCAGCAATATCAGAATCAGAAATATCAGAGAATGAATCACTACTTACTTCATCATCAAGACGAGGGAATGAGCATTCCCCATCACCTTGTTCACTAGCTTGCAAAAATTCTTCCTCTTCGAATTTGACACTTCTTTCAATGAAAGTTTTGTGAGTGGATGGATCAAAGAGCTTGTAGCCCTTGGAATCCTCTGCATACCCAACCATGATTGACTCCTTGCTTTGGGGCTGCAATGCCTTTCTCTTCTCCGGTGGAATTCTGGCCCAAGCTCTTGAGCCAAAAATTCTGAAATGTGAGACATTTGGCTTGTGGCCCATCCAAGCTTCAAATGGAGTGATTCCTTGCAATGCTTTGTGTGGTTCCCTGTTCTGAACATATGCTGCACAATTCATAGCTTCAGCCCATAATTTAGGAGACAAATCCCTTGCTTGCAACATGCAAGTTGCCATCTCTTTCAGTGCTCTATTTTTGCGCTCTGCAACACCATTTTGCTGAGGTGTGTAGGGCACTGAGTGTTGCATCTGAATGCCATGCTCTTGACAGAGCTGCTGCAAATTGTTGTTGACATACTCTCTACCATTATCAGTCCTCAAAATCTTCATGGCCTTCCCACTGAAGTTCTCAACCATGCTCTTAAAAATCTTGAAACAATCAAAGACTTCAGATTTTTGCTTAAGGAAAAATAACCAGCAGTACCTTGAGTAGTCATCGATGAAGGTGAGCACATATTTGCTGCAGCCATAGGAGGGTGTGGGGAGTGGCCCTATGAGATCAGAATGTAGTATCCCAAGAGGTTGATCATCCCTCCTAGCCTTCCCTTTGTCATACTTCCTTTCAGGATGTTTCCCAATCATGCAACCCTTGCATGTTCCACTCGAAAATCTGATTTGGGGCAGCCCTTCTACCATATTTTCTTTGCTTAAAACTTGAAGATATCTGTAGTTTAGGTGCCCATACCTTTGATGCCATAGCTTGCTGGTCTCATTCCCATGTGACAGCAGCACACTTGGTGAAGAGAATTCGAGGAAGTGGGAGAACTTGTACATCTTCATGTCATGGTCTGCAACACCCTTTGCAACAATTTTCCCGGTGGAAACTTCTGATATCTCCACTTCATCCTGAGTGAAGACCACCTTCTTTGCTGCTCCAGTATGAGTCATTTGATATACAGAGAGCAAGTTTGCTGCAAGATTTGGTACATACAGCACATTGGAGAAGAAGCCATTCTCCATAGATATTTTCCCAATGCCATGAGCAGGGATTTCTGAGTCATCTCCCATTCGAATTGAGAGGCCACTGTAGGGAGCAAGTTCAGAAAACGAGTCTCTTGAGGAAGCCATGTGCCTTGAGGCACCTGAATCAATGATAAACAAAGGTGAATGAGATGAGCTAGCCACCAAAGCATGGCAGCTCTCCTTGTCTTCAGAAACGCACTCCTTCTTCTTGGAACTTTCAGGAAGAGGAATGTTATTTTTCTGTAGGAGATGGGTCATGGTGTCTATGGTTTTCTTCATGCATGAGCTCTCTGGATGAAAACCTCTTTGACAGTAGCTACATTTCGTCTTCTCATCCTTCTTTCCCTTGTTCTTGACAGGATTCGAAACCCCCTCAGAGGATTTGGGCCTCTCATCCTTTCTCTTCTTCTCTTGAGGTTTCGAACCCTTGGGTTTTTGCTTGCCTCTTCCACATTTCGAATCTCCAGCTGCAAGCACTTGATATTTTTGCTTGATGGAGCCCATCAAGACCAGCTTGTCTTGCTCTTGAGTTAGCATCTCCATGAAGTCAGCCAAAGATGGCATCTTCCATCCTCTAACTATGAGCCTTGTGGAGTTGAAGGAAGACACAAAAACTGAGTATTCAGAACCCAATTTGGAGAGAATGGACAACACCAACTGTTCTTCTTTCTTCTCTATGCCACATTGTCTGATCTGCAAGACCAAGTTCTTGAACTTGGTGAAGAAGTCCTAGATGGAATCGAAATTCCCTGGGCTCAGTGAGACAAGCTCATTTTCGAGCTGGTGGCCTCTCATCTCATCAGTCTTTCCAAACAGTGTCTCAAGCTTGAGCCACACTTCATTTGGAGTTGCTAGACTTTCTACATGAAACAGGAGGTCTCTCGAAATGCTGAGACAAAGGAGGCCAAATGCCTCATCCATTCTGTTAAAAAACTTGGATTTCTCCACAGCTGAGTTTGGCTCAACCTCAGTGCCCATCGTGATTCTGTAGAGACCCTTGGATCTCAGCAAAATCACCATTTCTGCCTTCCAATCGAAATAGTTGAAGGGTGTGAGCACGTTTGGGTGAGATGGCTCCATTCTCCTCTGCTGCAATTCGCACTTGCTGACAATGCTGAACTCCAATACCTGCAAACAACTCTCAAATCACTCTGGAGGGATCTACACTCACAGATTCGAACCCTGTATGGATAGTGGGTGCATTCGGGAGAGCATCACACCTGAGAGGAGCCACTAGATTTCTCCAGTAAGCTCAAGGCAATGGCCTCAGGAATTATGTGGTTTCTCCACTGTTTCTGGCAATCCACTACAACAGTCTGCTGGTTCGAATTCTAGCTCCAAGAGCTCTGATACCATGTAAAATCTCAAGCACAGTTGAATCTAGCTACTGTGGATTCCTCACTGGTGAAAGATTGCACAACATTTGCAAGAATTAGCATAAAAAATTTAAATGAATGAAGAACAATACACATGAATTGGTGAATAATGTCAATATTATTCACTGTCCAACCTTAACAAAGGTTAAGAACACCCATATATACAAATCTGGAAGAATTCGAATCCATCTGGAGTGTTCACACTGATCTAGCTTAGAAAAAGCTCAAACCCCCCTAGGTTGACCAAAATATCCCAAACCATCCCAAACTGGTTCGAATCTGCAGTGTGAATGCTGGGAATGACTGGACAGGCCCATGTGACCTCACACATGTGAAGAAACTGGTTGGATAGAGGTTTGGAGTCTAAAATTGGTCAAAAATGTGACAAAACAAGGCAAGATTGTCCACAAAGAGAGCAAATGCGCCCTAGGTAGAAGAGAAGCATGCTGAGTGCATTAAATGACCTGAGGAGGGCGCTCTAGGCATGCTGAGTGCATTAATTGCCCTGGGGAGCGCTCCACTTAGCTGGTTTGACTCAGCACTTGTTCACATTGCTAACTAGTTCAAGACAGTTTGACCATTTACCAATCTAATCAACTTAGGGATGTAATCATTAATCACTTGGGCTAATTAATCATCATTAATAAATGATTAATGTACATAGGTGGAAAAATGTTCTAACACCTCTTACTTGGCCACAGCTACATGTATGCCATGCGGGAGGTTTCCTCATCTGTTTTCCATACTATGATGTTCCCCCATGAGGGATGCATGGTCAAGGTCGACCAACTTACCTATTACGATCCCAAGGCCCCCGCCGCACCTGAAAATATTCTCCCTATGGTTGAACAACCTGTTTGTGGTGCAACTACCTCGTTTGTTTCCTCTGTGGGACCCAGACTTTACTCCGACGTATCGATGACTTCTACATTCCAATCTATTCCACCACCGTCACCGGAGACCCACGTCGCTGACCTCTGTACTCTTTCACACAATACACAAACACCCAACAATCAACCATCCTTATTACCTAAAACACCATTGGTCCCTAGTCACATTGGTGTTACACCCATCCACACAATCCCCTTTCTATTTCCTCCCTCAGGCGTAGTAAGCGCTCCAGTTATGACTACCCTTAGTCTCCCCGGGTTAACATTGGGATTACCTGTGTGGTATATTTCACCTCCCATTCCCCTGCCAACACCAAATGTCATCCTGCAACCGGTGCAACCCATTGTCACTTCTTCTCAACTACCTCCCGGTATCACTACCCCTTCGTCATCTACGAATCCCCCTCCTCTCATTAGGCCCAATGGGGGCAGAGGCCCACAACCATACACTGCGGTACCCCCACCCAAAGCAGTTGAACCTCCCCCCGTGTTTCGTGCTCCTCCTAAATGCTCATTGTGTGATGAGTTAGGCCATCCAACTCATCAATGTCCATAGTTACCTACATTACAGGAACACATGCAAATGCTTGACAACGACCCGGTTGTCAAAATCGACTCAAACCCCAAGACTCGTGACAAATAACTGCGTACCAACCACCCTTATGCGATATGCGGTATTTACGGCCACTACTCACATCACTGTCCTGATATCCCAAATTACAGAGCAACTCTCTACGAGATGAATAATTTGGACCTTGAGACGGTGCCCCCTACAATCGAGGAAATCTACCCTCCCGTATCATCCTCATCCGGAGAGATTAACACCGTTTATATGATCTCTTCGACTACTACTACCTCATCAACTGATTCGACCACTCAAAGTTTCCGCGATGATGAGGAGATTCTAGAGGCTCTTACTACCCCTGACTACCCCTGGAAAGATATGCACCATCGTTCACACTTCCTCCCAGAAGAGACCTCATCCACCACCGCTACCCAATTCACGGTTGAGTCCAAAGATTTCCCTCCTACTATAGTCGACTGGTTTAAGGATCCTATTCCTACTCCTAATACCTTTGAGGAAGGTAACATGGCCAATATCTCACCCGTCATCCACATCGATATCTCTGACCCACCTGGTGCCCTTGAAATCATTACATTAGGAGTCTCCTGCAGTGAGCATGAGATTGGAGAATACAAAAAACTGTTCCACGAATTCCGTGATGTCTTTGCTTGGTCCTATACCGAAATGCATGGTCTTGACCCCGCCATTATAGAGCACCACATTAACACATGTCCTGATGTCCCCCCCGTTCGTCAGCAACAAGGACCCATTCATCCCCCACCATCTTCCTCCTCGAAAGAAATTAAGACTATCTACACGATTTCCACTGGATACCCCTCTATCTGGTCGGCCCCTGCCATTTATCCCTTTCACACACATGTTCCACTCTGCTACGTCAGTTTTGTTGATGGTGCAAGCCGTTGGTCCCCCAATCTAGCCTCCGCAGCTTGGGTAATATATTCCCCTTCACATGAGTTGATCCACATCGACGGATTGTGTTTAGGTGCTGCCACCAACAACCAAGCTGAATATGATGCCGTGACCGGTCTCCTGGACGCAGCTCTCCAAATGAGCATACATCACCTTAACATTTTCTTGGACTCACAACTCCTTGTTTCCCAGCTCAACAATGATTAGCAGTTACGCGATCCCTGTCTTTTCAGAAAATTTTTGCACACTAAACAAATGATTCGACAATTTGAATCCATTTCATTCACACATGTCCCAAGAAACCTCAATAGTGTAGCAGACCATATGGCCAACAACGTACTTGACTGGCACACCAATCAAATAATTTCATAAAGAAAATGCATCCACGTGCATAACATGTGCCTCCACGGGAAAACAAAAAGACAACAAATGCATCCATGTGCATACACGACTATATATCAACATCGTATATATACATCATAGTATAGTCAAAACATGAAATAGGTGCCCTTAGCACCCAATATACAAAAATACATCAGCCGTACAAAAAAGAGATTTCCCATATGCTCATCAGCATTTGGGGGCAAATACATATGATCTAATCATCACGGTCCCTGGGATCCTCTGGCACCTCCTCCGTCGGCCCTGCCGGATCATGCTGAGCCCGAACTCTCTGCTCCGCCGGCCCTGCTGGATCATCCTGTAAACGAATCCTGCCCTCCGTCGGCCCTACCTGATCTCGCCAATCCCTATCCCTCAACTCGGCCACCATCACTGCCGCTCTCAGCAAAATGGAGCGCCACTCACGAGGTGCCTCGAAACATCGCTCGACGATGTCCCGATCCAGATCCCTCCACCCATCCTCCGGGAATCCTGCTAGAATCATATCCAGTGTCTCTCGGACACCAGCGATAGCATCATCTCGAGGGCCATCCCCTCGACCACGAGCCCCAAATCCTCGACCATGTGGAGGCGGCACAACTTCCGGAGGTGGAGCAACCACCATCGCCCGTCCCCTGCGCACCACATAGTCAGCCGGTGGAACAGGACCAACATCTGCACAATGCAAATAAACCATCATATACATATCTAACTATAATCATAACCAATAACTCTAGAAACACATGATATAGTAGAGAACAAAACATACCATCTAAACCCCAGGCCTGTCCCTAGGCTCGAGGCATCTCAGGATCTCCTTGGTAATCCATACCAGCATATGGATAGTCCTCAATCAGCAGAGGGCTCTTCTCCCACTGCTCATACATCTCCTTCGAGAAGAACCCACGGATACCACCACCTCCGCGAGGCATCATCTTCCCCCACCGCACCATCCGCGGCTCGCTCACCAAACCATCACGAATGGGCACCCGTGGTCGCAAAGTCGGTACCCGCTCAAAGAAAAAAGAACACAGAAAGGAGGCATAGCAGAACTCTCCCCCCTCCCGACTGACCTTGTCCAGATCTCTCCGGACACTAGCTAAATACATTCTGACTGATTCAGAAGGCAACCCCCTCCCCAACCCATGCAACGGGTTGTACCTCAAATGATTTTACCCATAGTACACCGGATGGACACCACCATCCATTACATACGTTCATGGAAGTTCTTTCCTTTTCCTGTTTTCACCAGGTCCATTTTTTTACCATTTTTTCATGCCCTCGTCGCCTTGATTTACGTGCCACATCGGTCGTCGTCCATTTTTTACAAGTCTTATATAGCCAGATTCAGTTTTTCGTGCTCGTGATGATGCTTAAGATCATTTCTCGCTCTCACACCCAGATTTTTTGGGCATTTTTCCCATGCCCCCTCGTCGCCTCGGTTTGCCTGCCACATCGGTCGTCATCTGTTTGTGACATGTCTTATATCGCCGGATTCAGTTTTCTGTGCTTGTGATGGTGCTTGAGATCATTTCTCGCTCTCACCCCATAATTTTTGGGCATTTTTTCAAAGTGCCACTCATCACCTCGGTTTGCGTGCCACATTGGCCGTTGCCCCCTTTTTTGACAATCTTTATGTCACTGGATTCAGTATTCCGAACTCATGATGATTCTTGAGACCTTTTCTCGCTATAATCAATCCATTTTTGTTCAGTATAATTTTATCCCTTTTTCGGGCCGAGCAATCCCTTTTACGAAAAAGGCACTTAGGGAGTTTCTGTTAAGCTCTTTTTTGACTCCTAAAACAATGAAAAGATCGCCGAGCAACCTTGCTTCCTTTCATGCTCTCTAAACGTATCTAAAAGGGCATCTACCTGGTATAAGTTTACCCCTTTTCCGGACCTTGTAGACTAATTACGAAAAAGGAATAATCTAGTCACATCGGCTAGAAGAGTTCTCCATTTTGCATCATTTTATGCTTTTTCGGGCCTTGGAGACTAACTTACGAAAAAGAACACCAATGGAGTCCACTTACCGCTTTTAGACTCTCTAAACATGAAAGAAACCACGAGCAATCACCATCCTGGGCTCGTAAAAATCCACAGGACGGTACTCACAACCACTGCAGAGTCTTCTTATCGTTTTCAGACTCCTTAAAAATGAAAGCGCACATGAGCACGAACAGTCCTGGGCTCGCAAAATCCATAGGACAGTACCATTTAAGAGCACACTTTTATCCCTTCTTGGAGCTCATTAAAACTATGAAGAAGGACCCAATGGTGCTTCTTGGCGCCACAACAGATCACGTCTACTCATATGGCAGCTTCCCCATTTTTGTCGCCTTTGTTCAGAGTATTCTGCAGTATGTCACCCTGAGAATCCCTTGACAGCACCCATCAGCTTGACCCCCCCAGAGTCAATACATACCCTTCAGTCCTTAAAAGCAATGATACCCACACCTACAAGTCAGTTCCCTATGCTTCCAGGTCAACCATGTCATCATGCTATGAACAAAGGAAGGTTGAGTCTACCCACTCTATGACCCCAGTTACTTCCCATCCCCACAAGTATGTCAGTCCTACCATCAGTACTACCACACTTCAGTTCTACACCTCGCGCTCCTATCAAGGAAACATCATTTCCTTGTTAGTTGTTGATCTCCCTCTGTCGACGACAACCAAATTTATTCCAGAGGATAGACCTAGAGGTCCCTGTGTCTTGGACTCATCACCATTTACAATGAGTGCCTACGAATCATTTTCGAGAAGAGTCCTCAGTGCCTCTCCAAATGGTTGTTTCTCACATGCTCAACTTCAACACCTTAATCGCATCGTTGAGACTCGCACAGGGTATTGGTCCATTCAGTTATTGGTCGAAGACCCCAGATACCTCCCGACTCTTCCACATTTGAGAGTCTACCTATGGATACAACCAGTTACATTTTTTCTATAGATATCCGGGTTGCGCATGGCGACAGTATTCAGATGTACCCCAGTTTTATACTCCGTCGAGTATACAGTTACAAGTACTTCCCAGTGATGACTCACAGTCATTGAGTCCCGACAGATGTTGGACACCTTCAGTTTTAGCAGTTCAATAGTTATTCCAGTGTATCAGTTATTAAGATCAGTCATGTTATGATCATGAGTACGTCCCAAAATAGTGTCCCCTTTGGACCATTATGATGTACCAGCATATTTTTTTTTTTAAATTTTCAGGTCCCGCTTCTTGGGACTAATTGTTATGTATATGTCTTGATACGAGCATGGGTATGCCCGCCTCGTCCATTATCAGATATTATTCCTCATTCATATTGAGGCCATGTAATATTGTTTATATTTTGCAGCTTCCAAGGGCTGTGGATCCAATCTCCAATCGGTCTCTTCTCCTCCCCAAACCCCAGAAAAAAGACAAAAGAACTATGTTGTCTATCGGCCATACGATGAGATCCTGCCCTCACACATCAGGGGGCAATCTGTTAACACCCAAAAAGTGCTCACTAGCTCATTTCCTTATTCACATGACCCATTTGTCCACTTTTTCATCATTTGAGCCTCTAAAGCCACCAAAAGGTCACCAAAAGACCTTAATACACCCCTTTTTCCACTCAAAATGAATATTTTTCCTCAAAAAACATAAAAAACCCTCAAAAAGGGTCCAATTCCCCAAAATATTAAAAAGGGAATAAAAATATTCAAAATATTCAAAAAAGGAAAAAGGAGGGCAAAGGTACCTAAACCATGTTGGTCAATACCATTGGTTTCCTCAAAACCATAATGGTATTCCCCACCACCAAAAACTATAAAAAGGTGGTAGGGGCTCCTCACTTTCCATCGATCCATCTTCCTATCCTCATGCTGCCAAAATCTCCCATGAGTTTTTGGTCATTGTAGCTACCTTGGAGAAGGGACCCTTTGGAGTCTGGAGCTGCTCACCCTTGGAGCTCCTCAACAACCTTCACCATTTGGAGGTATTATCATTGCAAGCACTTGCTTGCCCTTATTTTCAATACAAAGTTATTCTTTATTCTATTTCTTGTTCTTGTTTTCAATTCAGAAGTTTATTATGATATGCACATGTTAGTTTAGTTTAGTTTTAGATTTAGATTTACAATTGTTTTTGCTTTAGTATTTGAAACTGCTGCTACTAGTTAGCAGGTGCCCATAGCACTAAGCTTGTTTGCAAGACCAAGCCAACAATAAGACAAAACCTCGAAAGAGAATCTGCCAGATATCCCAGGGCACAAATTACATACCATAGTCAAAACCTCGAAAGACTATTTGCGGATCTCCCAGGGCACAAATTATATGTCCTCCCAAGAAAAACCTTGAAAGAGCATTTGCCAGATATCCCAGGGTACAAATTACATGCCATAGGAAAAACCTCGAAAGACTATCTGCAAATTTCCCAGGGCACAAATTACATGCTTATCTGCACAACCTGTTCCACGGCCATAGAGTATCAACCTGATACTCACCATACATCATCCTGATGTGCACATGATCATCCTGATCATCATCACTGCAACATCTTGCTGCATGTCATCTGGAGCAACATCCTGAAGCTCGTCATCCATGATCATCCTGATCATACAATGCATCTACCTGATGCATACCAAGTATCAACCTGATACATATCATCATACATGATCCACCTGATCATACAGTGTATCCACCTGATACAAATAAAAATACATGATACATATCACCATATATGATCCACCTGATCATACAATGTATCCACCTGATACATATACAGATACATGGTCCAAGCATCCAACATGATGCATATACAAAAATACATACACGCGATCCAACTGATCATATCCAACATCCAACATGATGTGTATACATACATATAAATGATCCAACTGATCATATCCAGCATCCAACATGATGCGTACATATACATATAAATGATCCAACATCCAACATGATGCATACATACATATATAAATGATCCAACTGATCATACAAAGCAGAAACCAGAACATCATCCTGATGCTCATCATCTAGCGCTTACATCCACAGCCATGTGAAGGATCCTCCTTCCAACATGCTTGGAATGGCTTCAGCAAATTTTTTCATCACTTCTTCCTCGAAGTTTCATCAATCTGAAGAACGCCAAGCCTCTCCCTGAAGTACTCGAACTTCACCCTGGCTAGTGGCTTCGTCAGCACATTTGCAATCTGCTCGTTTGTCACAATGTACAGGAGCTTCACAGCTCCTCTTTGCACCATATCCCTGATATAGTGATATTTGATCTCTATGTGTTTTGCTCTGTCATGAAACACTGGGTTCTCGGACAGCTTCACACAACTCTGGTTATCACAAAAGATACCAATAGCATCCAAAGGGATATCAAATAACTCAGACAGTAGCTTCTGTAGCCATATTGCCTCACAACTAGCTGAACAAGCTGCAACATACTCTGCCTCAGCTGTAGTCAGTGCTACGCAGGACTGCTTTTTGCTAAACCAAGAGATCACACCTAATCCCATACTGAAGCAGCACCCAGATGTGCTCTTCCTATCTGTAGCACTGCTAGCCCAATCTGAATCAACATAACCCTGCAGGTTAAACTTTTGATTCGCTTCATACTTTAGCCCATAATCCACTGTACCCTTCAGGGACCTCAGAACATGCATTACAGCAACCAGGTGAACACTCCTCGGATCCGTCAGGAACTGGCTCAATGTGTTCACCACAAAGCAAATATTTGGTCTCGTGTTCATCAGGTACATCAAGGGCCCAATCATCTGACGATACATCGAAACATCAACCGGCTCAGATGAAGCATCACATAGAAGCTTCAGATTCGATGCCATAGGTGTGGCCATGGCCTTGCAATCCATTATCCTAAATCTCTTCAGGATATCTACTATGTACTTCCCTTGACCAAGGAAGATCCCACCTACACTCTGCCACACCTCCATACCTAGGAAATAATGCATCATTCCTAAATCTTTCATATCGAACTCGGCAACAAGCTTCGTCTTAGTATTTGCAATCAATCTATCATCTCCTGTTACAAATAAGTCATCCACATACAGGAGTAGAATCACAGGATTCCCTTCCTCAACCTTGTAGTAAAGGTTGGAATCCGCTTTACTCTTGGTAAAGCCCAAACCAGATAGGAAACTGTCCATCCTACCATACCAAGTTTTGAGAGCTTGCTTCAAGCCATACAAGGCCTTCTTCAATCTGCACACATATGACTCCATGTCATGTATTTCGAAATCGAGTGGCTGCTCCACATATAATTCCTCTTCAACTACACCATTCAAGAAAGCAGTCTTGACATCCATCTGGTGTATTTTCCATTTCATTGCTGCAGCCAGGGAAAGTACTATTCTGATGGAAGTATACCTCGCTACAGGTGCAAAAGTTTCTTCATAATCTATTCCCTCTTTCTGAGAGAAGCCACGAGCTATGAATCTTGCTTTGTATTTTTCTACGCTGCCATCTGCAGCATGCATGATTTTGTAGATGTTAACACCCAAAAAGTGTTCACTACCTCATCTACCACATTATATGGCTCATTTGTCGATTTTCCTACCATAATTCCCTTAAAATCTCAAAAAATCCCATTTAAAAGCCTCCAAAAGGCCTAAAATGCCTCCAAAAGGCCACAAAACCCTCAAAATAGCCTAAAAGAGGCTAAAAAACCCCTTTTTCCTCCAAAAATATCCAAAATTCCTCAAAAATAGCAAAAATCCCCTAAAAAGGGAATAAAAAATATAAAATAATGAGGAAAAAGAGGGAAAAACCCTATACAGCTGCCCAAAACCATGTGTTTCCCAAAACCATGGGTCAACACTCCACCACCAAAAAACTATAAATAGGTGATGGAGATCCCTTATTTCATATCCACAATCACAAGCACCCTTACTCTACCAAAATCTCTCTCGAAACCCTAGTTCACCATTGAACTTTCACCTTGAGAGCCACCTTTGGCCCATTCCCACCATTGGAGAAAGAGAAGGAGCATATTGGAGCTTGGAGCATCCTCTTGAACATTGCAAAGAGCTTCATCAAGCCTTCACATTGAAGGTAATATCAATACAAAAAGCCATTCTTTAAATTTGTTGTTTATGTTTCATGCATGTTTTAGAAGTAATTTAATTTCTGTTTTAGCTTAATTATTTACATTTACTGAACTGCTACTAAGGAGTCCATTCTCCTCAGTAGGTGCTCATTTGCACAAGCTAGGGGTAAAACCCTAGCCACAGTTTTGGCGACTCCCCTAGATTTTGAATTTCTGGTTTCATTTTTAAATTTTTTTTCTTTTCGGCTGTCCCTTTCAGCCGCCGCACACCGCGCTTTTTCCCTCTGCAGTCGCGTCCCGACCGCGTCTTTCAGGCCTTTACCTGCAACCCGACCGCGGCTCTCAGACGGTTTCCGACGCCCTGCCGGCGGATTCAAGTCTGTTACCTGCAATCCGACCACGGCTAATCCGCCTGTTTGCTGCGATCTGACTGCGCCTGTCGACCATTTTCCCGCGTCCCGACTGCGGCTCTCTGCCTCTTTCGGGCGTCCCGACTGCGTCTGTTAGCCCTTTTGCCGCGACCCGACTGCGTCTTTTTCCCTATTTTCTGCGTCCCGACTGTGTCTGTTGGCCTGAAAGCCGCGACCTGACCGCCACTATTTCCCTCAAACCCGCGGTTTGCCTGTTCTGTTTCGCCACAGACCCGCGGTCTGCTTTCTGCATTTTTCCTGTTTTGAGCCCAGCCCCTTTTGCTGCAATATTTTCTGCATCTGAACAGCCCCCTGTCCTACCTGCAGCTCACTTCCTTACAGCCTTTCTGCAACATAATTTCTGTTCCCTTTACAGAATCTTTTTAAAATTTCAGTATTTTTAATTCAGAAAATTTTGCAAGTTAAAGTTTCAATTTCAGCATTATTGATAGTTAGAAGTTGCCCCCCTTGTGGCACTTCTATTTTGGGTTCATAACCTCACAAGCACACACTCTGTCACATAAATCAAGTGAGCCTTAAAAAGTACCTAACTGAACCAACATTCTAACCCCACTTGGGGAACACAAAAGAATCATTGTAGTTAGGTAGGATCGGGGGGATAGGCTTCCAATAACACCCCTCGGTTACTTTCACTTGAGACATAGTTGTTGTCCAAATAGGGAACCAAAATCCCCTAGTACTTTTTGGCACGGTCACGACTAGTTTATCAGAGGGCCTCTCCCTTAGGAGGGTTGAAGTCGGGAGACTGGTTCCGGAGGCCTGAGTGGAATACCGCACTCCATTCAGTAACCGAAGGGCTACCTTTCGCGGTTCGCGGGATATCCCTGTATAGGGGTATTGCGGTCAACGAACTAAACGGCAGATTCACCTTTATGGACGTGTCATGAACGGGGTATCTTAGTTGCCATTCTTCTAGGATTGACTACCCGGTATCCCTCCCGGTAGGGGGATATCATAGCCACTTGACTTTCCTACTCATATTGTCTGACTTGGATTTCATCACCTTGCAGAGGATATGTTTAGTTGAGTCAGAATACTTTTAGTTAGGTGTGTGCATGCTCCTTTACCACCCTTTGGTCTAGTGAGTCCACCATTTTATTTTTAGGAAACCTGCTGCTTGATGGTATTCTGACCATCTTTGTTGATACTCCACCTATTGTAGCACAGCTGTTGCAGTGGGTGTTTTGAGTTGGTTGTTGGCCTGAGTGCCTTGTTTTAGCTCTCCTTCTGCACACTCGGTTGCATTAGGCCTTTTTGAGCTGTTTTTATACTCACCTCAACCCACATAGATTTGACACCATCTGTCACCATTGAGTCCCCGAGACATTCTTGGCACCTCAGGGGCGAGCCCCCACAGCACAGTTCTCTTGACACCACACGTCATAGATTCCGATCATCATCCATTGATACCACTCATCACAGATCTAGAGCCTTGTCACTTGACTCCACTCGTCAGCGACATAGGACTCCGTCACCAGATATTGACGCTCCTTACTTTACCTCTGATTCTGAAGAAGAGTCTGAGAACCCTATTTACACTGCCCCTACTAGCCCCATGGCTGGCGCGACTTCCACTCCTTTCGCTATAGGGACCATTGGTGGCACATCCACCACTACACCAGTTACCACACCTGCTCTAGGAATGCCCTCGATGGGGGCCACATCCACCATCCCGGTTACCATTCCTATTCCCGTAGCTGGCCTACATACCACCACTACATCAGTGGCTCACACTACCCATGGTGGTGTTGGACCATCCTCCACCACCTTAGTTCCCCCACTTGGGGGCACCATCCCAAATCCTGTCCGTCCACATGGGGGCATTGGCCCCAACTTGGTCCAACCCACTACTGTGTCACATCCTTCTTCCAGTTTACCATTCATGGCTAGCCTCAACCTACCTGACCTGGCCAGATTGACCAACGACCCTATTCGACACGACCCTACGTGGCCTCATATGCCTACCAAGTTCCCCTCTGACATCCCTAAGTTCGAGGGCAAGGCCGGTGAGGACCCACAAAACCATATCATGTCTTTCCACCTATGGTGTTCCTCTAACTCCATTGTGGATGACTCTGTTCGCCTCCGTCTCTTACAGCGCACCTTCACTAGCTCTGCAGCCAAATGGTATATCGAGCAACCTCATGGGACCCATGCCACCTTTGCTTCCCTTGCCTCGACATTCCTGCAGTTCTTCCAGTTTCATGTCCGCTATGACGCGGGCGTTGAGATCCTCCTATCTTGTAGACAAAACACGGCTACCCATATCACGGACCACATCCATGAGTGGCGTCGACGCCGTAGCTTATGCAAGATGAAACTAGACGACCGTATCTTCCTAGATTGGTTCCTCAAATCCCTTCTCCCTGTTATTGCTTAGGATGTAGCTTCAGAAAGACCCCAGTCTGAAGAAGAGGCCATCCTTAAGGCACAGCAGTTCGACCTCATTTACGCCCAGTTGGGTTACCTTTATACCATTATACCTGACGCCCCTCGCGGTGATTCCTCCCATCACGATGTGCCGGGGGCATCCCACGCCGCAGACGGCATCATCAGTCGTGTTTCTTCGCATCCTCAACCATTTTCTATTGCACGTCCTACCTATGGCCCCGACCTTTCGCGGGCTACTTCACAGTCTGGAGCAACCAACTCATATGCTCCCATGACCCATCACCATTCCCACGGACCCTCATGTCCTCCTCAATGCTTTGGTCATGCGACTCCCGCTTATGCCCCCCCAGTTGCACCTCAGCCCTACTACTATCAGCAGGATACCCCAGCTCCTGCGCCTTCACAAGCCCAACTAGCTTATTACTCGCCACAGGCAGCCCCTGCGGCGAATCCACAACCTGCTCCGCAGACATATCAGCAACCTCCTCAAGGTGTCGCACCTGCGCAGCCTCCACCTACATACCATCCACCGCAGCCTGCTCCCGCTCCTGCACAACCTCAAAACCCACCTGCTGCTCAAGGGCAAGTTTACGCCCAACAAAATCCGCAGCAAAACCAGAACAACCAACGCAACCAGGGCCAACAGAACCGTGGCAAAGGCCGTAATCGTGGGAACAACCAACCTGCAGATCAAGCCGGTCAACTGGCTAATCCCCCCGACAACACCAATGCGGCCCCCGCTAATCAAAACCCTGATCGCCCGCCCAAGCAGGCTAAAAACCCTAATTTGAGAACCAACCATCCTTGTTCTATCTGCGGGGTCTATGGCCACTACACACATACTTTCCCACATTTGGAGCGAGCTCGACAGCTTTGGGTTGATGATGTCCATCGCCAAGGGCATGCGGCTCCTCAAGCACCGCCCAACCCCCCACAACCTCAGCAGCAACCTTTGGTGCTGCAAAACCCCTTACCAACCCAAGGCGTGGTGAACACTTAGCCGTTGGCCCCTCAAGCTAACACGCAACCGCAACAACAACAGATCACATACGCCGCTCCTGATCAACCCATGTTTGACTCAGGTACCCATCACTTGTTGATGATGTCTTCCAATGATGTCAACCTACAGACCTGTCGGAACCAATATGGCTCCACCTCTGAAGCCCTTCCCGCTGATAAAACCACTAACGCTCATCCCACTGATCAAGCGTTACGTATCCCTCCCCTGCCGGTCGATGGCGCTTCCAAAGCAGCTCGTTTCCCACTTCACCGTATCAACAACAACCGCAATGCGCGTGCTGCGTCAAACTACAACATTGTAGACGACCTAGCCCAATCTCCCGCAGCCATGTCTACGTTAGAAGTCTTGAAGAACTGCCCTTCCCAGCGCAAGACTTTACTCTCCGCCATTGGGGGGATTGACCCAAATGATTCAAATTTGATGGCATTTGATTTGGACCAGTCCGAACCACGCCTGCCTTCCACCTTAGCATTCCAAGTTTCTGTTTCCGTTCGGAATCTTGTCATCCATCGATGCATCATCGATGAGGGTGCCTCCACATGCGTTATGTCTACATTCGTATGGCAGAAGTTGGGATCCCCTACACTCCAACAGTCCACCACTGCGTTACGCGCCTACGACGGACGTTCGGCTCAGCCCCAAGGTCTCCTAGCCAATGTCCCTGTCCAGTTAGGTGGTAAAACCGTCCTCATCGATATCGAGGTCATCAATGCCCAGCTTGATTACAACCTCTTACTCGGTCGTAGCTACATGTATGCTATGCGGGCGGTCGCTTCCTCTGTCTTTCATACCATGATGTTCCCCCATGATGGACGCGTGGTCAAGATCAACCAACTTACTTACTACGATCCCAGTGCTCCCGCGGCACCTGAAAATGTTCTCCCCATGGTTGAACAACCTGTTTCTCGTGCCACCACCTCGTTTGTTTCCTCTACGGGGCCTGGAGTCTACTCAGACGCGCCGATGACTTCCACCTTCCAATCTATTCCGCCTCCCTCGGCCCCCATGGACGTGTCTGACTTATGTACCTTGTCCCATGATAATCCACCACCTAACAATCAACCACCCTTGTTTCCTAAACCACCATTGGTACCTAGCCACATTGGTGTTACACCCATCCATACGATCCCCTTCCTAGTCCCTCCATCAGGAGTAGTCAGCGCCCCGGTCATGGCTACCCTTAGCCTCCCTAGGTTAACTTTGGGATTACCTGTATGGTATCTTTCAACTCCTATTCGCCCGCCGACACCAGACGTCGTCCTCCAATCGGTGCAACCCATGGATACTACAACTCAGCTACCTCCCGGTGTCTCTACCCCTTCGTCCTCCACGACTCCTCCTCCTACTCCCAAACCCACTGGGGGCAGAGGTCCACAACCTTACACTGCTGTACCACCTCCCAAGATAGTCAAAAACCCCCCAGTATTTCGTGCTCCTCCCAAATGCTCGCTGTGTGACGAGTTGGGCCATGCAACCCACCAATTCCCACAGTTACCAGCATTACAGAAGCACATGCAAATGCTCGATGATGACCCCAACATCCCAACTGTCGAACTTAACCCCACTCCCAAGCCTAAAGATAAGTCCCTACGCACTAACCACCCCTGTGCCATATGCGGTATTTACGGGCATTACTCCCATCATTGTCCCGATCTCCCGGATTACAGAGCAGCTCTCTATGAGATGAACAATCTGGATCTTGAGACGGCACCACCCACCATTGAGGAAATCTACCCCCCGGTTTCTCCCCCTTCTGGAGAGGTTAATATCATCTATATGATCTCTTCAACCACTACCCCCTCGTCAACCGATTTGACGACGCAAACTTTCCGTACCGATGAGGAGATTCTTGAGGCCCTTACCGCCCCGGATTATCCCTGGGATGATATGCACCACTGTTCCTATTTCATCCAAGAAGAATCCTCCTCTAGCACAGCTACCCAATTCACGATTGAGTCCAAAGACTTCCTCCCCACCAAGGTCGACTAGTTCAAGGACCCTATTCCTGCTCCTGATGCCTTCGAGGAAGGTAACATGGCCAACATCTCACCTGTCATCCAAGTTGATATCACTACCCCAGGACGTGCACCTGAACTCATCACTTTAGGAGCATTCTGCAGTAAACAAGAGATTGAGGACCACATAAACCTTTTCAGAGAATTCCGTGATGTCTTTGCCTGGTCCTATACCGAAATGCCTGGTCTTGACCCCGCCATTATAGAGCACCACATTGACACATGGCCTGATGTCCCCCCCGTCCGTCAGAAACAGCGTCCTCTTCCTCCCTCAAAGTTCCCACGATGTGCCCCTGAACTCATCACTTTAGGAGCCTCCTGCAGCGAGCAGGAGATTGAGGATTATAAACAACTCTTCCAAGAGTTCCGTGGTGTCTTTGCTTGGCCCTCTACCAGAATACCTGGGTTCGACCCCGCCATTCTCAACCATCACATGGACACATGGCCAGAGGAACTTCCTGTTCGTACTGAAACCGACTCTGAAGGCCTTCCTTTGCGCAACCCCCATGCTGGGTTGTATCCTCAGGAGTCTCTATCCCTAGAATAACTGGCGACCTCATTGGTCCGCATTGTACAGTTTGCTCTCTTTTTGTTTTTCACTTTTTTACCATCATCTTACATTCATCATTTCTGCATGATTACAGATGGACCATCTTCCACTTTGTTACACTGGCTTTGCTGATGGGGCAAGCCGCTGGTCTCCCAACCTGGCTTCTACAGCATGGGTCTTGTACTCCCCTTCCAACGAGATGATTCACCTTGACGGAATATGTATAGGCGCTGCTACCAATAACCAGGCGGAGTATGATGCTGTGACCAGTCTCTTGACTGCCGCCCTCCAAATGGGCATATGTCACCTTCATGTGTTCCTTGACTCCCAACTACTTGTCTCCCAGCTCAACAACTGCTACCAGGTGCGTGATCCCTGCCTTTTTAGAAAATTCCTGCGCGCAAAACAACTCAGCCGACAGTTTGAATCCATAACATTCACACATGTCCCAAGAGCCCAAAATAGCGTCGCAGACCAAATGGCCAACAACATCCTAGAATGGCATATCAATCACACCATGTAACATCATACATCACAATCCCATAGCATCTCATGAAAATATATAAAAACCCAAAAAGATTGCATCGCATCCACATTTGCATCCATGTACATAAACCACATGCATATCCATCAGGGCATCCACGTGCCTAATCATACATACATCATGTCGCATCACATAAAATACACAAGGGGCATCCACATGCCTAACATCCTAACCTACTTGCATCCACGTGCAATGTAAACATATCACAACTCATAACGCGCATCCACATGCGTACAAATACAACAACATCATACAAAAAGGTGCATCCATGTGCATATATATATATATATATCAAAAAATATACATGTTCAGTGCTATACATGTCCTGAGTACCCCTGTACTCAGCTATACAAAAATGGATATACATGCCTAAAGCCTCATCTACATACATGCCGTAGCTACAAAACTCGGGGGGAGTCCCCTGTACTCCCTAATGAGAGTCGTATCCTGCATCACTGCCTGCATCAGCTGCCTTTGAGTCCTCCCCTCGCTCCTCCTCCGGCAAGTCCTCATCTCCTACGGGCTCCTGTGCCCGTGCTCGGTCCACCAAGATCGCCACCCGGATCGCGATAGATCTAAACTCCCGGGGTGCCATCATGCAATCCTGAACTACATCAGGATCAACATCCCGCCATCCCTCGTCGATCACCCCTATCAACAACCGATCCAGTAGTGCCCGCACCGACTCCAGTGTCCCCTCCGCATCACGGCGACGGACCTCACCTCGCCCAGGTAGAGCTGGGACGGCCACAATACCCCTCCGTGCCACATGTCCTGGAGGCGGCCTCGGGCCCACATCTGCAAGGTCACCCATATGTTAGTCACAATATATCAATCTACTATCATATAAATAACACTTGACATACATAACATGTAAGCAAAAACACATACGTACCGTCGGGACCCCATGCCTGTCCTGGCGCTCGTGGCGCTTCCGGATCTCCCGTGAATTCCATGTCCCGATACGGGAAGTCGTCCAGTGTCAGTGGTATCTGGAGCCACTGCAGGTACAACTCCTGCGTGAAATACCTGCCCACGTCGCTACCACCTCGGCGACGCATCATCTCGCCCCACCGCACCATCCGCGGCTCCCTCATACCTCCTGCCCTGATTGGCACCCGTGGCCGCAGTGTGGGTACCCTCTCCATAAAGAAGGCACATAAGAAGGAACCAAAACAAAAGCCCTTGCCAGCTTCCTTCGCTGCCGTCAGCTGCCGCTGAACGCAGGTCAGGAACATCTGGCCCCACGCGTAGTACACTCCATCCAGTACGCGCTCTACCATCTGCATCTGGCCCCCAGACACCTTTTCAGGTGACTGAGAACCCAATACCCGCACCACACATGCCGCTATAGCCTGCACGGCCGGCTCCTGTAAGTCCCTCACCAGGAGTGCATTCCTATGCACCCTCGCCCAGGACCGTAGTATCTCTCCAACATGTCCTCCATGTCGACGTCCACGGCAACCCGCGGCTGTGTGTCTGCTACCCTGCCCAGGCAGGGCAACCCCGTCAGAAAGTACACATCGGTCAGGGTGAGGTCCACTCTCTCACCCTGTACCTGGAAAGCCTGTATGTTCGGCTCCCAGAAGCTGATCAGACGGTTCAGTAGCAATGCTGCTGAACGTATCATGGGTATCTGTGCGAACTTCAATAGTCCGCACAGTCCCAACACAGATCGCACATGGCGCTCCTCTCGAATGAAACCCATGGTCTCATCGGGAATCTCCCGCTCTCTCCATAGAGCCTGCGGCATCCTGTCAATCACACAAAAGCAACTCATCAAACTCATGTCCCATAAATAATCCCTTTTCCCTCACCCGAAAGACCCTAATAGCTCAGCCCAAAACCGTGGCTTTCGGGCTTCCTGCCGCGGTTTCCAACCGCGGCTGTCAGGCCTATAGCCGCGGTACTTAACCGCGCCTGTTAGCCCTAACCTCGCGGTTTAGCACCGCGTGTTCCTCCTTGGAACTCGCGGTACTGGACCGCATATCCATCTAGGAATCACACGATCGCTAACCGCGTGGTTCACCCCGAAACTCGTGGTCGCCAACCGCGGTTTCGACCCCCTAACCCGCGGTCCACCCCATGTGGACCGTACAAATCAGCCCTGGGACCCACTACCCAACCCCCGACCCTAAAAAACATGCAGGTATGAGTTTGACGGAATACCTGTATCTCCCGGATCTGAAATCGGCTGGTCGAATCGTCCAAAAATGCCACCTAAGCTCTGGTCCACTCTGATCACAAGTCAAAGTCAAACAAGTACAAATGACACATGTCATGTTGGACCCACCACTATTTATAGTCAGTTGACTTTTTCTTGTTTTGGCCATTCTGACCCCATACGGAGTCCATTTTATGAACCGTTTTCACCACTGGAATCAGCACGACGAGACCGTCATGATGGTCACCTCGTTGCATTATTTTTACACCGTCATTTTTTGCCCATTTTTTAGATGCCACTAGTCACCTCGGTTTACGTGCCACATCGGCCATTCTCCATTTTTCACATGTTTTATATCATCGGATTCATTTTTCCGAACTGGTGATGATGCTTGAGATCATTTCTCGCTCTCACCCCCATATTTTTTGGGTATTTTTTCCAAAATGCCCTCGTCACCTCAGTGTGCGTGCCACATCGGTCGTTACCCGTTTTTGACACCCTTTATATCGCCGGATTCATTTTTCCGAGCTCGTGATGATGCTTGAGACCATTTCTCGCTCTCACTTGGTACAATTTCCAAATTGTGTCCCAAAAGACCTTGCTGCCTCGGTTTGCCTGCCACATCGGCCGCCATCGGATTGTTCCACATTTTTACATGAGCCATTCACTCCTGTCATACTGCAAATGTTTCATTATTTTGCCACCATTTCATCTACCCCGCAAGGAGGCCCACCAGTGTTCCCCCCTACCCTCGTTCTTGATCATCATTACTAATCCTTGATTGAACATTTCCTCCTTGCCTGGCCATTCCTTTTGTTCGGTATCATTTTATCCCTTTTTCGGGTCGGACAAGTCCTTTACGAAAAAGGCACTTAGGGAGTTTCCGTTAAGCTCTTTTCTGACTCCTAAAAGAATGAAAAGATCGCCGAGCAATCTTGCTTCCTTTCATGCTCGTTAAAGTACCTGAAAGGGTGTCTATCTGGTATAAGTTTACCCCTTTTCCGGACCTGGTAGACTAATTACGAAAAAGGAATACTCTAGTCACACCGGCTAGAAGAGTTGTTCATTGCATCCTTTTATGCTTCTTTGGGCCTTGGAGACTAACTCTACGAAAAAGCAACCCCCTGGAGTCTTCTTATTTGCTTTCAGACTCTCTAAAATTGAAAGCAACCACGAGCATGAATTGTCCTGGGCTCGTAAAATCCACACGACAGTACCATTCCATCATTTCCGAGTCTTCTTATCGCTTTCAGACTCCTTAAAATTGAAAGCAACCACGAGCATGAACTGTCCTGGGCTTGTATAAATCCACACGACAGTACCATTTTACACACACTTCTTCTAGTTCATTAACCCATGAAGAAGTCTCCTCCCGTGCCTCCTGGCACTATGATCGATCATCTCGGCAGCACCCCCAATCAGGTCGCCTTTGTTCAGAGTATTCTGCAGTATCCTGCCATATTATACTCGCTTGCGTCTCCCTCAGACCAGTTACCCTCCTAGATCCATTACAGCTATGATCCCTTTCCCCTCAGTCAGTTTCATATGCTGCCAGATCATTCCCATTATCATACTCTGAACAAAGGAAGTTTGAGTCCACCCACTCTACTTGCCCAGTTGTCACCCCCAGTTTATCAGTCCTGCCCTCAGTACTATCACATTTCGGTTCTTCACCTTGCGCTCCTGTCAAGGAAACATCATTGCCTTGATAGTTGCAGGTCTCCCTCTGTCGACGACAGCCCCTCTATTCCAGAGGATAGGCCCAGAGGTCCCTATGCCTTGGACTTATCACCATCTGTGGTAAGTGCCTACGGACCATTCCGAGAGGAGTCATCATTGCCTCTCCGAGTGGTTGTTTCTCACATGCTCGACTTCAGCACCTTGATCGCATCATCGAGAATCGCGTAGGATTATATCCTTTACATTATGTGTCGAAGACCCTGGATTTCCCCCGACTCTAGCACATTGGTGAGTCCTTTCGGAATGACCAGTTATATGTTCCTGCGGATGTCCGGGCTGCGTTGGCGTTTGTATTCGAAAGCCATCCAGTTACATGCTTCCTTACGTACCCAGTTTCAGTCCCAGATCAGTTCCAGTTCAGTGTACCATTGCGAGTGTACCCCTTGTCACTCTGATCCAGCAGCTCATTAGCCCCTTTGGTACCACACTCAGTAGCACTGCTTATTGTTCCAGTGCACCAGTTCTTCAGCTCAGACATGATCAGCTCAGCAGTATGTCCCAGATTTTGTGTCCCCTCTGGACTCTTATGATGTACACAGTGGCTATGTATCTTATAGGTCCCCCTTTTCGGGCCTCACAGTTCTGTTTATGTATCTTGATACGAGCATGGGTATGCCCGCCTCGTCCATATATTGAGATTATTCCTCAGTCAGTATTTGAGGTCATGTATATTTCAGGTCCCCATTTTTTGGACCCCATTGTTATTGTTATGTTATATCCTGATACGAGCATGGGAATGCCCGCCTCGTCCATATGATCAGATGATTCCTCATCCACTATTGAGGATATGTACTTTTAGTTCTTGCAGTTGTTCGGAATCGTTGTTTCGGGCTTCGGTTTGTTTCTTCTCTTCTCTCCACACCCCAGGAAAACCATTCCTGACTTATGATGTCGATCGGCCATACGATGAGCTCCTACCCTCGCACATCAGGGGGAAATCTGTTAACACCCAAAAAGTGTTCACTACCTCATCTACCATATTATATGGCTCATTTGTCCATTTTCCTACCATATTTCCCTTAAAATCTCAAAAAATCCCATTTAAAATCCTCCAAAAGGCCACAAAACCCTCAAAATAGCCTAAAAGAGGCTAAAAAACCCCTTTTTCCTCCAAAAATATACAAAATTCCTCAAAAATAGCAAAAATCCCCTAAAAAGGGAATAAAAAATATAAAATAATGAGGAAAAAGAGGAAAAAACCCTATACAGCTGCCCAAAACCATGTGTTTCCCAAAACCATGGGTCAGCACTCCACCACCAAAAAACTATAAATAGGTGATGGAGATCCCTTATTTCATATCCACAATCACAAGCACCCTTACTCTGCCAAAATATCTCTCGAAACCCTAGTTCACCATTGAACTACTTTCACCTTGAGAGCCACCTTTGGCCCATTCCCACCATTGGAGAAAGAGAAGGAGCATATTGGAGCTTGTAGCATCCTCTTGGACATTGCAAAGAGCTTCATCAAGCCTTCACATTGAAGGTAATATCAATACAAAAGCCATTCTTTAAATTTGTTGTTTATGTTTCATGCATGTTTTAGAAGTAATTTAATTTCTGTTTTAGCTTAATTATTTACATTTACTGAACTGCTACTAAGGAGTCCATTCTCCTTAGTAGGTGCTCATTTGCACAAGCTAGGGGTAAAACCCTAGCCACAGTAGATCCACTTGGAAGTCACAACAGACTTCTCTTTAGGTCTTGGGACAACATCCTAAACATCATTCTTCATTATTGATTGGTATTCCTCGACCATGGCATCCTTCCATTCTTTCTTTTCCGCTACTTCTTCATAACTGGAAGGTTCTTTGTTCATAATTTCACAGAGTAAAGCAACATAGCTTGTATGTGATCTAGTTCTCTTCTTTGCTCTATGTTCTTCTTCTGGAATACCAAATCTTTCTGCATCTTGAATGAGCTATCTAGCCCATGCAGGTTTCCTCTTGTGAGATTTATCCCCACGGGGTGGATCTACAGATTCTTGCGGATCTTCAAACTCACGAACAACTTCTGGAATTGCTTCAGTCATGGTAGTGTCTTGAAATTTAGTTTCCTTAGGTTCTTCATAAACTTCGATAGGTGCCTTCCTTGATTTGATGAATGCTGAGTTTTCATCAAATGTTACATCCCTGCTGACATCAAACTTCTTGAACCCTGGAAAGTATATTATGTAAGCCTTTGAGCTTTCACTGTAACCCACACAGATACCCTTCTTTCCTGAAGGAGCTAGCTTGGTCCTCTTTTCCTTTGGGACATGTGTGTATACTGGACAACCAAATATTCTAAGATGGTTGACTTCAGGTTTCTTACCAGAAAATACCTCTTATGGTGTCTTGTTGTCCAATATCTTGTGGGGTGTTCTGTTTTGTACATACACAGCTGTTCTAGCTGCTTCTTCCCATAGATGCATAGGTAGATCCTGGTCATGCAGCATTTCCCTTACTGCTTCCATGATTGTTCTGTTCTTCCTTAATGCAACTCCATTCTGTTGAGGATTATAAGGAGTAGTCAACTCCCTCTTAATACCTGAATCACTACAAATCTTCTTGAAGTCACCTCAAGTGAATTCTCCACCATTGTCGGATCTGAATGTTTTTATCTTCTTGTCAGTTTGATTCTCCATCACGGTTTTGAATTCCTTGAACTTATCAAACACCTCATCTTTGTTCTTCAAGAAGTATACCCAAGTCTTCCTGGAGAAGTCATCAATAAACGAGACATAGTAAACATACCCACTCAGAGAATTGGATGACATAGGACCACATACATCTGAGTGGATGATTTCCAAGATATCTTTTGCCTTGCTTTCATTGCTTGGGAAAGCCTTCTTAATGTTCTTACCTTTTTCACATCCTTTGCAAACACCTTCATGTTCGGTCTTGATTTCAGGAAGACCCTCTACATCCTTGCTTGCAATTGGAAGTGCCCTATAGTGCATATGAGCAAGTCTTCTATGCCAAAGCTCACTTGGCTCCATGGATTCATGCACCATGGCATGTTAAGGTTGTCCCTTCAATTTCTACAAACCTCCCTCTTGCTCTCCAATCACTACTGCATCATCTATGGTCTTTCCCTTTGGCCACATTAGGACTTGGCCATCCACAAATGCAATCCTCATACCTTTTGCATCCAATGCAGAGATGGAGAGTAAGTTCTTCTTGAGACCAGGTACATAAAGGACTTCTTTCATCTTCAAAGATTTTCCAGAATCTAGGTTGTGGGAGGCTTCACCACTTCCTTTGATGGGATATTAATAATCATCCCCAAGTTTCACTTTATGGGGTGATTCATGTTCAGATAGATTTACAAAAGATTCTTTAAACCCAGTCATGTGTTTGGAAGCCCCACTGTCAATCAACCAATCATTACAACCATGGTAGATAGTACCTGTGAGAGCAAAAATTAGAACATACTCTTCTTCACTTGATGAGTCATCATCACTATCACTTTCCGCCCTAGCCTTCTTCTTTGGGGGTTCATCATCTTCGGCAGCATGAGCATGAAATATTATTTTGTTATTCTTCTTCTTGTTGTTGAATTTGTTGTTGTTGTCTTTCTTCTTCTTGGGACAATCTGAAGCAAAGTGTCCCTTCTCATTGCAATTGAAGCATTTGAGATCTTTCTTATCTTTATGAAATGGTGGTGTGAGAATTTCCCGTTATGAGATGATTCCTTCTTGGACTTTCCTTTCCTAGCATGTGATGTGAGAGCTTGATCTTCATTTCCCATCTTTTCTTCTCGGGCCACAAGCCTAGCTTCTTCTTGAGAGCATTCCTCCCACAGTCTACTGAAAGAGATCAATTTCTTTCTTGCACAAATTCCTTGAATAAAGGAGTCCCATGACCTAGGTAGGCCATTCAGAATGGTCATAACAATTTCACCATTGTCCACTACTTCATTTATAGCTTCAAGTTGTTCCTTGATCTGAGATACCTTGGAGAAGTAAGATTGAATGGTTTCTCCATTCAACATCTTGACCCCTTTCACTTGATTCCGCAGAGTCGTCTTCTAATTTATGTTCTTCCCTTCAAATAACTTGGTCAAAGAGTCAAACATCTCTTTGGGTGTCTTTAGAGAAGACACATGGGGTATGAGATGGTCTTTGATAGAATCAACAATGATTCTCTTTGCCTTGACCAAGTTCTTCTTATGCAATACCTTAGCCTCTTCATCCTCTAGGATAGGGATGTCTTCTTTTATATATGAGTCCAACTCATTCTCTTCCAGGATTAACCCAATCCTATACTTCCAAGCTCGGAAGTTATCAGCCCCTTCAAGCTTATCCTCAAGCTTGGTGTGGTGAGACATCTTAAAGAGTACTTCAAATGGAAATAGAAAAGATTTAGGATCTGGATCTGGTCCCGGATTAGGGTTTGTCGAAAAAACCCTAAAAATTCAAAATGTGAATTTCAACTTTCTGAAAGGATAGAAAGATGCGCCTTGATGAGCTGATCAGCCTGGTGTATTCAGAATTTGAGATCAACAAAGCTTTACCCTACAGATTTTCCTTTTTGTCCTCCCGGGTTCACTTGGGAGAGCCTTGAATTAGGGTTTGAGTTTCTCGAAGATCTACCCAGCCAAAAATCTCGATCCAAAGCTCTAACCTTCGATTTTTGCAAGGAGCTTCCAGCTATGTCTTCAGATTTTAGAAATTCCTATTTTTGTGGAAACCCTAATTTTTAGTGCCAAATCTGAAAATGCTCAGAACTGAATTCTGATTGGATAGATAGATTCTCCTTGATGAGTAGAGTCAATCTACTATACTACTTTTCCAAAAACTGTGGAGAGAAACCCAATAAACAAGAAACTCAAGTTTCCGTTACTGCAAAATGTCTTCTTCTCAGGTTAGATCTGATACCATGTTAAATTTTTGAGCATTAATTCACAATACTCTGGGATCTTCACTGAGAGAATAACATATACAGTATATCAATGCATAACAATCACAATAATCATGACAAGCATCACAAGAATCAAAAGCATGAGAGACAAGAGACACAGAGTTTCCATGGGGAAAACCCTAAGGTGAAAAACCCCACAACTTCCTCAGAGATAGAGAGAGCAATGGCTCAACAAAAGTACAATCAAAATACACTGAGATAGTCTCCTAGTAGCAGATGATCCTCCTCCTCCCTAGTGTGCCACTTTTTGAGTGAGAGAAGTGTGAGTTTCCGAATGATCAAAATAGAGATCTCCCGATCTCTATTTATACTAACGTGTTTTCCCAGCGACCTTATGGGGCCGACTTGTCTAGCTAGGTACATCCACAATATAATATATATTTCAGGGCTGACCCCACACATGGTGGTCTAATAACCCGTCGCCAAGTACACAGACTTGAGACACTTGTCAATACACATGATGACACTTCCTTATAGAGGAATAACACATCTCTTACAAGGGTACAATAAATATATATGAAATACATAGATGAAATACATTCCGAAGTTACATATACATCAACACCAATCTCCCCAGACCATTTGGTCAGCCACAATATGTGCGACTCTTTTGATGAAAGATAAATTCTGGTGTGGATGACAACATTTGATACACTAGCCAAATCTATGTTGTTGGAAGAACTTACATATTTCAACAAACGAGCATTTTGCAGGTGACTTTAATAATCCCTTCCAATTTTCAGTAATGAAACAAAGAAGTTCAACGTACATATTTTTGGTCAAGCTTTTCAACTAATCAGACAAACGAATACAGGGAGATAACCACGCCCAAATAATTCAAGCTATTATAAAACTCTTGTTTATCAAGATAAGGATGTACTATGTGTACATTACGAGAATATAGATGAATGAAGTCGCTTTGATGAACTTGTCCTCTTGCTTTCTCCAGAATGCATTTAAAATCAGGGAATTTTGTCCGAGCTTCTATTGGTTTACATAAACGTTTATTCCCAAAGCTGATGTCACATAAAACTACTTCCTCAACTTTCAATTGGGTCTGAATGGCATCTCTAGCTTGTGTTAGCTGTGGATAACGAGGAATATGAAAGGGGAGGTACCTATAGACCCAAGTTTTCGATGATAGAGGTGAATTACCACTTATCAGAGCAAGAAATGCTGAAAAAAACTCTAATGGAACACAACGAAGGATTCCCTGGTTCCACTTGTTATTGAAAGTGATACTTTCTCTTGACGAAACCAGTAAAAAATATGCCTGTATTATAAATGAAAATCCTGTTACAATTTTCATCGGAAGAATAGCATAGATACCTACAGCCGCCATATTTCCTTCTGTAAGTCGCTCACTCATCAGAAAAGCTAATGTAATAGCCCATTTCCCAACATCTTTCCTCTGCTCAACCCTACACTCGTTTTCCACAGGAAACTGCTGCCTCCACATGTAATAACTACATTGTTTTGTCAAAAAATGATTTTCTTCTGCTAACAAATGCAAAATGAAGGATTCATTGTCATTGCTACAAGCAGTTCTAAGGTCAGTTTCTCGTAAAATAGAGATTGTATAAATCCTGTTAAGATCGATATGTTCCATCTAATGAATTGAGAGATTCTTTATCTTAGACATCAACAAAAGAGTTTCAGGATGAATACTAGAGAGCTGTTGCTTTACAGCTTCAACCTTCTCAGGACGTAGGGGTATAAAACGAGCCATAGAATGACGACCGTGGCTCTGATCGATGAACTGTTGACTCCTTTGGATTCAAGACGTCGGGATAGTTCTAGGGGTGCCCCTCGCCTCCGGTCCCGTGGCCCGGGTGCCACCTTGTAGGTCCATTTGGGAAACTAGGTTTTTTCTCAGTGAGGGAGCGTGCAATTTTTGCACATTGGGGTCAGATTTGCAAAATCGTCCACTGGGCACTTGTGGCTAGCATTCTGAGCCGGAACATCCCTGGACACACCTACATGTCTTCCCGGAACCCGGTTTTGTTGCTTGGTTGGAGTTCTATGCCCCCAACAGGTATCCAGCAGGTGTTCCTGAAGGACTTTTGGATGCGAGACGGAATGAGCCATAGAACGACGACCGTTGCTCTGATCGACGAACCGTCGACTCCATTGGATTCAGGACATCGGGATAATTCTAAGAGTGCCCCTCACCTCTGGTCCTGTGGCCCGGGTGTCACCTTGTAGGTCCATATTGGAAACTAGGTTTTTGCACAGTGAGGGAGCGTGCAATTATTACACATTGGGGTCAGATTTGCAAAATCGTCCACTGGGCACTTGTGGTGATGATGATGAAGATGGTGATGGTGATGAAGATGGTGACATTGATGATGATGGTGATGGTGATGAAGACGATGATGATGGATATGTTGATGAGGGACCTAGAGATGACCATGATGATGAAGATGATTGTGATGATGAAGATCATGATGATGATGGAGATGATGATGATGATGGCAATGGTGATGAAGATGATGATGATGATGATGAATATGGTGATGATGATGGAGATGGTGATGAGGGACCTACAGATGACAATGATGATGAAGATGGTGATGATGATGAAGGCGTTGATGATGATGGAAATGGTGATGAAGATGATGATGATCATGATGATGAAGATGGTGATGGTGATGGAGATGGTGATGAGGGACCTAGAGATTACCATGATGATGAAGATGGTGATGATGATGAAGACATTGATGATGATGGTGATGGTTATGAAGATGATGATGATGATGATGATGATGATGATAATGATGGAGATGTTGATGAGAAACCTAGAGTTGACAATGATGCTGAAGATGTTGTTGACGATGATGATGATGGTGATGATGATGAAGACGTTGATGATGATGGCGATGGTGATGAGGATTATGATGATGGAGATGTTGATGAGGAACCTAGAGATGACAATGATGATGAAGATGGTGATGATGATGAAGAGGTTGATGATGATGGTGAGGGTGATGAAGATGATGATGATGATGACGAAGAAGATGATGATGATGAAGAAGATGATGATGGTGATGATGTTGATGATGATTATGTTGATGATGATGATGATGAAGAAGATGATGATGATGTTGATGATGATGATGATGAAGTTTGGGTGGGCATAAAACCAACAGAACAAATATTTTTGAAGAGGACTTTTGGGGTGGGGGGTCGACCTCCATAAACTCAAGCATTGAGGGTACATGTGGTGGTTCACGGATTCTAGTGGTAGATTAGGTCAATAGGGCTAGATTAGGTTTCTAGGATTCTAGATTAGTTTCTGAGGGTTAGATTATTGTTTCTAGGGTTAGTTTAGCTTTCTAGGATTTCTAGGGCTAGATTATGTTTGTAGGGCTATATTAGTGCTTCTAGGGCTAATCATGCATGAATAAACAATCACATGGATATAAATCATAACTTAATCATAAATAAAACATCAAATAAATGATATAAGATTACAATATCAAATAAACTATCTAACATGAATATCATTACTCATGCATGAATAAACAATCACATGGCTAAACTATGTACCTCAGTCAATTAGGCCTTCTGGATCCTCTCGGTTTTTTATTGTCTTGAAAAACCTCTCATGCTCTGCATGAGGTAGTAAGTAGCATACCTTGTTTGATGAATTCGTTGACATGATCTGTAGTTGGATGTTTGTACCAACGATCAAGTGCATAAAGTGATACACCTGTGACCCTGGTCTATAATCCGTGTATGTGTAGCCATTGCTCTTTGGTCCCTTTCCATCCACTGTAAGATATTCCCCCTGAACAACCATCGAGCCAGTTGGAAAGGTAATGCCTTCACTATCCATTAATGGTGCGAGGAGGGTTTGCTTCCAGTAGATGCATCATTCCAACCAATAATCTATCCCAATTGCACTATATGTCAAGGCGACAACTACGTAAATGTGTCCTGCAAAAATGCATTATAAGGTCATATTCCAACAAGTAGTGGTTTGATAACTTGGACAATTACAAAAACAAGGAGGTAATCGGGATATGCATGTAGAAATGTTTACCTGGCTATACAAGATCAGATATATGATCATATTCATTCGAAATCGAGGAATAGCCTTCCTCTAACTATATTGTATCAACAACTGCACGTGGGTCCACTGCAAGTGATACATGATCCCATTCCTCAACCCAATCCATTGATTCACACTCATCCCACTCACAACTGCTGCAAGACCCACAAAAGCAAGCAAGTTTTCGCATCCATATTTCAAATAAGGGGTTGTTTGATCTTCGAACCGAATGAAATCCACGAGTGCCTTGTACAATACTACAACTATAAGAACGTGATCGATCTATATTGACTACATTCCATAAATTTCTTACAACATGTCCTTTACATGTTGGTATGTGATGCTCCATGGTTCGATCTGACATTTTTTCTTTGCACCATTGAACTTTGGATTTGGAATTCTGAAAATGAGGGCCTCCCATGCACCTCATCTCCTCCCTTCATAGGGTATCTTTGAGACATGCTCCACCCCTATCGTGCTCTCCCTTTCCAGGACCGGTCTCAAAATAGTTCCATACATGCAGCACATCATAAGTCTGGTGCGATATACTCAACCACTGGAAAACACGTGCATTTATGAACTGGCCTGCACAACCATCTAACCATATCCAATGCTGATCCATCTATATACCTATCTCCTTTAGCTGATCATAGAAAATTTTGAAGCAATGTTGCACATAATGCAGGTCGTGGTACTTGTCGTCACTGATGTATGTTGATGTATATGTAACTTTGGAATGTATTTCACATATATGTATATTGTATTCCTATAGAGATGTTATTATTCCTCTATACAGAAGTGTTTGTATTCCTATAGAGATGTTATTATTCCTCTATATGGAAGTGTCGTCATTTATATTGTAAGTGTCGTAACTTATACTTGATGGGTTATTAGACCACCTTGTTGGGGTCGGCCCTGTATAAGTCATGTGGGTCAAAGGGTTATTAGACCACCCTATTGGGTGTCGACCTAGTCAGCATTATGTTAAGTGGTTAAGTTGAGGCCGACCTAGTTGAGTAAAGGTCAAGTCAAGTTATTGTATAAATAGAGAGCGTGTCTCTCTCATTTTACACATTCTATTCTCTCACTCACACTTGGGAGAGTGGCACACTTGTGGAGGAGGAGGCTATGCTACTAGGAGAAGACTATCTCTTGTATTCTGGTTGTATCATTGCTCTATATTTCTCTAAGGAAGTTATTGGGGTTTTTCACCTTTATGGTTTTCCCCAAGTAAAATCTGTGTCTCTTGTGTGCTTGTATTATTGTGTCCATAATTAATATGCTGTAGATATGTTGTACATGTTCTTCTCTCAATTAAGATCCTAGATCATATTGAAGTAAATTCTGAAAATTTAACATGGTATCAGAGCTAGCCTGAAAGAAGGCATGATATGGCATGTATGACACTTGTTGCACTTACGATGCTAGGGCTTGATATAGAAAAAACCAGTCATCATATAACTTTCACTATAAATCCATTTTGGAGAGGTTTTCGGATCTAAAACTTTTACATGTCGAATATAAGATCCCCATGTACCTTGTGTCCAAAGGACAACCTCTAATTCGTTGTACTTTGTGATTTATGATCTGTACAATATAGGGTTTCTGCCTCTTACAGATCTGAGTCAAAATAAGGTGACCTTGGGAAAAAGGTCATAACTTGGGATAGGAATCTCCAAATGCAATTTCGTAAAAAGTGACAGGTAGTGCACAGACTTTACTATCTCAAGAAAAATTTTCAGAGGCCGATGTTGAACCACTGACACGTGGAATGCCGTATAAGTTCGCTCTCCTGTATTATCCCATAAACAAGTCACATTGTGACACTTGGAATAACTCTCTCTTAGAGAATAAAATTGAGGTCAGATCTGTCGAGATGGAAAGATAACAGGTTGGGATATCTCAGGAAAGTTTTTCAGACCCTTTCAATCGAAAGGTTCGGAGTTACACCAGAAAAAATCAGGTACATATTTCTGTCAAAACAGAATTATTTTTGAGCACCTTCATTCATGGCTTCCGGAATTTAGGGCTTCGAAGAAAGTTGAAATTTTTGTAATCGGAGACCACGGCTGGATGCCACTCATCAAAATCAAAATTTAGAGACCAAGATCAGATTTTTTGGTTGGGCAGAAGGCCAGGCTTGATCAAACCCCAGTTCGGGACTTTGATCGGAAAGATGGAAAATTAGGGCTTCTGCAAAACTTAGAGTTTTGGAAATCTGTGACAATGGATGGAAACTCCTCAGAACAATCGTAGCTTAGAGCTTTGAATCAAATATTTTGTTTGGGTGAAGCTCTGGGAAACTCAAACCCTAATTCAGGGTCCTCCCCAGTGAATCCGAAAATCTAAAAGGCAATTTCGAGGGGTGAAACTTTGCAGTTTTCAAATTCTGAATATACCAACTTGTTCAGCTCATCAAGGTGCATATTTCTATCCTTTCAGAAGTTTGAAGTTCAAAGTTTGATTTTTTGGGGTTTCTCTGGCAAACCCTAATCCAACTCTAGGTCCAGTTCTTACAAATCAAGTGGATTGGGTTAATCCTAGAAGAAGATGGATTGGTCAACTGCATAAGTGAAGAAGTTCTTGTCTCATAGGGAGATGAGGCTAAGGCCTTCCATAAGAAGATTACAAGCAATCTTGACAGGTATGGCTTACAGGTATGTTTCATGGTTAATTTTATCATATGTTTGTCTTCATATCATTACAGTACAATCTTGATTAATTACTAGACTTGTCGTATCACCTTAATAGAAGATATTCATTGATTAAGGTTTTGACACTTATGAATGTACTAATGCATTGTGATGTTGTATGAGGTGTATGTTGTTCGCTAACATAAAAGGTACACCAAAAAAGACAAATCATGTTCTACTTCAAGAACATATGATCATGGTGACATGAAGACAAAGATTCATCCATTGTCATGGATCACATAGAAGATCTACTTTCGAGGTATGTATAACTTGGTCCTACAATGGTTAACCTATGAGACATGCAAGTTACTAGCACAAGTCATTGAAGAGAACTAGAAGACATTATGCGGGTATGTTAGACATAACTAGCTAGCATGCTAATCCAGGTATGTTTTTCCTATATCAAGCTAGAATCCTACCTTGTGTTAGGATCTTATACTGTTGTGTTGTTGATAATGATTATTCATGAAGTCATAGGTTTGAATAGTCATGGTTGTATGCATATTATGTTTCTTACCATAATTGATGATATGACTAACCAGAAGAATCATGAAGGTATAGGTTTGAGTAATCACAGGTTTATGCATTGATGATTTAACTAATCAGAAGAGTCCTATGATCAAATAAGAATATGCATGAGTAAAAGAAGACTTCCCTGAAACCTTGAATACTAATGTTTATTATCTGTGAATGATCATGACTATACATGTTTAAGCTTATTGTGTTTTGATAGTATTAAGATTATACTAATAAATGTGTGGTTATGTATGAGAACTCAAGGATAACAAAATGATGATACTAATAAGCATGCATAGTGATTAAGGATGGATGTAAGTTCAAG
Source organism: Larix kaempferi (assembly GCA_027924585.1). NCBI lineage: Eukaryota > Viridiplantae > Streptophyta > Pinopsida > Pinales > Pinaceae > Larix > Larix kaempferi. The sequence goes on along the minus strand of BSBM01000303.1, from coordinate 4,744,441 downwards.
GACAAGTAATCCAGGAAGCAAAGATCAAGAGGGAGCACACTCCAGTTGTTCCTGCAATAAAGCAAAGGATCACACTTCAGTAGTTTCTGCAAGGATGCAGATATTCAGAGGGAGTTGACCATCTTTCTACTTTCCACAACAGAAAGGTGTAGAGGAAGCTACTTCAACAGCTCCTGCAAGGAAGCAAAAACTCAGAGGGAGTCCACCCAGCAACCAAACAAAGATAAGTATTTTTAATTATCATTTCTTGCATATTTGTTTGTTTAAATAAAATTGTTCAATGATGTATATGATCATGTTCCTAGACTTAGGATATGTATTCTGCATATTAGAATGATTGCATTAATGAACATTATACTACTAATATGCATGTGATGGGTAAGTGGCCTATGGCACTGTACAACATTCCAGTGCTACTTATCTAGAATGAAACCTCTTTGCTGACATGTTGGGAGTAGTGCAAACTCTTAACAATGTTCTGGTAGAGACTGGAAGGCATCTAGAAAGTTGTGGAACATGGATAAATGTTGTATTGAAGCATTGGCTAAGATAATTGCATGACTGTATGACATATTTCTTCATGTGTAAGAATTTGTTTGAAAATTATGAGATGTTTCTAGTCATGCAATTTAACTTGTTTTGTAGAAAAGACTGTATACCTTCACCTACAAAAGGACTACAACATTTGTTCAAGCAACGAAATTATCTATTGAAGATATTGAAGTTCTTAGGATACGGGAAGAATGCCATGATCTGTCGATCATGAAGGATGATGTTTGGGATGCAATCCCAAGAGCTGAAGGGAAGTCTATTGTGACTTCCAAATGGATCTACAAGATCAAGGATGTTGTAGTGATGAAGAGGAAGATACACTTTCTTGAATGGTGTAGTTGAAGAAGAAGTGTATGTGGTGCAGCCACTTGGTTCTGAGACACATGACAGGGAGTCATATATGTGTAGAACTTGGTATGGTAGGATAGACTGCTTTCTATCCAGTTTAAGCTTTACCAAGAATAAAGCGGATTCCAACCTTTACTACAAGGTTGAGGAAGGAAATCCAGTGATACTACTATGTGGATGACCTGTTTGTAACAGGTGAGGATAGATTGATTTTCGACATGCAGCGGAATCTTGCTGCTGAGTTCGAGTTGAAGAAATTGGGGATGATGCACTATTTGTTTTTGGCATGGAGGTGTGGTAGAGTGCAAATGGAATCTTCCTTAGATAAGGGAAGTATGCAGTAGAGATCCTGAAGAGGTTTGCGATGATGGACTGCAAGGCTATGGCCACACCTATGGCATCGAACTTGAAGCTTCTGTGTGATTCTTCATTTGATCCAGTTGATGTCATGATGTATCGTCAGATGATTGGGTCCTCTATGTACCTGACAAACACGAGACCACATATTTACTTTGCGGTGAACACATTGAGCCAGTTCCTGATGGATCTGAGAGATGTTCACCTGGTTGCTGTAAAGCATATTCTGAGGTACCTGAAGGGTATGGTTGATTATGGGCTCAAGTATGATGCAAATCAAAAGTTTAACCTGCAGGGTTATGTTGATTCAGATTGGACAAGCAGTGTTGTAGATAGGGATTAGGTGTGATCTCTTGGTTTAGCAATAAGCAGTCCTATGTAGCACTAAGTACAGCCAAAGCAGAGTATGTTGCGATGGATGAATAGGTTGCAAATGTATTGACCAAGCCATTGGCCAGAGTGCAGTTTGAGTACTTCAGAGAGAGGCTTGGTGCACTTCAGATCGAGGTTCCTTCCAAAGGGAACTGATGAGTCCGAAAGATGTAGATGCACATGAGCGTTTCTGGCATGGTTGATGTGTTCTCCCTTGGTCATAATGTAATTGTTGAGCCATTTTTCACATGGTGGTAGATGTGTTCTCCCATGGTGAAAACGTAAGGGCTAGAGCCTTCCCCAAATGGTGGTAGATGTGTTCTCCCATGTCGGTGGTGTAAGTGCTGGATCATGTGCATCTGGGTTGTGCTTCATGGACGATGAGATGATCTGAAGAGGACGATGCTATGATGATTAGGAGATCATGGATGATGAGCATTAGGACGATGCTCCAGTTACTACTCTATATATGTATATGCATCATGTTGGATGCTTATTATGATCAGTTGGATCATTTATATATATATGCATCATGTTGGATGCTGGATATGATCAGTTGAATCATTTATGTATGTATGCATCATGTTGGATGATGGATATGATCAGTTGGATCATTTGTATGTATTTTGTATATGCATCATGGTTGATACATTGTGTGGATCATGTATCTGTGTATGTATTAGGTGGATACATTGTATGATCCGGTAGAGCATGTATGATGATATGTATCAGGTAGATACTTGGTAAGCATCAAGTGGATGCATTGTATGATCAGGATGATCGTGGATGACAAGATTCTAAAGGTTACATGCATCAGGATGATGCAGTGATGATGATCAGGATGATCATGTGTACATCAGGATGATGTATGGTGAGTATCAGGATGATACTTTGTGGTCATGGATCAGGTTGTGCAGATGAGCATGTCTGGGATATCCTATAGGTCGCAGTTGTTTACCTGTAACAGCCTGGGATGCTCTTTCGAGACATTTCTCTAGGAGGACATGTAATTTGTGCCCTAGGAGATCTTCAGGTCGGAGTTGTGTACCCGTAACATCCTGAGATGATCTTGCAAGGTTTTTTCCTATGGCATGTAATTTGCTCCTGGGAGATCTGGACAGGATGAAAAAGGCCTCAGATGCTTCAACCAGGTTTTTCGATGACCACATGTAATTTTCTCCTAGGAGATATGGACAGGATGAAAAAGGCCTCAGATGCTTCAGCTAGGTTTTGTGGTGGACCACATGTAATGTGCTCCTAGGAGATCCGATAGGTAGAGCTGTGTGCTCGTAACAGCCTGGGATGCTTCAGCCAGGTTTTGTGGTGAGATCACATGTAATGTGCTCCCGGGAGATCCGACTGGTAGAGCTGTGTGCTCGTAACAACATGGGATGCTTCAGCCAGGTTTTGTGATGGGTCACTTGTAATGTTCTCCTAGGATATCCGATAGGTAGAGCTATGTGCTCGTAATAGCCTAGGATGCTGCAGCCAGGTTTTGTGATGCACGTAACAAGTCCTGAGGATTCCACAGTATGGCCAGTGATGGCGAAGACCTGCAGGTGGTGGGCCTACATCCAGTATGAAAAAGGATTGGCTCTGTAGAACTTTCTATGATGAGTAGATTCAGAGATTGATTGAGATAGAAGCAGCAGTGATGACGATGATGACTCGATGACGATTATCCAATGATGATGATCCAGAGAAGAAGACTTGTGCTAAAAGACCTGTGTCGAGAAATACCTTCCTAGTTAAGAGGGAGTGTTGATGTATATGTAACTTCAGAATGTATTTCACATATATGTATATTGTATTCCTATAGAGATGTTATTATTCCTCTATATGGAAGTGTTTGTATTCCTATAGAGATGTTATTATTCCTCTATATGGAAGTGTCGTCATTTATATTGTAAGTGCCGTAACTTATACTTGATGGGTTATTAGATCACCTTGTTGGGGTCGGCCCTGTATAAGTCATGTGGGTCAAAGGGTTATTAGACAACCCTATTGGGTGTCGACCCAGTCAGCATTATGTTAAGTGGTTAAGTTGAGGCTGACCTAGTTGAGTAAAGGTCAAGTCAAGTTAGTGTATAAATAGAGAGTGTGTCTCTCTCATTTTACACATTCTATTCTCTCACTCACACTTGGGAGAGTGGCGCACTTGTGGAGGAGGAGGCTCTGCTGCTAGGAGAAGACTATCTCTTGTATTATGGTTGTATCATTGCTCTATCTATCTCTAAGGAAGTTATTGGGGTTTTTCACCTTTATGGTTTTCCCCAAGTAAAATTTGTGTCTCTTGTGTGCTTGTATTATTGTGTCCATGATTGATATGCTGTAGATATGTTGTACATGTTGTTCTCTCAATTAAGATCCTAAATCAGATTGAAGTAAATTCTGAAAATTTAACAATGTAGAAGTTGGTCTCTTTAAATATTATCCTCATGTCATTGCTGCTCTCTGGCGCATGATTGTACGTGATATGGACCATTATGCTAACTTGGTCTGAATGGTAGTATTGACTTTGAATCTCATTATGTGGCTGTAGGGTGTAGTTTTCCGCAAAGTCCACAACTGACAATATTGTGCCCTTGGGAAAGGTGTTCTTGCACTGTCTGTACTATTCATCCTACCATCGTGCTACATGGACGTGCTGTACGTAATTCTCGGTCTTTTGGTAGAATTCCTTCATGAATTTGAAAATTTTTACATGGTGCCACAAAACCAAGGGCATTAATACAATGTGACATTTTCAATCTGAATATATATGTACAAATTCAACATGTACAGTATGAAAGTATGGAAACTTAGATTAACTGTGACTTCACCAATGTAACTTTTTTGCTTTCCTTCGAACTATCTACTTGATTTGTTATGTACTGGAAGTTCTGCATTTCTACTAACATCTTCCCAAATTCATGCTCTGCGGTTACGTGGATGCAGGGGCTCAATAATGCAAATCCACTAGAACTGGAACACGTCCCATATAAACATGATCTTTTATAATATTTTTGTCCTTCAGGTCTTGGACACATTATGCTATGTATAAATTCTCTAGATGCATTCGGTGGTTGTAACGATGGGAAATCCTGCACAATGTTAGTATGCAAACCACAAAATATATGTCTATATGTATCATAATAGTACTCAAATTCTACATGGTATCTACAACAATATGTATTGCAATCAATGCAAATTCTATCATACCAAGGTTTGCATTTTTCAAAGGACCTTTGGCCCAAGTTCAATTATGTGTGCTCATTCTTGAACCTCTCATAGATTTTTGTTTGTGTCGCTTCAAGGAAGTGCTTGAAATGGGGTTCACCCCCCCTAACACTTTTTCTCAACTTTAAAACATCTCTTTGATTCGATGATGGTCTAGTGTTATCGCCAAAAATTTTGCACTAGTTCTTTAACAGCATCAATGAGCGTCATGTCTGAACGAGGTAACCTACCAACAAAGTCCCAACAATCTTTTTGGCCTGGGGTGTCAATTTTTTCTCTAATGGCAGAATACTTTTGAAGAGACTTTCTATCTACTTTAAATATTTTACATTTGTGTGATAGTAGGCGACGTTTCCCTATGGATTTGTCTACAATCGATTCCGACAGTACATGACGGGCCGCATTAAAATATTTTTTATGAGAAGTTTTTCCAATCAAATTAAATGTAGATTGTAGATTTCTAACAACATGATTGTTGGCCTTTGAACTTCTAACTACCTTTATGCCCAAAATTCTCCTAACATGAGCTAGACAATGTGATTTTAACAAAGCAGGAAACAATCGACATTTTGTTGCATCGGTTTTGGATTCAAAAAAATATTTCATTATCTTGATACAATGGAAATCAATAGTACATTTGGGAATCTTACCTTCAAGTCCTGAAAATGAACTTTCGTCCACATGAATACGTCTGGGAGTTCTTCGTCGTCCGGTTGATAGTCGAGGCAAGGGAGTCGGCAAGGAAGTACGAGTCTCATCAACAGTTTGTTGTGGCCCTTCGTTCACAAATTGGTCCTGCAAGGGAGTGTGTTAGCCATGAGTGTGCTCTTCTTGTGGAGGTTTCCAGTTAAGAGCTTGTTCAACATCCATCCCTTCATACTCGACATCAGAAAAGATTTGATTGACTTCAACCACTTTTTCATTGTTGGTTGATGGATCTAAGGCATTAACATTTTGATTTCTATGGTTTTGCATGTACAACCTGGCATAGTCTCTTATCTCATGGACCTTTTCAGGGGGCGGCCGCGTCCTTCTAGACTTTCTTTTATTATTACGTTCGTTGCCCATATTCAATGCATTTTTTGGAAAAACAAAAATATCACCCCTACAAGAATGAACAACAAACAAGATATTAAAAATCAATGTGCAAGATTATTAAAGCTCGATGTAGCAATTGATTATGTACAACAACATCTTGTGAGAATGTTTTCATATAATCTTAAAAGCTCATACTCGCCTCATTTTCACGGTATGGATGAGGGAAAATAGCCCCAAAAGACTAAGAGTTTTCAATTGTTTAGGTCTTTGTGTGAGTTGTTGTAGTGAAACCATGAGGAATTCAACAAATGTTTGTCTACTAGATGGAGGAATGTGATTATGAAATGTTATTGGTGGTGATGCAAGTAATGTTTTTTTATTATCTTCATGAAAGGTTGAAAGCATTGCTTGGTGCATGTTGTAGTTTTTTTTGGTAAGATGTTTTTATTGTCTAGGTTGAAGATTAAGAAGACTAAAATGCATCTATCATACAATTCATGAGGAAAAACCAAAAAGAAATGCCATTCAAACAAGTGAATGAAGACTAAATTACATTTATGAAGATAAAATTATCACCATACCTCAAGGATTATGATTGCTCTTTTGATGTGTCCACTATATGTAAGAAGACTTCATATGTGTCCAAGTAGCATGAGAATTCAATCCAAGGTGCCAAATAGAGTCCAACTGTTGTGTATTCACTCAATTGATCCAAATAAAGCCCAATAGGTGTGTATTCAATACAAAAAGCCAAATAGAGCCCCAAATGTTGTGTATTTTATCCAAATGGTGAAGGAAGCACCAAATGGTGTATGAATTCAATCTACCATGTGAATGCTTGTTAGACTGTGCGTGATACTAGTGAAGAGAACGCGATGAATGAGGAAAAAAAATGCGGGAGAAAGAACGCCGGTGATTTTCTAAATTTTATGTTCAACAGGGACATGCACACGCTAGATGTGCGTGCACGCTAGAGGCGCGTTCGCATCCCTGCTGAATGTTGTAATGTTTTGTGGGTAATGTTCACTGTATTTATTTCCCAACAGATATAAATG